>OX402532.1:8565434-9048842 GCA_948098885.1 Drepanosiphum platanoidis
CGTCCTCAAACTTTCCGGATTACACTTTTTTTCGTTCCGACCTTCTCGGTTCTCGTATTCGATTTCAAAGGGTTCGCGTTTTCTACGAAATTAACACATATTTTCCGCACACGAGACACGATTAAAAACACTGAGTTTCAAACAGCTGGTTTTCAATAGGTATCTCCAGCTCGTCGATGATATCTCGACGGCCAAATTTGTCTCGACGATGGTCTTTCGATATTCTTCGAATGGATGTTTAACAATACAAATTAATTAATATCGTCTTTTCATTCGTTCCAATTGTGCTCAATTTTTTTCCCAATTTTCAGATGCTTAAACTTGCCGATACTTTTTTTCTTAAAAGCTATTCGTGGTTTGAGTTAGACGAGTACTTTTCAGTTACTATTAAAATCAGTTGTATGTATCCGATATAATATGTCTTTCTTCAGTTCAATGTCAGTCTTACTTAAGTTAGTAGAAAACAATTTTTTTTCGTATATCAATATATCTCAGTACATTTTGATAATAAGCTAAAACATATCTATCGACATTTTTATTTGCTAATCCAATTAAAATTATTTACTCCTTTCTAATATTATAAATAGTATATTTAACTTAAAGCTCCTGAATACTAGTTGGCAATATTAGATAATTACAACTCTATAACCATTTTATGGCATAAGCTCTTCTAGTTTTTTTTTTCTTTGACAGAGAGAGAGAGCAGTGTAATTTTTTGAATTTTTCTATTCTGGTAAATCTTAAAATGATTTATAATTCTTATTATATATTTTAAGAAATATAGCATAATATCTATTACAAATATTAACTTATAATTTTTCTTAGAATTGGTATGGGTTGATATAGGTAGATTAGATTTATATATATATAATTTTATTAATTATATAACATAATAAATGACATTGTAGGTTTTTATAGTATATACCTATGTACTTACAATTCATTTTTTTATATTTATTACCTAAATGTACCAATATGATTTCTTAAACTTCATATTAAATCCTGTATTTAATTAATTAAATGATAAAATAAGATAATTTAATAATATTTGAGTGCAAAATAACTTATAAAATATTTTTTTAATATCTACTATTTTGCAAATAGGTACTTGAAAACGAATAATAACATTTTATACTTTTCAGAAAAGTGTCTTACCAATGACATTGCTTTTTATGACAATATTTTTTGTTAAAATTACTCTAGTTGGTATTTTATAGCAAAAAATAATTATTTTTTCATTTTATTAAGGATCATTTACTTAAATAATTTTTAATTACAATTTACATTAACTCTGCATTTAAGTAATTTTTATTTTTAAGTATGATTCGGACTAATAAATACTTAATATAATTTATTAATCAAACAAAATATATATAGGTACTTCATTGTACTGGGTGGGTATTGGAATTATCAGTAACAATATGTTACAATTTATAACCTTTAAATAATAGTTATATCTTTGCAAATATTCTCTGATTTTCAGCCCTCATATTGTGTGAAATGTGTTTAATGTAATAAAAGCTAGTTAAATCAAAACTCATGATAGGTAGGTAGGTATATACAAATGATTTGACTCTAATAAGGTACTTAAATTAGAATTGAATACCTTAATATTTAAATATTCATTGATTGAAACATTGCTTATCTAAGTATTCATTTCTTAGTACATATAAATTAAAAATTATTAAATAGAGATATTAAATATAAAGACACTTTACTCCTCTTCATTTCAAAATTCTTAAATAGATAAAAAAATAAATATTTTATCACAAATCATGAACAGTTACTTAGTATGTTTTTTTCATTTTTTCATCATACATATTTTATAAGAATGTTTTCAATGAAATAATTGTATGATAACAGCTATAATATAACATCAATATTTTATCAATTAATTTGTTTGGGGCAATATTTAACCTAAGAATAATGCTATCAGTGAAATTTTTTTTTAAATATAGAAATTGTAATTAGTAACATTTTAATATACTTATAAGTTTTCATTATAATTTTGAGCTCATAAATCACATTTGCAATATTTTTGATTTGAGAAAGGAGTTTAATTACCCTTGAATTGTAATATTTATGCTATTGACCTTACATATTATGAGCTGTTGGATTTTTTTTTAAACAAATTATATGTGGCCACAATTATTGCTCAATTTAATGACGTTGGTATAAGTGCTATGATTTTATATAAAAGTATTTACCTACTGTTTATGTTTATTATACACAATTCACACCATTTGGCATAATTATATTCTAATACCTAGTGATAGATTTTAAATTGGAATTAGAACCTACTAAAATATATTATAAATTGTTTATTTTGAATTGAATTTACCTAAGCATCTGATTTAAGCTCAGATTAAGTTGAATGATAGAATTTACAATATGAAATATATTTATTTATTAGATAACTACTTTATATGGTAGGTAATCATTAATCTGCCTAGGTTATAGTTGGGTATCATACTAAATTAATAATCAATATTGCCATGGAATGATTGAACAACATATAATTTCCTTTCTGATTGGCCTGTTTATTTTAAAATATTCTATTCAAATTTTGTTTATTATTTCATGTTGTTTAAAATTCTACTAGAAGCAAAAACTCTTGTTGCATTCTAGATTGGTACTTATCAAATAGTAATTTGAAAAATTTGTTCTTTTATAATTATTAACTAAATAATCTTGTTAACAAGCATTGTATGTTTATACATAAAATAATAAAAGTATATTTTAAACAATAATACCTACCTACAAATTTTAACAACTAGGTTTTTTTATATTAAATACTAGAGTCACAATATTATAAATGGTGAATAAGTAAATACTTTTTGTAATTTTGTATTATTAAAGAAGGCTTCACATTGTTTTTCAAAGGCTTACCTCATGACTTGTAGATTATATGTTACTATTGTTACTAAATAGGGTTTATAATTTTTTCATAATATAAGAGCTTCCAATACCATAGTTATTGCTTTGTTGTACACTTAGTTTTATATTTAAACTTTATTGTATTTTTATAAAATATAATTTGACTAATAGTACAATTTAAACATTCAACCCATTTCATTTTTATTAATGATATAAGAAAACTGAATCTTAAAGAAAATTTGATATACAAAATAAAATATACATTTTCACAAAAATGCTAGGTATATATTCCATTAATAAATCTAAATAAAGAATTCAATCTGAAAATTAAATATTTTAATTTTTGTATTTAAAAACTAAGTACAGTATAATTTTCTAATTTTACTTTTCTAAATGTATAAAAGCCTTCAGTAAATGGGTATATTTTCAAAATTTCATAAGGCTTCAATATCCTCTGTCATCCCTTAAAATGCTGCCTGTTTTAAGTTCTTATTTCATTCATATCATAATCAAAACTAGTGTGTATTGTTTTACTTTTTTGCATTGCCTTTTGGTAAATAAAAATGTACATATATATATGTATTTTACTTTTAATTATTAGTGGATTAAGAAAGCCATTGCATTGTATTGCCTTTTTTGGAAGAGGGAAACAATTAAAAAATAAAAAAGTTTTATAAACACCCCAAAAGACTAATCATTGGAAGGTAATTTATTATTTTTTATTTTTCTGAAACCATCACAGTAGTAAATAACCACCGATATTAAGATACTGATACCAATTATTATTGTTTATTTATTAATGATTCACTTTTTTGGATTCAAAATTCATGGAAGGCACACAGAGAATGAGATATAATTCAAGTTATATGTATTTCACAATAATGAATAGTAAAGCAGATGTATAATAGTCATATTATAGTCATACTTGAAAGCAATAATGAATCATCACATTCAAAAAACCATTCTAGATGAAGGTCAGATTAGTATTGATGGTACTTTTTGAATGTTTATTTTATTTTAAAATAACTTAAATTAACAACTATTAATAGATTTTTACTTAGTATTGAAACTATAGGTATTATATGAAAATTATATGCTTATTTTATGGAGTAAAATATTAATAAAATATCAACTATCTCTTATATAAATTCTATATATTTCAAAAGTTATTTTAGGGTTTCTTATTACTCAAATAAACAACTAAGAAAATAAAAAAATGATCATTTAAAAACCTATATAACATGTCAAATTTTTAAAAACAATACAGGTATCGCATAATTTTTATCAATATCATCCATATAGATATATAGCATTTTTTCCCAACTATTACATTTGAAAGTTATTTTGTTTGAAATTTAATTTAATACTTATTATTGAAATATAAATTAAGATTTTTAAATAACAAAGCATTTGAAATTGATTATATCAAATGGCTATTTCAAAAGTATTAAATAATTCATAATTTTATAGAAAAATGTATTAATACAAAATTCAAAAATAGAGAATATTGGGAGAAGTATTTACTTAACATTTTACATATTTTCTTATAGTTATGAATTATGATGCATTAAGTATTAGTTATTTGGTATACATAAAAAGTATCAAAAGTTTTTTTATTGTATTCAATTTTTTAAAAAAAAAATAAGTAGGTACATTTATATTTTAAATTCATACTCTTACTTCATTGTCCTTGATATTATTTATAAACAAATTAATTCCGTTATAAATATTAGTTTTTTTTTCTCTATAAACTCTACCATTTTAATTTTGTTTCCGAAACTCGTTTTTGTCTCGTCAATTAGATTTGGCAACAATGTAGAAAGATTTCAGTATATTCTTAATATGCTGTTGTGTATGTTTATTTAGTATAAAAAGTTAAATAAAAAATTGAAAAAAATTTAATTTAATTACAGTTTTTATATAATTTTGTATATGATATGATATGATCATATTTTATATGATTTTGTAATTTATTTGAATAATTTAGGTAACATAATAGAAATATTCAGTCTATTAGGAAGAGCAAAACAATAGATTTTTCCTGATGCCTAATTATATTTGTATTAAATATTTAAATTAGCTGTGTGAACCTAATCATCTATTGCCCATTCTATCAATAGCTAACCAGTAATTCTATTATTATTATATGATTTAATCATTTCAGAAAGTTCTTATACTAGTAGTGACTATTGTTTTTTGTCTAAAATAGGTTGAAGGTTTTTTAGTTTACTTTTTTTTTTCATGTATCATAATCGATTATTCATCTGATTATCGATCAGTACATTTTGCCCACTGTACAAATCAAAAATAATTATGTGTTTAAGTACATATAACATAAATGACATTGGTGAATTTTATGATTATAATTGTTTTTCCCTGTACAATGTCAGCTGGCTTATCGACAATGTTGACGAAATTAAAATCAAGGTCAAAGTATAAACTAATTAATTAAGGTTTAGTAAATGCACAAATCCACAAAATTAAGACGAATAAAACGTTTTTGCTACTGTAGAAGGACCACGGTAGACAGTATTTCTTTTTGTCAATTATTTCAAAATGTTATTCATAAACGATCTAAGTGTTCAATATGTCTATGTACGATATTATTTCAACTCTAAACACACTAAACGTGTAGCATAAAAAAAAAACAAACGGGTTTAAACAAAAAAACAAATTGTTTCAATCAGTCGCATCGTTAATGTAAATTTGAATTTAATTCCTGCGGGTGCCAATTTTATATCGGTGCCTATCTCAACGTAAACCCATTTGTTATTTATCTACTCGTTAAGTTTTGCTTTTATAAACTACAGCCGGACAATTAAACATCTGGTTGAATACGAGGTAAAAGAATTACTATATACGAGTTACTTGAACTTAAATTTATTATTTCGAAACCTGTTCAAAGTAATTTACATGTAATTCAGGGTATTTCCTACTTCTCTTTGTTGACGTCCATATAAGATATAAATTGAGCCGATTTCTGTAACAATGTCGTCCCGTGTTTTTTTTTTTTTTCATAAAAATTTCTTACTGCTTTTCAAGGTGTCCAAATGCAAAATAATATCTGGGCTAAAATTCATTTTATATTCTTCGCTAAGTAATGGTTTATCTGAAACTGGTTTTAACTAGCTATAAAGCAGCGCGTTGTATGTAACATAATTATTATCCTTTCGTCTTTAGCACTCGTACTTTCACCCGCTTTTTCACCTGAAACAGTAATACGCAACAAATATAAATGTGTATACGTGTGGTGTACCCACGTATAAATATCGTATTATCGTCTTGAAACGCGTTCGAAATATGTATGTTTCGCGTAATTTCTTCCCGTTCAAAGTTTACCGTCGATTCGATCTCGATGCGACTAACTGACAATAATTACATAATATTATTATTATTATGATATCTAGTACCTACCAAAGTCTTATCTTCTGATATTTATGAATAAAAAAATATGACGTATGACGATTACCTATCATATTAGATTCCGTTGCCCCTTTAGATGTTATTAATAATATCGTGAAATACCTTTATTGTTTGTATAATAGTGGTTATAGATTTAATGGCATAACTCGAATAAATACAACTTATACAAGGCTTAAATATTTGTTGGTGTTGAGGACAAGGTCAGGACCAATTGTATGACAAAAAGTGAAAGTTTCGCGCTGCTACCGCTGCCATACTATTTTATATATATTTATATATATAATATACCACTATTGCTGCCGCCGTTACAGACTAAGAGTTTGGTATTTGGGTCATACACGTCAATAGGCCAGCTCTCTCACTGCAGAGAGCTACCTGCGCGCGCGAAGCCTAAGAATGACCTACCAATAGCGATTTGACATCCATTCTTATTATCATGTCAAACATTTAAAAACGTTGTACTACTAGTATAATGTACCTACATGTACCTATTCTGTTTGAAATTTCCCCCCGTCTCGTAATATTATATGATTTTATTTTCAAATAGGTAACTGCGATGACGTATCGAGTGAGGCGTGCTCGGGAATTTTCTTCGGGGAAGAGAGGGTAAATGATATATATTATAATTGTATTATCCTCGGGAGGGGGCTTATGTTGAGAGTTGAAAGAATTTAAAGATATCATAATTTACGATTTAGAATTATTTACCATTTATGATGTATAATATATTGTTATGATTGTGATTGAGTTTCCACCGATTGATGGAGGGGGAGGCTTTAATTCTTACGACCCCCTCTTGAGCACGCCCTTGATTACGTATTCGTGCGACGCACTCGCAGCTGGTTTGTTAACAGTGGATACAAATTTGAAAAAGGAAACCGTCTAATAGATTTAAAAAAAAAAAACTAATAATTATTGTAATTTTTGGTAGGCGTTATGCTTTGATATTTACAATTTAATTTTATTAGCGTTATGGCCCGGCTAAACGTATAATATCGCGTATACCGCGGAGAAAATAATACTAAAACATTCCTCGGTTTGTTGTTATAAATAAACAAAAATATAATTATAGTTTCGCGCGTCATCTACACTATATTTTAAATAAGGTAACGTGTTCATAATATTCATGCGAACACTAAACATTGTGTAAACTATAATAAGAACTTGAGATATAAAATATTTGTACAATGATGATGTAGATTGTTTTTCGCCGCACACGTGTGGAAAAATCTACCGTTTTCGGGTAAACTCCTCATCATTACGATAATTGTATTAAATTTGCAATCTTTTCAACACGGTTTATACAATATTACTAAAATGGTATTATAATAAATATATAGGAGTATCTGTTGCGTACATAGTAGGGGGACATCTGGGTGACCTGGCCACCGTCCAAACCGAAATGTCAGGTTCAATTAAAATTTTTAGTATAGTAGGTAATAAAAATTATTAATCATCATTATTGCATATTATATTTACGTCATTGTAAATATTTACCATTAGTTTTAGTAGATCATTTTTAGGGTTTAATTGTTAAAATATTCCTTTATTTATAATATGCCTACCAAGTATATACTACCAGTTTATTCTATCTTGGAGATTTTATGATTGACTCTTATATAAATATTAAATATTTACAATTTTTTTTTTCAGGGTAACTCAGAAAACCTTCCAAAGCCTAGAATACAATTTAAGGGCAATGAAGGCGTAAGTTTTAATTTTTACACAACAAAGTACCCAAAAGTTAATTTTTATAAAAATTTGTTTTTACAGCAATTATGCGTACCGAGCATATCAAAAAATTATACTTTTGACTTTAGTTTATCCAATGCAACCGATGTGGCTGCTCCTCGGAGTAGCTTTGAATGTATTCGTCAGAATACTTCTAGGTACTTATTTTATATTAATAATTAAAATTAAAACTACTACTAATTAAATCCATGAGGACTATTGTAAGATATTATGTATTTTTTATTTTCAGGTCATTAGAATATGTCGGTACCTTAAATAGACGTATCCGAGTACTTGCTAATGATGATGTGTATGAAGCGACCAGACATAGAATGGTTGCTGTTGAAGAATTACATAAAAAGTCATGGTATAGTTGCTATTGTTTATTATAACATGCTGTATAATAAAATATATATTTTTTTACTTTTTTGTATAATTTACATATCTCTGAGTGAAGTAATTTTTTGATACTAAACTTACCTAAAATAGTTCATTAAAATCTTATTTGTTTTCTATAACAATTTGTTTGTCAAATGATGTATAAGTCATTGGAACATTATAAATTATTGGATGTATTATAAATAGACCTAAAATATAAGAATTTTAATCTTAAATAAAATATAAAATTTAATATGAAATATGAAATTTAAAAAAGATGAATATATTACTATAGGGTAGATTAATTATAAATAAATCATAAGTATAATAAAAATTTTTTTTTTTTTCAGTACGCGGGAAATCGAACTCGATAGCAAATCAGCTCTTGGTCGTAAGATCCGAAAAAATCCTGCTCAAATTAGAGCTAGCCGTCATAATAATAATTCTTATAATAATGTTAATAATGGTAATAATGTTAATAATGTTAATAATGTTAGTAATGTTAATAACGTTAATAATGTTAATAATGTTAATAATGTTAATACCGTTCATAATGTTAATAATGTTAATCATGTTAATCATGTTAATATTACAAACAACGTTCCAAAACCTATAATTTCCAAACCTATACCCCCACATATCCCATCACCTGCCAATCATTCATCAGATATTAGCAAAAAACCATTACGGGATAGAATTATTCATCTCCTAGCATTAAGGCCATACAAGAAACCGGAATTAATTAGTATATTAAATAGAGGTTTGTTACAAATTGTTTTATTATGTTATTTATTGTTTTTATTTGACAAACTCAATACTTTTCAGATGGTTTGAAAGATAAAGATAGAACACAAATAATGTCAATCCTTAGTCAAGTAGCTCAAGCTAAAGATAATGTATATTATCTGTTACGGCATATTTGGCATGATGTTCAAGAAGACTGGCCATTTTATAGCAGTCAGGACCACATCATATTAAAACGGTAAATTACCTATTTATTCATATTTAAAATTTCAGTATTATATGTAATGTACAATAATATTAGGTTTTGCACAAATCAGAATTTGTGGTATAAACTTGTATGAAAAATTTATATTGTTAATAATTTTCTTCACAAAACTATAACTTTTGTTTTAAGAATAAAAATTGTTTAAAAAACAAACAACAATATAAATATTTTAAATATCAAATATTCTATAGAAATGTACCAAATACTTGATTTTGTTTTTAAGAGATCATAATGTTTTAAATTATAAAACGGTTTCTTGTGTTTGATTTATACACACTCAAAAGTTAGAACATAATATATTACGTTATAACTTATGTAATTGAGAAAAATTTCAAGATTTTGTCTTGTATAATTATGTTATTATTCAACTCTGTTTTTAATTTTGATATTACTTTAAAACCCTGTTAATACTATATTATTAATAATTTTTAAACACATCACTATTACAATATAATTTTTCACATATAGAATTTTAAACTGTTAACAGGGGTTTGTTGTGGTAAATAGCTAGTTGCTAATTTTGTAATTTTTTCAACAAATCAATTTTTATATAACATGAAAACTAATGATAATTTGGTTCTTATATAGTTAGTAAATTATACATCCTATTTGTATAAAAACCACTTATAGTATTGGAATCAGCTTATTTCTTATAAAAATGGTCCTAAATAGGACTCCTATTACATATCATTGTATGTTCGTATTAAAATAAAATGAAGATAACATTTTCATATTTTCTTAATCATAATCAAATATATTAATCATAAATTTGATTGAGTTGAAATAATCAATTTGTAGTTGAGTAATAACCTAACCAAACCTTTTAAATTTTTGTCTGGTAACTTAAAAAAATGATCTGTGTCAGAATTGTTTATTAACAGTTTTTTTTAAAACATGTTTTAGACGAAAGCCTCAAAATTTAACACCTCCTGGGCTAAGTGATACTGGAAGCTCTGGCAGCAGTGAACAGTCGCCAAGTAGCACTGTTCCTAGCAGTCCCCCTAATAATGCACATGGTAACAAAAGACCGGGTTACTATAATGGTGCAGACGGATTTCAAACCAAGAGAATGCGCATCTCGCATTTTAAACGTCCTTCACCTGAAAAGAAACTGTCATCGGATAGTCCTCCACCGATCGTATCTAGTACTCAGTCGCTTATACGATCGCCTACCCATGCGCCTATGCATGGTAACCCAATACCAAAATATATTCAGTAAGTAGTATATATGTATTTCATTATGAATTTGAATGATTTTTTTTCTCGTATAAACAACATCAAATGGTACGAGTTTTAAATCTCAAATTTTGTATTTTCAGAGATTTCGTACGAATATCTAATAAAGAGCAAAAGAAGCAATATAAAACAGAATTCATGAAATGTCATAAGGAATATAAACATCTAGCTGAAATCATGGATCCTGTTCGTAATAAATTTGCCAAACTAAAAGATCGTATGTTACTCTATCCTAAGGGTTCAAACGATTATAAGGTACATACGAACCTCGTTTAAAATTTTTAATGTTAACAATTGACAAAAGAATTGGAATAACTTATATTATTATTAATTTTTATAGATTTTAGAAAAACAAATATTACAAGAATATAACGAAAGAAAACACGACGACAAATATCAAGCGGCCAAAACGCGTTTCGATTACCTTCATAATAAACTGTCTCACATTAAAGATCTGGTGCACGACTATGATAAACACAACCCGGTGTTAATTAGGACTGCGACACCAGATTCTTCTTGCCTGTGAGCGAAATTGATTATAATTTTTTTTTCTATTTCTTTTAAAATACAATGTATAATTATTCTAAATGATAATTTTTATAAAAAAAAAACCCAAATTAGTTCCATAGCACAAAAAAAAAAAGAGATAGAAAAATTGGTGATTAATCACTTAATGGTTCGCTCAATGTTAAATAGTCAGTGCATTTATAATTTTTTACTGTCTTTACATTGGTTACCGGCTCTCGGGTATTTATTACGAGAGCCTATTGATGATACTTTAAATGATATGTGTTGTTTTTTTGGGATTTGGTATTCAAAGTTAAGATCTATTAAAAATACCCTAAAGAGATATGATTGTGTTAAAACTTAGCAAGAAATATTTATTTTATTTTAATTTTTGTTTGTATTAAAGTTTAACAACTAAAGATCAAAATTGTTTATCACACAAGTGCTTGTTTTCTTATTTTGGATGAGCTTTGATTCTAAAAATAATAAATAAATAAATAAATAAATATAAATATGACGATTAAAACTAAATTGGTTTCCTATCGGCCATGTTTGAAATCGTATTCAGTATATTTTTAACTTAAATAATATAGCACAAGCGTTTGTCATATTAAGTCTTGTGTTTAGTTTCGATCATCTCAGTGTAATACGTATTATGCACAAAATAATTTTTATTGTTTTGAAACGTATTGATGGACGATATTATTAATTCAATTGTTATGCGTTCACAACAGCAAGTTTAAATGTCAGTGAGAACAAAATCGAATTTGCACACAATCGATTAGGTCCAAGTTAAGTTATAATCGTTAAAACGGTGTGTATTTATTTCATTATTCATTTTAAAAATAATATAATATATTCTATACGCCGCCCATTTTTCATATGAATTTAAATTTTTTAAAATGGGTTTTTTATTATGATTTGTAACATGTTATTTTCACTGTCGTGGCCTAACCATTTATGAAATTTTAGTATAAAAATGTTATAAAATTGAAAAGTCTTGATTTTGACTTTGACAAATGAAATAATATTTCTAAAGCTATCATATTGATGGGGCACTGTTTAGATGTTTAGCACGGTCTGTAAAGACTATTTTAAACCAGGGACTGGAAACCTATATATATTTCTTTTCGGTTTTTGGAAAAAAAATTAGCTTTGTTTTCGCTTTTAACGGTCTGTTGATCATTTACAGTTCACACGTTGACTCGATTTTAATCTTTTTTTGTATCAAGTAGTAGAATGTGCACGGGTTTAGGTCTTTTTTAGGTTTCAAAACCGTCGAAAAGAGAGTTCCCAAATTTTCTAGTGGTTCAGTTTTTTTCTTCTGTACGGATTCGGTTTTCTGTAGCAGTTCAAACATAACGACTAGCGACTTGTAATTCGAATGCTTTTTATTTTTTTATAATATATAATATTGCGAGAGGGGACGTGTTGACATTTAAACTTGCTACGTGTAAAAAATGTGCCCAATACAGATCTTTATAACGACATCATTTGGGAAGCTCATTCATCATCAAATCAAACGCACAGTAATAAAATAAAATATCGACAAAGACTTGTATTTTTGTTAGGGTTTTACATTATTATTATTTTTTAATACTGTGATATCTATAGAATGTTTTGCCCTAAATAAAATTATTTAAAGACTGAAATTTGGACCACACGACCGTATTTTTTTATCGACAACAACGACTGACGTTTTGCCGGTGTAGAGAGCGTTGAAAGTCAAATGCGTTTTGCACGGCGACGAAAAGTAAACGTTTGCGCGCGCGCGTCAAAAAATAATAAATCTAAATCTGACAAAAATATTTGGGGCTGTATACCACAATACCGATTGTTTTTTTTTTTTTTTTTTTTTCCAATGATTTGTGTTATTAAAATTAAGTAAAAAAAAACGTCAACAGGTCTTAAAATCTTGGTAAAATGTTTGTTTTTCTTAAAATTATTATTTCATTTGTAATAACGTGTGCGTGCATACGAATTGTACAATTTTTTTTAAATTTCTATCGGAAAGTCGAAAATAGAGAAATATACCCTTAAAACGAATAAACCCCAAACACATGTATTTTCAAAATATCATGCAAAATAAAATCACATCACTAGCTTTGTCTTAACGCGAAATCAGTTATTTTTAGACGTGTATAAAGATGAAATGTTAATGACCTAAAAAAAAAACATTAATAATAATGACCTAAAAACAAATATCCCGAAAAAATGATTGTAAACGTATTTTAAACGTAGTTTGTGAACACTTATTCTTGTGTAATGTCTAGGCCGGATTTAGAACAGGTGGCGCCTAGGTTCTAACGAAAATGTCTCATAAAACTACCACAATCGAACGGAAAAACAAATACATTTATGTAACGTGTAATGTATAAAAATTTGTTTTTAAATGTTATACAATTAAAACTAGTTTCTTTTGCCGTCGGTTTAGGTTGCTAGACATAAATCTAATATTTAATGTTTTTATCAGATAATAACTCCTGTTGTATATTTTCATGACGAGAATTAAAAAAAAAAAGAAAAGAATACTGGTCAGATCGAAGATTTCAATAGCTTCTCTGGACGAGCCCAATCATTTTGTATAAAATCCGCGCGAAAATCGATACAGTATATTTTTGTCTACAGAGGACGAAGAATGAAAGGGAGAAAAGAAAGGTTCGTTTTCAAATAAATAAGAATTTTAAAAAAATTCAATATATATTATTTATTTATGCGATTCCATAGATGCGTGAATAATGATATGTATATTTGGTATTTTTTAAATTTCTTACAAAATTTGCCGCCCCAAGTGTTGATGGGCTGTCCTGGCGCACGGTAAGTATTTCTAGACTATTTTACTCGGATGATATGGGAAAATAAATTTGTACGATTCGCCCGATTTTAGATATTAGTTTTTTGTCGTTGATTTTGAATCAATGATCGTGACTCAATAATTAATTGGGGGCATTTGTCATATCGTGTGAAAAAATCAAAATGCAATAAAAAAATTGTTATTAATTAAATTATTTTTATTTTACATTGATACATAATTATAATATTTTAATGTTATTAAAACTTATTGAAAACTAATATTGTTTTCGATATTTTCAATCGAAGAGAGTAAAATAATAATCATTATAATTTAATATAATACAATAAAACACATATAAATGAAGAGAAATACTGTTTACAATGTTTCAACAGTCATTTTGAAAATTAATTACAAACTTAAATTATTTCGATTCACTCATTCAATTCAATTTATTCGTGTAGTATTTTAAAGTTCTTGGAGTTCTATATTTTAAAGCTATGTTTAATGCGGCTCTTGTTTCTTCTGTTCTGTAGTCTTTTATATTGGACACTAAAAACGATATAATATTCGACATGAAGTTGATTTTTGAAATTTTTTTCATCATTTTATCCTTTTTCCTGTGTAAATAAATAAAACAAAAATGTTTTTTTTTAATCATTTTTATATTTATCATATAAAAGAAGAATGTAATTTTTCACATGTCAAATAATTGTACGAGTCAGGAAGTCAAATTTCCTGCATCATTCAACTGGTAGATGAAATT
This sequence comes from Drepanosiphum platanoidis, assembly GCA_948098885.1. NCBI lineage: Eukaryota > Metazoa > Arthropoda > Insecta > Hemiptera > Aphididae > Drepanosiphum > Drepanosiphum platanoidis. The sequence continues at coordinate 8,580,153 of OX402532.1, forward strand.
AATTCTAAGGTTCATAATATATCACTGTCAATTACTTGGCATAAAATATTTATTGTTTATAAAAAAAGACAAATTTTTAGATTTAATCTAATGATAAGTAGATACTAGTGATGGGAATTATTCGAATATTCGAATTCGAATAGTTCTATCGTAAATAATTCGAATATTCGAATATTTGAATATTCGAACATACGAATATCAGTATTCGATGCTACAATACAATACGTAACGAAAATTATTCATTTAAGTTTTCGCGCAACACAAAACGTTTAATAATAATATTATATGGCTTATGATGCATAGAGGCCTGAGAACCAAATGAGGTATTGTAGCATCGAATACTGATATTCGAATGTTCGAATATTCAAATATTCGAATATTCGAATTATTTACGATAGAACTATTCGAATTCGAATATTCGAATATTCGAATAATTCGATTATTCGAATATACATTACATTACTAGTAGATACCAATTGGTATAATTAGAATCATTAACAAAAATTAAATTACATATATAAAAAAAAATAGTTATAGTTCATTTTTATTTTCACGTTAGCGGTTATAATGTACTATAATACGTAAACTATTTTGCCTAAAAAACTTACTTCTTTGAATTTGTTTCTTCTTTTGAGATTGTGTTAGGTATGAACATGCTATTCAAAATATTAGCGTGTATCAAGAATGAATTTAAATAGGTATGAAATCTTTCATATGAATCTATCGAAAGATTTTTTATTTCATTATTAGTCTCAATTAAATCTCGGATCTTACTTTTAAGAATCCTAAAAAAAAATATACATATATTACGTTAATAATTATAACAACAATAAATATAACACAAATAAAATGTATTACTTTAAAAAATAAGGATCATTGACGTTCTCTGTTAAGTTGGTTTGTTGTCGGGTTACATACAAAGTCATGGAAAACAAACCATTTGAGCAGGCATATTCCAACAAATGAAGTAGTACATTAAAAGATTCAAGATCGCTTGATACATATTGACATTCTGTTTGAATATCTGTAGATGTAGTATTCGTAAGAGAATTTTTTTCTGAAATTCATTTATGTAATAAAGAGTTAAAAAATGTTCACAGTACAATCAAAAAAAAATTAATTCCAAAACTTGTTAGATTATAACATCAGAATAAATGTATGAAATACTATGCTAGAGTAAAAGCAAATTTAATATACTTAATAATAAATCTGCAATAAATATGTATATTTATCTAACAAATCTAAGTTAATTTCAAATAATTTTAGTGGGGCTGAAGCTTTCCAAGTCTCTTCCTAGTTAAGCCTATTGTACATAGGTGAAATATTTTTATCTGATTGAATGGGTATAATTAATATTATATTTACTTTATTATTTTTATTTTAATTTGTATTTATACTTCTGAAAAAAAAAAATGAATAGTAAAACTGCGGTTGGTAGAAGAGGCAACAAAGAGGTAAAAAATAGTTGATACTTACCTAAATTATATTTAGAATGTAACAAAAAGTATCTTGATTTTAATAAATTTATTAGATCAACTACTCGATCAATGTTTTCAGTTATTTCATCCATTATGTAACTCACTATTTATAACTCAAGATATTAAATCTGAAACAAATCATTACACATTTTATTTACAATGGGATAAAATAATTAACAAAAAACTTAATAATAAACTGAAAGCAATCAGTTTTGAAGTTTGACACAATTTTATCAATTCTATATTCAATATTATATTACGGTTCTGTGTGTTAAATAAACACTGTTTATACATGCCTTTCTGTTTAGTGCACTATTCTTTCATGTATGATTTTACACTTATACTATAAATGTATATACTAAATGATCGCGATTTCGATAAATATTAAAAGGTCTGTTGATTTTATTTTAATAGTCAGAGGCAAGCTGGGATGTGGCAACCCATGGATAATTTGAAAATATGCTCTTCTTATTGATACAATCGAGTTGTAAATAACAGATTTTATTCAATCAAAGTTCTAACCTCATGAGCCACGACGTCGTCGGTAATATTATATTCATGATAGTTAAAAACATTGTCCTTGAATGCGTCTAACATGACGCGATCCGCGAAATGTCAGATATTCATTTGCATCTAGCCCTACGTATCGAGACCCTCAATCAAGAAGAAACTGCCGATAATGACGAAACTCAAAACAAATCTATAACTAACGATCACATCAGTCTTACGTGATTCGTACGTCTACGTTTCGATCACAGCACAGGCTAAAAGCATCCACACGCCGAAGTTAAAATTGTAATGGTAAAAATTACAATGCTCGAGTACTTACTCTGTGATGGGACGAAGTCCAAAATTCGGGGTTTCAGAATTTAGTGAAAAAACAATTAGTAAAAATTCGTTTTCTTTTTATAGACACTGAAAACGTAAAACGACAACGTTCTATAAACTATAGAAAACATTTCCACATAACAAAACAAATGGTTTTACAACGGACGTGATAATAATTTTGAATTTATCATATCACAGACAGTCCTCGTTCCACGTTCGGTCGTACCAGTAGAAGGGGATCGAAGAAATCAACGAAACCGAGCAAAACTGATTAGACCCAATGCTTCTTTCTTATCAGTTATAGTTATAGGGAACGCGTTGTCAGAAATCAGAATCATCATGAGGTAAATACTCAGACTTCCCAGAGGTTAATCATCGAGTGTATGAAATAAATTGTTTGTAAATCTGACAGCCCGGTAATGATTGATGTCTGTGATCTATGAAATTCTACTATGATCCATTCCGAGTCTGAACGTTTCGTAGGTCACGTATCGCGTACCCTTGTGCGCGGTTAGTGGATCGGCGACAGTTGCCTGTCACGCGCGTTGTAGGTACATAATATTTTTTTTCAAAACCCTTTCGTACTCGCCCGATGGACAGTAATTACTGATTAATCATTATGTTTTGAATTCCACTAGGATCGTTTGGCAGGTCGCCGCGCTACATAACGCTATAGCGTCGAATAAATACCGGCGTACAAGATGAGCCGCGGTGGGAAATCGAAGAACGCCTATCTCCCCGGAGATCTGGTGGCTTTGGGTTCGAAAAGCAATCGCGGCGTCGAACCGAATCCTCAGGAGAAACGCGGCAGTAATATTTTACTGCACAGGAAGTTGATGGAATCGACATTGACAGGTAACGTTCTTTACGATCAGTATTTCTTTTGGGAAGTGTTGGCGATTTTTGTTTTTTTTTTTGGTTTTTACTTACCTTTCTTATAAGAATACCATTATTCCAAAGGTACATAATGTCTTTGAACAAAAGAATAAGTTTATTTTATTTTATCATAACATCAGATTGTTGTTATTAATTAACTCGTCATTAATTCATTTTTTTATGATTTGTTATACAGATAGAAAACGACCTGGACCTCCTCTTGCAATTCCTATTGCTACTAAAAAGCCTAAACATCATGCGAGCTCTGGTCATAATTCATTTGCCTGGGAACAGATGTGTATCGAAGTAGATTCGATTGATTTAATAGACTCATTAAATTATTCCATTCAGAATCAAGAGAACTTAAAAGCTGTAAGTACTCAATAAAATAATTTTTTTATCATTAAAAATTACCTATTTTTGGTATATTATAGTATATTACATGATTGTTTTTATATTATTGTATAGAACAGTAATTGTTTCATAAATAGTTATTTAATATAACTATTTTTCCTTTAATATACTGTTTGTTACTACCTAGCAAGAATGTACAAAACTAAACTTTCTATTCTTCATTAAATGTTGACTGTCAGGTATATAATTTTTTTACAAATAGTTTAATATTTTTCAGGTAATAAAAATTATAATAAATATATTATTTCAAAAATATAGCTTAAATATTATTCTCATAAAACCACTATATAACAATATATTAATTAAGTAGAAATTTTAAAAATTTGCATGTACTTCAGTATACTTAGATTTGACATTGCAAGAATCTACTGCACAAATGTTTATAATTATTTTGTTTACTTTAATATTTCTATTTTATTTATTTTTAGATTGGATTACTTTTTGGGGCTTTCAAAATCATGCATACACAACGATTAAAACCAGATTTGTTTTGGAGTTTATTGATTGTTTCTCGTCAGCATCCTAAATTATTCCATAATGAAGAAGTTATAAATGCTTTATGTTCCATTCTGTCTTGTCATTCAGCTTCTACATCTAAACTACGTCAATACAACATAGTGGCTGCAGTTATTTCTGTTAATTTACTATTGGCTTCACACGATACATTAACCACTTGGCCTGAAGCATTTGTCAAGGTATAAATTTATTAAAAAATTTTATTCTTATTGTTGTTAATCCTTAATTCGTTGTGGTTTATTTCTTTTTTATCTAAATTTGTCCATATTCATGTCCTTCATGATTTCTGTGGTCAGTCTATAGTCATACTTTTTGCCCTTGATTTGCTTTTGAATAAATATTTTATATACTATAATCATTATTATTATTTTTAAGGTTTTTATAGAAGACTCTATGGGAGAACGTTTATGGGTAGACCATGAGGAGTGTCGATATTTTATTGACAACATAAAAGCTAGTTTAAATACGCGACCTTCGCCCTTTATTCCTCTAGATTTTCTGGATACTGTAACGACAGCAGAAACAGCATTACTATTGCCAGAATCGAATGAAGTCTCTGTTATGTCTAGGTATGCAGCTAACCTGTCAGCTGTTGAAAATTTAATTGTAGATGTTGCTAAAGAATTTTTGGTTCGTAAACAATCAACCGAAGGAATATCTAAAAATTTACTCAAACTATTTGCTGCAGCTGCTGGAATTTTAGAAGTATGTTATTAAATTATTAACTACAAAATAGTTATCTTTATTGACTTTTTCAATACTAAAAATTCAAATTTTAGATTCGAGTTTTAGTTGCTGGTAAATTAGAAGTTTGGTTGCAAAATGCTAAACTTGTAAGACCAGCTCAAGAATTACTTTTGGCTGTTTGTGTTAATTGTACTTCACGCACTCAAAGAGATTTTGATGTAATTTCTACTATTGTTAAAATGAGATTAAAAACCAAATCAATGGGTAATTTCTATGTATCATGTATCAAGTAAGTGAAACTGAATTATTTTACTGTTGTAATTCAAATTTTTGTAAAATGTATTAAAATATAAACTATTCTAATAATTTAATTTCAAAAACATCATTATTATTTAGTTTTTAGACAGTAATAATGTTTGAATTTTTTAATTTTCAGAGAATTAATTACAGCAAATTCTCATAATTTGCCAGTTATATTAAAAAATGTAGTATATAATGAAATGTCTACCTCACGTAATACAAGTAATATGTCTATTTTTCAAGTAATTTTCAAAGCCGAACCCGATCATAGTGCGTTACTTTTAGCTGATATATTTCAGGTTTGAACTGTTTAATATTCATAAATTGTTCTTGTAAAATAATTATTTGAATTTATACACAGGAATTATTAATATTACGAGATGATTATTTAAGACCATTACGTGGACTTCTACGAGAAATTTCACGTCAAGTCCGTACTGATTTCAATTTTTTGACTTTTTGTCAAGGGCTAATGAGTACTAAAGAACCATTAAATCAAACTCCAGAAGTTAAGGATAGAGTTTTTGCAGGCATTGTAGATCTTTTAACATTGTGCATTTTTCTAACTGTATACCCATATATGCGTTCAGAACGAAAAGACGTTTCACAGGTATTAATAATATAAAAGTTGTGCATTTTTTCTTTATAATTAAAGAAAAATTATGTTTTTCCAGTTTGAAAAAATGCAAACTGTTATATCCAAGATTCAAAAAGACGGAGTTGTATGGCTTCAAGATAGCGCTTTAAGAGTTTATCGACCTTCGCCAACTGATTTTGTTCCTGCATTACATAAAGTATATATTTTTATAATTGATCTATTATTGTAACTATTTAGTATTTTTACTTCAATAATCTATGCATAATTTTTTTTTTTCAAAAGGATAATTTTAACTTAAACTGCTAGTATTTTTGGTGTACTGGAATTTAGTAATTACTGTAAATGTCGGTATTAGGTAAATGAACTATTTGATATTTTCTCTGTTTAATAACTTGAAACAAAATTTCATTAAGATATATAATACATCATTTGAACGATGAAAATTGTTTGTATAATGGTGTCTCAGTATTTTATGTATTTTTTCATATTTTTTTTAGATATTATTAATGGAATCGTCAGAACAGTATTATAAATTGGAAAGCTGGCCTCCTGAACAAGACAGAAGTTCAATATTCAGAATCGCTACAGAAGCACCAATATTACAAGGCACAGTTATGACAATACTATTGATTGGATTGTCAAAAGAACATCCTTTAAATTCTCCTGACGCCTTAGAGCTGGTAGATCAATTAGTAAAGCGTGCTGCTTCTTTACAAGTGTATCAGAATTTTAATACCATTAAAGGTAAATAATATTTAATGATTTTGTTATTTAATGAAAATTAAAACTTAAATTGTTATTGCATTGTTATTTATTTTGTTTTCAGCCGACAAATGTGAATTGTTTGATGTGTTATTGAGTTCTTGTGCATACCATCATCCCGATAAAATTGAATTGCCATTAGGATACACTCCACCGCAATTAGCAATATCAAATTTGTACTGGAAAACATGGCTTATAATGTTAATATATTGCGCTCACATACCGTCGATTTTTGGAACTCTCGCCTGCAGAAAATATCCAATGCTTCGAATTTTCATTGAAATGTGTATAACCAACAATTTTTCTTTTCCTACTTTCCTCGAAGATCTTCAATTACAATCAGTAGAAAAGCAAAAGATTCTTGAATTTGAATCTTATTTGGCTGCAGCTTCCACAAAAGTTACAATCACTGAACAGACAAGTTTACTGTTAAGTCAGCTTATGGGTATGGATCCTATTGGTCCACCGAGACGACCGCCGTCATCTATTTTAGAACAACTAAGAGTCATGAATACTAATTTACGGATCGGCCATTTATTGTGTCGTTCAAGGGACCCAGATTTCTTGTTGGATATAATTCAACGCCAGGGTACCTCACAGTCTATGCCTTGGCTGGCGGATTTAGTCAATTCTTCTGAAGGATCTCTAAAGTAAATATTTATACAATCAATATACATTTTCAGATTCATAAAATATCATTAATAATACAATTGTTTCAATTAAATTTCTAGTCATTTGCCTGTTCAGTGTCTATGTGAGTTTTTATTGAGTCCGAGCTGTCGACAACAAGGCAAATTTAATCAATTGCTCAATCATCTGAAGAAGTTATTGATGCATCCAGATACCCATCCATCCATTAGTTGTGAAGTGTTAGAGTATTTTTTGAGGCGTTTAAGTTCTCCGACTAGTAGACAACATGCTATTTTAGTAAGTCAAAATATTTACTCTTTTGAAAGTACATTTTTAGATTTATTTATTTTTAATTTTCTAGGGGTTAAAATTACTTTTAAATGCAGCTGATGACAAAATTATTGATATTGATAAAGTGATGGAATCAAAAACTGATGTTTCATGGTTGTTAACAAGCTTACCGCAACTTCCAAATTTTCCTGCTTTTAAGTCTCAAGTGAGTATTAAAAATTAGGTTTATTATTATTAACATTAGTTTCTCAATTGTGTGTAAATCGTTTCAATTCCTTTGTTGCATGTTAAGTTAAATTTTATTGTTTTTAGATTGTTATTGCTTTGAGACAAGCCTGCCAAGTAGAAAACGACCCATACTTAATAACAGCCTATTTAACATTTCTGGCTGAACGAACGTCTGATTCAAACAAAGTGGACAGCTTGACAAATGAACAGCTTACTGATATTGTTCTTGACATGGCACAATTAATCGTCGAACGGAGTACAGTAATGGCTGCAGTGTTACCTGTATCAACAGATACAGTTACAGTTTTTAATATTGCACTCGATTCTTTAGTCATTATATTTTACACTTTTTTGTGCAGGGTAAGTGTTTATTTTAAAATAAGAATTAGCTTTTTTATGAACATTCATATTTTATTTTAGGCTAGAGAGCCTTGTCGTCAAAATCACCCTTGGTCTGAGAATCAAGATCAGATTCTTGTGACATGGCCTGGTGGTCAAGAATGTACTTTACATATTTTGGTTGTACATGCTATGATTATACTGTTGACTTATGGGCCTCAGTGTATTCATGATTCAATGAAATTCGATCATTTATTAGAAGCTTGGTTTCCATCAGACAGGAAACAAATGCCTAAAGTAACCTGATACCTATGCTAATTTGACTTTATTTAATTGTTTATCTATTACAAAAATATAAGTGTTATTTTTGTCATAGGCTTATTTGGTTGACACGTCTGAAGAAGCTCTTCTCATACCCGATTGGCTTAAACTCCGTATGATTAGATCGAGAGTTCCAAGACTTGTTGAAGAAGCTTTGACTGACCTAGAACCACCTCAATTAATATTATTTATTCAATCATTCGGTATACCAGTTGCATCAATGAGGTAAATATTTTTTAAAATTTTGTTTGTTCATATAAAAACAAAGTATTATTAAATATGTGATATAATATTTAATATAATATAATAAAAAATAATTCATTAAAAACTATAAAATATCTTTAATAATAATTATATAAAAAAAAATAAAAAATAGGTCTTGTCTGGAATATTATAAAAAAAAATACAAATATTAATATGACCATTTCAAATGAAATACATGAGGTATAAAAAACGCATTTCATTTTTTTTTTAATTTCATTTTTCTTCAAACTTTATATTTTTATACCTGAAGATGAATTTTATTAAAAACCGTTGGTATATTATTTGCACTTCTTTATTATAATACTCAAGGCAAAGCCTATTTATTTTTTATTTTATTTTATTTATATTATTATTAAAGATATTTAATAGTTTTAACACATTATTTTATATATTTAATAATACTCTGTTATTATAAAGAGTATTAACCACTAGAAATTATTTATTTTATTTCACATTTTTTACAAACTATTTATTTTATTATTTAGCAAATTATTAGAAATATTGGACAAAGCAGTATGTCATGATCCAGAAGCTATTAAAGCTGCTGTGATGGATAAAGCATATATGGTGCAACTCGTTCAAGTACAGCAGAGACGCGGAGCGCTCGGAGGTCAAGTATTTTCGTCGGTGTTGTCATTAAATGAAGAATCAATGGCAATGGAAGTAGATGATAGAACTCAAATATCCAACAAAATGAAATTATCGTTAAAAGGTATTGTTTTTATTTTTCAGTTTACAGTGTTTAAACAAAATACACTAAAACTATAGAAATAAGTAAAGTATATAAATTGTTAAAATAAATTTTGTTTCATGTTTAATATTTAAAAGTTGAACTTATAAAATCTTTTTATATAATATTAAAATATTTTATTTGGAAGTTTTTCTAACGATTCAATTATATATTTCATTTTGATTTTTCCAGTTTTCTGTGAAGCCTTTGGTTAATCATTTATTATTTTTGTTTTTTCATTCGTAACATGACATACATGTATACTTCAATAAATCAATTCAAGAAGGTTCTTTTTTGGTGACGCACCAGTTTTTATCTTACATAACCCTGTGTTTTAAAGAACATTAACTGAGGACCATGACTACATATAGATAATCTAAGATTGCTATAAAATATCATTTTTTGGTAACCTTTCAGTACTAGAAACTCCTTTTATGGCAAACATATAAAGTGATCCATCAAACGAACATTCCTATATTTCATTCTTTCTCTAGAGTAAATTGTATTTCAAACAAGCAATTCCAAATAACTATTTATAGATATTTTACTGTATTAAATATTAATCATAAACTAATTGTTATATTTTATTATTTTAGAAAATTCAATGGCGCTAATGCAAAAACATAAAAATATTAATGTCGATTTAATTTTGAAAAATCTATTTATTTCAAAAATAGAGGGTGAAGAGTTTTTATCATTGTTACAAGTATATCAAATAGATTTATTTATTTATTTTACTTCAAATTAATTTTTGATTTTAATAATTACAGTCATTATCACAAGACACAAAATCACTGGTTCAACAATTTACAGTTGCAATGTTTAAAAACATGTTGAGGAGTAAAGAATTTTTGCATTCTGTCGTAGCAAATGAAAACATCACTTGTCATTTACTTAAAGTGTTGATGACAAAATGTGGCTTTAATAAAGTATTATTGTCTATTGTTAAGTTGATAGACGCAGAAATTAATGTGGAAAATAAACAAAACCATTTGAATATGACTATTATGAATTATATAAATAAATATAGTAAGTTTAAGATTCTACATTTGATCTAACTGTTCTTCTTTACTTAGAATTGTTTTATTGATTTGAATGTTTTCACTTATTTAATATTTATATTAATTCAGGTGAAATAAAAAAGAAAACGCCTCCCAAAGTTAAAAAGGAAAACGAATCAGAACTGATGGAAACTGATATTTTAATTAAAGGCCAAAAGCGTTCACTTTTTGTTGATCTGCCGAAGGAAATTGAATTGAAAATATCAGATTCGACAATTGAACAACAGGTAAATTCGCCATTAAATTTTTAAAATAATGTTTTTAAATCAATTATCAAATTTTCAGGTGAACATGTTGTTCTCAAAAAATATTGATGAGAAATGGGAGTCTGTAAGGAATTGTAGACCATATTTGTTGACTTTATTAAATCATCATATGAATTGGTCATCGCTGGAATGTGTTTTAGACATTCTATTGAAATTGGACAATGTTGAAAAGTTAGTTTCTTGATTAATTAAAATTTAGTTTTCCATAAAAATATATCTAAATGATTATGTATAAAAATGATGTGTTTTAAACATTTTTGAAGTAATAACTTGTTTTTTTTTTTTTTCTAGATTTGAGCCTTCTTCAGTTTTAGACTTAATATCGGCTATTACTACAAATCCAAAATTATGGCAAGGTAGAGAAATGAACGCTAAAAATAAATCAAGTGAAGGGTTAATGTTATTGAATGACCATCAGGTAATATGTGTATTTTGTATTTTGTGATTTATCTGTTATTATAAATGGTTAATTTAAGAGATTTATAACTCAAACCTAACAGATAATCAGTAAAATTTAAATCTTATTTATGTATTTTAAATTTTAATAAATAATTATGAACAAATAACAACTCACAAGATCCACATTTTAAATTGATCAGCTTAGAAACAGACAATAGTATATAAATATCCCATATTTTGTTTTATAATAACGATAAGAAAGGTTTTGTCACTTATATTTTAATTTCACTACAAAATATTTACTGTGATTTTTTTTTCAAGCTAACTGCGTTGTTGCTTTATATGATTGAAGAATTCAAAGTAAAACGTGAAGATCCAAATATAACTTCTACAGAATTATCTGCATTTATGCTCACTAAGTTATCGGTGATATTGAAAAACTGCTTGGCAAAAAATAACTGTGTTCAAATTTTTCACAACATTTACTTGAAATACATTAACAGGTAAGAATCGCTAGAGTATTATTAAATTTTTTAATAATTATATTCGATTTATTTTTACTTTTCAGTTCGAATATTGCTGTGTTTAAACAGATTTTAAGTCTGGTATATACACATGATCCTAATATCATTAGTAAACTACAGTATTACGATATGGACAGTTTCTTGGATCCGACTATCATAAAAGGTACGTGCAAAATTCTTTATATAATATCAACTGATTAATATAAGTATTATTGTGTTTCTAAACCCATTAGAAAGCGAAGGATGCGCCTTGGACACAATTTCACATACCGTCGTGTCATCCATTGTTTCCACTAAAATTAAAAGAGACAAGGAGTTGAACAAAAAGATTTACGATTATGAAATATTAGCCAAGAGATTATGTACTACTCATCCACTTCTCTTTTTGAGGTGAAATCAATTCAAGAAAAATTATTGTAAGCGAAACAATAGTTAATTTATTTTTAATTTCAGAGTGTTTGAACTTCTATCAGCTCCGTTGCGCCGATGTTGTTATCTAGAGTTTAAAGCAATGAAATCAGGCCACCTCTTATTGCTCAATAACATTCTCGATTTAATAGAAAGTTTAGAGCCCACGGTTTACTTGCCGTTTTACACCGAAAGTCTTCATAATATTTTGGGAATTTTCCTGACCATTATAAGTGTAAGTAATAAAGAGCGTGTAGAACAACGGTTCTCAACCAGCACTACACATACCATTTGAAGAACTCAGAAATGTTTTAGATGATATGCAAAGAATAATGTTAAAAAAGAAAACTATGTTGTATTATTATTAAATATTAAGTCAATCGATATGTGTAAGTCTAAGTGATATAACCCGTCTAAGTTATATAAATGACATGTGTAAAAACAGCATCATAAGAGATTGAACTTTAATAAATTGATAATAATAATAAAAACCAAGTGAATAATTCATTCTATGTCGAGTGGTACATGATGAAAGTTTTAAAAATTTAGCGGTATTGGGATGTAAAAAGTTGAGAACCGCTGTTGAAGAATTTATAAAATTGAATTTTTTTTTGGTTTTAGTGTTATTTATTACTATATAATTACTATTTTTTTTATGTCTAGAATAATTTGAACAATGTGAGTCCTACGAGAAAAGAATTCAATACGCTTTTAACAAAATTCGGCAATCGCTTACACAGTTTCATCGCTGCAAATTCTCAGGATGCTATGACATTCATTAAATCAAATATTATTTGGTTTGGGTAATTATTTTATTTTTTCGTTCTTGTCAATGTTATTAATGTAAAATAAATTTTGTTTGCAGTCAAATCGTCGAAAGGTATAAAACAATTGGAAATTTGAATCTACTAATCAGTCAAAACGATCAAGTGATTGTTTTACAGCCACCAAACGAAACAACCAATGACTTGCCATATGATACATTTTTCAGTTGTTTCAAAGACAATGGTAATGTTTTATTTTATTTTAAACACAAGCGTTAACCATAAATAATCATTTAAACTCCATTTTAGATTCTGCGAATAGTTTACTGTCCGACATGGAACGTTCTGCCTATCGAAGCAATCGAGCATTGGAGCCGTTTTTGAATAAAGTAACGTCGTTGATTAGGAATCCCAGTTCTCATTTACGTCTACCGTCTCTTGGACTGTTATTGCACTATTTACAGTTCAACAATAGTAATCCGTCTACTGACTCTGTGTTGGTACCGGCCATTCTGAGTGCCCTGTTGTCCAACGATGACGAAGTGTCTAGCACCATAAGGAACCATATTGATTCATTATCCATGTCGAGAGGTGATTTGCTTTTAATAAATAAAGATAGAATTGTGATAACTTGACAGGCTACAAATTTGTTTTATCTTATAATGATTTAGTTGTGTAACTTCCAATTGCATTTTTTACATTTTGGAGGCATTTTTTCAATTGAATTCATGTGAATCTTTATTTAATTTTTTTTGGTCATTTTTTATTGTGTTTCAATTCACCATTACCCCATCTTTATTTATAATTATAACTTTTTACTTTCTCCTACTGATTCTATTTGGTCAGCTCATTTTGTACTTATTTTTTTTTCATTTCTCTCATCCACTAATTATTAAGGTTTTAAAATTTTGAAAATCAGTTAATTCTCAAGTCTTTTTGCTTTCAAAAAAAAAAATCTAATAACATTGATTTTATTTCAGAAATGGCGTTGGCTCTGTTACTGGAAACTTTTAGAGTCGGCATATACAAGAGCCTAAACACAACAAATATGATAACAAAAACTATTTCTACGATGAACCTACAGTCTGGATGTTGACCTTTGTATATAGAGATTAACAAAAGATATATCGCATGATTTAAATCAAAGCACTTATCAGTGGATTATAATTATTTATCAATATGAAAATGGATACTATAGTAAAAATAATTTAAGAAAAAAAAAAAAATTAGTTTTAAACAAATAACATTGAGGAAACTCGTTTTAATTTATGTTCTTCCGTTCAAACTAGCAGTTCGCGCTAACATATTTACTCATGTCAGACGGAGCTAAATTCGTCTGAGTCGATCTCTACTTGGCGTCGAGGAAATATGTCAAAAAAGAAAAAAACAGTTTTAAAACATCAATAATCGTGTATATTTTAATCGTTCAAACATTAAATTTGATACAAATTTATTTCCATTATTATATAATTATTATTACTTTAGTATTGTGTATAAAAATTCTCACGTTACATATTTCAAATCACACGACTATTTTTCACACAGATTTTGTATTACTAAAATATTTTTAACGTTGTTACGTAATAATAATTAATCCTTAATCTTAATATTTGATAATTTATATATGTATATATATATAAAACATATGTGTAATATTAGGAATTGAAATCAACACGAGAATACCCGTTTACAAGTTGTTCATTTTCGTTAATGTAATAATTTTGAATGGCTATCCGAATCGTGTGAAGTTTGGTAAAAATAAAAGTCACGTTTTAATAAAATATCTGATTGTTTATTAATTTCTAAATAACTCTTATTAGGATGAATTCTGTTCTGAAGTGTTGTCTCGGAAAAAAAAATTGTCCTGACCGTAAGTATCATATTATCAGATGATTTTTTTTTTTTTTATACTAGCTTTCTGTTATGATTTTAATGTGATAAAAATAAAAAGTATAATTTTCAACGATAAAAGGTCAGTTGAATAAATTATTCATCATATTAATATTATAATGTTAAATATAAAATAATCGTTTTTAACATTGCAAGATGAAAAATTAAAACTGATATTTTTTCCATGTGTTAATTTATGTCAGTAATTTAAATTTTATCACATGGTACATACCCAAAAACAATTATTACGATATAATTAAATAAGTTTCAGACGGTCGAATACGAGTGTTTAGAATATTGTCGAAATAATAATCTCGTCAAAACATGTGTAAAAGAAATGTATCCTAATGCATTGACCAATGACGACTGGAATTCTATGAAAAATAGCACCGATGATCGAATCAAAAATGAGAAATCGAAAGAATATTGTTTTTAAACTTTCATAGAATGACGTTTAAATTATATTTGTAACCGTTGAATCGTCCCAGGTTCTGTGCAACTGAAAATGGATCTGGTCATGAGTCCGAAATGTCGTTGCACTACTGAAGACATTGCCCCCGTATCAGAAAAAACAAAAAATAAATGCAATTCGTTCTGTCAATCACATACTGTTGTGAGTATTTGAGCGAGAACTAGGATACCGCGAGTGTGTTACGTGCATATTACTATTAATCATATTAGTTCAGGACGGTTTTGTGCAACATTCATTTTTGATACGTATAGGACGGTTTTGTGCGACATTTATTTATGAGATGTTTTGTACTCAAATAATATTTTATATACTTATTGTATAACTAACAAAGATACAAAATAAACGCGGAGGATTAAGTGGTTTCGAGTTGAAAATATACACGTGACAGTGATAGGCGAAATAACAACATAACTGGAGGGGAGAGAAATTTCATTCGTTTGAACGCATAATACGATAATATCAAATCAAACACACAGTTTTTACACTGTGAACCAGAAATGTATTGATGTAAAAAACAAAAAAAAGTTTGACAACAACAACAAATCTAAACTATAATGTTCGAACAATCTATTTCTATGGTCACTAATAGTAAAGCGTTTGGTTTGTAAACTTAAACAGACTACACATGTTTTAACGATTTACAATAAAGTTAGATTTAATGATAGATTTATAACTTTCACTTAACAATCGATTTAGTCGTAATTTAGAATAAACAGTAGTTATTTTCATATTGTAAATCAATAAATCGGAATAAAAAAATATTGTATTTGTCGACACAAAAATCATAATATTATTACAATTTACGATATAAACACATAAGTTTTGATTGTCAAAGTAAAATAATAAAAAATTAACATAATTGACTTAAGGATTACAGGATTAGGTAACTTTATGTTAAATATGGCATGTAATTTGTAACGAATAATACACGTGATAATTTTAAGACTTATTAAGAATAGTATACTGAAATTAACAGTTGTTATTGTTATAATTTTTGGTCAAATTAATAGTTTTATATACAATTTAAATAATATCATTGGAATTTCAACTGTATAATACTATATAAGTATTAAAACATAAAATTAGGGCGAAACTTAAACGAAAGAAAGAATTTCATTTTCAATTCAAAGTAAACAATAATAATAAATCATTTTATATTAACAATTATATTCAATGTGCGTAATGTGCATTTTTCAATCAATGTCTTACTTAAAATTTTTGGAATATTAATTATAAATATTGCACCGATATATACTTATATACTAAATTCATAATAATTATGATAATATTATATGTAATACATACACTTAAAAATATTTATTTTTTTTATTGCTAATATAATTTTTGGAATGGCACATAAATTATAATTTATTTGTTTTAACTGTAAACAATAATATTATTATTTGTTTAGTGAATATTTAATGTAGTAGGTAACTTTTGAAAAATAGTATGAGTAACTAATTTGAGTACATTTAAATTTTGTATTTGTTTGCACGATTAGGTTATTTGGAAGTAAGGTCTTGGAATCGTACACAGATAGTTGTCATGAAACGCCGGAAGGCACCTTTTGCTCGATTTTGCCACTCGTTGATTTTTTTGATATTTGCTTCAACTACAAAAAAACAAATTCAAACAGTAGAAAAATGTTCAACACACAATAATAAGGAAATAATAATTTTCATACGTAAATGAGATCCTCCATTGCATTTGGTCTGAAAAAAAAACACAACAGGATGTAATTTATCAGCTACTGATATAAATTAAATTGATAAACTCCTGATGAGTCAAGCATTGGAAAGTAATGGCAGTATATTAATGATTTTTCTTTCTCTATTTATACTTTTATCATGTGGTTAACAAATTGTTTGTGTATACTTCAACGCTTGTCAACGCATATACATTTTATTGGTAGGTACATCTTAAAATGCACGTCCAGACTATATGCCTGAGGCAATCGAAGGCACGCTTAAATTAATATTCGCTGAAGTCGGTTTCAAAGTGAAGAGCTCAAGTGAACGGAAATGAATGAACACGAGTATTGTTTGGTTGCTTTCACTCTAGGAACGGTACATCAAAGGAATTTTGGGCACGATCCGTCAACATATTTGGTCCAAACTATTCAATGTACCCGTTATAAATAATCTATGCCAGAGGGATAAGGAGAGCATCGTACACGAGCAGAGGGACCCGTTCACGGACCAACAGCGAATTCAATAGGAGTCGAAAGAAGAGTTTGGAACATTGAAACTTTGAAATCTGATTGCAACAGACACTGAAAGTGTTGACACGCTCGGCTGTACCGAGTCCGGACGCGGTTGACGACGAATTCGTCGAAATTCAAAGATTTGGCGGTTCGCGAGGTTGGATTTTCGCGCGAAGAAAACGTTTCGCCGTTTCTTTTGTGTCTATCGTTTCGTCAAGAGACGCATTCGTTTGGATATTTACCGCCGTCCGTAGGGCCGCTTCGGCTTTGGCCGTCTCGATGATGTCGTCGACGAACACGTTGGCCGCCGCCACCAGCTGCGGATCGTTTATGGGCTCGTGCATCGCGGCCATGGCATCAGAGTTTCGCGACTTGTTCGAACGGACGCGCGCTGGGCGATTCGTTTACGGCCGACTCGCGGATCCCGTTCGACGAAATACTTCACGGCGTACCTGCGCGATAACGACCGTTCGTTTTGCGATCGACGGAACGATTAGCGCGATCTAATCGTAACATTGTTATCAATCGATAATCATCATTATTATTATTATAATAAATATTGTTTGTTGTTGTTATTTATGAGTGTACGCCGCGAAACATTAGATTTTTTATCTGTGCGGCGGACGTCCGAACGCGACGGTTTCGAATACTCTTTGGAATCGCGAGTGAACGTAATGTTGTGAAAGCTCTTTGTGAACGAGTCTTCGTCGGAGAGGGATTCAAACGATTCGTAGGGCGGAAAAAAAAAACAAGGGTGATCCACATGAGAGACGGGTGAAATGGTCTTTTAAATTTGAAATCTCTCGAATCGCTCTCGAAAAATGGTTCAGAGCGAAAGTGACGGTTACGACAAGTTTGTAGATATTATATTTGAGTTCAATTTTTAAGACTTTTCAACGAACCCAGAAATCATTTTATCGATATTTTATGAAAAGAAAAAAAAACAAAGTGTTCAAACATAATATGTAAATTGTACAAAAAAAGTAAAAATATCTTGAAAACTATAATCATATTTAGAGAATGATTGTATAAGTATTCGGTGCAATTTTCATCACAAATTTTTGTCGAAAACCGGTGTGCCATAAATTTGTCCAGTTTTTTTTTTTATTGTTTTTCCTTAGGTTTTCACAATTTTAAGAAAACTACAGACGGAATCTTAAAAATAACTCGTATAATGCAACAACTAGATAATAACATGTTACCAAAAACACGTACTTAAGTAGGATAGTCGAAAATCGGACCATTTCTTCTGGTCAAAACCGTGTTCACAAACCGAAAAAAATGAAAATTGTAGTAAAACCAATCCAAAAAATCTGAAAATTTGTTTTCTATTAAAAATAGATCATTAAGATTTCATTTTTCTTATTATAATTTGATTTATACTACTACTGTGAAATCATCGATTAGCCGTTAGCCGACCTGGCAACTCTTCTCGATTGATAAAATTTACCCAATTAAATACTTGTAAATACTTAATTTTGATACTTCAAGGGGTCACTTTTAAAATTGTCCCTATAGTTTTTCTAATAATTAAGAGAAATTACCCAATTATAATAAGGGTTTTCGACGAAATTGAATTTACGTTATTATTGTAACTCGAAAAGGAATAACTGTAGAGACTAAATTTTCATCAAAAACTTATATTACCATTGTCTAAAGACGATAAGATTTTTAAAACATTTTGAATTTTTTTTTTGTACCATTTATAGAAGGTAGAAGTTGTTGAGTTTTCTTAATTTTTCTCTGGTATAACGTCGTCTACAAACTTTTTGTGGTTATAAAAATCAATAAAACTTTAAATTTTAATATTTTTGGCTTGGAATTTGTGTGGGTTTAATATCTTTCACGAGTTACTCTTTCTAGCTAGAATTACCGGAGAGTCACAAACGCAATTTTTTAAGCGTCAGAAAATTAAATTTTGACAGGATCGGGTATTTCAATGATTTAGAAACAAAGACAAATTTTCAAACTTTGAAGAAAAATTTAACAATATCAATCACCCATATCACGTAGTATATTTCATCCGATTCTTGAATCTCACCTTTTTCTTTTTATATTTTATATTTTTGTTTTTAACGGTTTGAGTATAAAACATTGAGTTTTATAAAGCTGTTAAAAACTTAAATGTCCAAAAGTGTTACCTAGGTGCCTATTTTGATGCCGTTGTAAATTAAAATTAAATATTAATACCCATCTACTCATTAATAAAAAAAAAGAAAAGAATGTTGTACTCTTTGTGTCTATAAAAGGTTGCCTGTGTAAATCAGTAGGTACGTTTGTTTGACAGTTTTTTATCGCGAGATCGCCGCGGCGATATACTGACGACGCTTCGAGTAATTGACGACGGGAACGAGAAAAGAAACTATTCAGAGAATAGAGAGTGATCTATTCGTCGGCCTAAAACATAACACAATACTCATCATATGTCAGGCTCGAAAAATCAGTCAATAAAATAGTAATGACGTGGTTATAAATAATTATAATCGCGTAATTGCTGTTATTACATATTATAGTGTAATTCGAAATAATTATTATGTCAATAAAAAAAAAAAAAAGAATACAAAAAGGATATAATTTATTATTATTATTAATTATAGTATAATTATATCAAAAAAAAAAAAATCAGAGCCTTATAATTTTCGTTATCTATGGTTAATCACAAAATTAAAATACCTACCTAACGAATTTAGGTTATTAACAATGTAGGTAGTTCACGTTAAACAGGTATCAAGCATTTTGTAAAACCAAACGGGTCGAATAATTGTTTATTAGAAAAACAATGAATATATCGATGAAAAAATATAAGTTTCTCGTCTACATTTTAAACTAGGTCATTTCCAATTCGAAATTTCTTCGCGATTTCTGAAGCATTATTCGTTTGTCCACCGACTTTTTAATCTGAAACAATAATTACAATGTTGAAAAAAAATAAAATAAATATAATTTGATACACAGTGTATTGTACAAGAATATCGAGACGTCTACTTTCAAAACCAGTTGTAACACAAATTTTTAAAACAGTTTTTTGATTATGTCGTATGCTCCAAGTGACCAAAATATAAAGAATGCAAAAATAAAGAAGAAAAAATTTCAAAATACTCACTTCTTTGTTGATGAAACAATAGAGTATCGACACCATTAGGCCTTGGAACGAATGCAATGCGTGTGCTGTATACGACCAAAACGCAAATATTTTTGGACTTTTCGCGTGGGGTTCAGGTAACAGTAACAATATAAAATTTGTAATCCCGAGCAAAGGAAGGAGTGCTAAGGCCGCTTTTGATACTTTCCTGTGCGAAAAATATAATTCATTTTATAGTAGATACCAAGATTAAATGATAAAGTCTTTCCGAAAAAACGTAAACTCTAAACGTCCTCAATCCATTTCTTTAAGACTGGTTCGAATTAAAATTACATTTGAATAAATATTATAATTATTATTATCAGTTACTACGGCATTGGAAGAGAGAGAGAGAGAGAGAGGTATTTTTCTTCTCTAAAGAAGATTAAAATTTATTTACGGTAAAAACCATGTCGGAGGCGATTTCTCGTTGTATGCTTTTATAAAACGTGTACTAATTATAATTTTAAATTTTTTCAGGACAGATTAAATGGATTAACTGTACGTCATGAATTAAATCGTACAGAAGCCCAGCATAAGTCCTTAACAAATTATCCAATAAAGCAAAGGGTGGATTTTATTTGAAATAATATTAATTAAAATAAATAAATAATCGATATTTTCATTTTATTTTATTTTTATATATAGTAATTATTGGTATACGTATTGTGATTTCGCTGAGAAATATTACAGTTGATGAATGGTATACGATAAAAAATTAAATCTAAACTCTTCGACTCGTTTGAAACATTGTGGACGTTTAAAATTAACCTTTCCGTCTAAGGAACATATTATTGTTTTCAATCGTAGAGTAATATTGCAACCTAACGTGTTATTATACCTTATGATTTCCAGTTCGTTTGACGGCGTCAATCTCGATTTGATCTTTTTGAAGAGTTCTCTCAACACGACGATCAAAATAATAAAATTGTTCTGGTTCATAAAGAATGTAAACAATCTATAGTTAAGTACACGTCATTATGATAAATCGAGAACAACCATCGATTACGGGCGCGTACACGAAAAATATTTGGAGGAGTATAGGAGTAGTTTTGTGTTGGACAATTTTTGTTTTTAACAGTTCGAAATTCGTTTGCTTCCCAGAATGTTTTTAAATTTCAGAGAAATGGGCGAGGAGGATTGAATCCTCTTTAAACCATTCCTTGTATACGAGCCCGATCGCGTGTTTTAATATCGATTCACCGCTATTCGTAATCAACGGAATGCTTTACTATTCGTTACCGTCGGATGGTCCAAACTTACAATGATGATCACTATGCGAGGTCCTTCGAGTATCCAGAAAAACGGTATCAAATTGTAGCCCCACCAGCAGACGCTAGACGATTTCTCAAAGTACACCATCGTGACCAATAACCAGAGGGCCGTCATGAGAGCCGGTAAACCCCAACCGAACAAATACATCCGCAAATTTATCGAATTTATTCTCAGCACTCTGGATTTGATGATCCTGTACAGGTACACTCCTTCGTTGTACATCCACATGAAACTGGCAGTTTTCGACCATTCCAATATGACCGTGGTGCTCTCGCAGATTATCGGCTGAAAATCGAGTCGTCGACGCATAATATTATGATAAAAACAAAATAATAGGTGTCGACTGCAATATATTGCAACTTTATTGCAACTTTTCATAGTTCGGCCGACTGAAAGAAATTTACCAACAACGAAGTTAACTTAACTAATCATAAGATAAAAACGTTTCTAATTTATAAGGAAAATGATAAATTTAAAAAGTTCAGAATAATTTTGTATTCGCCTGGTAACTATCGAAAAAAAAGCGAATCGAAAATCACGAACGAACGATTTAGTAATTATATCAACATTTAACTCGAATTTAATACTTTTGTATACGAGTAACTCAAAGTCCAACTGGCACATACACGAGTAATTCGTTAGATTAAAAGTTAGTGAAAAAAAAAAAAAAATAAATAAAGAAACCCGAGGTAACGAATTACTCGGCTCGGTTAAAATCGACTGCACGTTTTAATTTGATTTTAGTTTTTAATCCGTTAATATGCTGTTCAGCCTCGCCCACCTACGCGTTGTATGTGATGAACGAATTTAAAAATTTTTAAGCGATGACATGGCGGTCGGTGTGATTTTCAATTTAATTATTATCGAACGAAATCGGCCCCGGGAAAAAAACAGCCTCCGGCTAACGGCGTCGGATAGGGCGTGCATTGCAGGACGTTCGCCCGCAGCCGGACGGTGAAAATTCCGGACGCGTTCAAACTCACCGAATAGATAATTCCCAGTATCCATTTGCCGGTGTAAACCAAATACGGCCGGTTGTTGCAGTCGACGTAACAGTGGACGTTTTTGCGATCGAACTTGGTTTTCAACAAATCCAGTTGGTCTATGTTCAGAATCAGCCGGATGAACATTTGCAACGACAGGGCGATAAACATGTTCATGTGTATCTTGAATCTCTGTTCCAACAGTCCCCTGCAGGAGAATAAAATACGAGAATAAATTACGCTTTCGGCGAAGACCACTACTGCATAGCAGGTGCTCACGGTGGCAAACCGAACGAATTAATCGGTACATTAGGTAGCTAACGGGTGAAAAATGATAATTAGCGCGCATAAAAACGTGACACGTAGTATATCATTATCAGGCCAGAGGGGTTTGTGGCGTTTTAAACGATTAAAAATATAGCGGGGTAGATAATTACCCGGGGCGTTTGATGACTTAAGCACGTTTTTTATTTTTTTTATTTTTTTTTTTAGAACGTCTTAGATATTTAACTAAAAACGTGTTTCGATAACGTACGAATCTAAGTAATTAAGTTTTTTGAACTTTTTTGGTCTCTTTTTTTTTGTTGTAATTTTAGGTAATTTTCAACTATTTTTCACCGACCGAGAGAAAAATCGCCACGATTCTATTTATTAACACTTATTTTAAATTTGTATTATTTTTTTTTTTTGTAATTTTTACCTGCTGTAACGATTTTACATTTGTATATAAATTTAATATTTTTCTAAAACAAATAACATATTAATAACTATTGTTAGATAGATATTAACTAAAAAAAAAATAAAAATTTATCAATTTTTTGGGTATTAATGTAAGTTTTTAGTTGATTTTTTTTTTCGCTTTAATTGAATTTTTTTAGAGCATCAAAATCCAGTTACTTACAGTAACAAATATATTTTACATAAAATTACAAAACTAGTTGTGTGATTTTTTTTACTCATTATATACTATTTTACTTACTAACCTACCTATATTGGTGGTTGTGTATACCTCATTATTTTTTTTTTTTAAATTTTGATCTATATTTTTTTAATTTAATTTTGTTTATAATAACATTAATTGTTACAAAAAAGCAATCTATAGCTCCACATCTTTTATTTATTTTTTTAATATGCACGTTTTTTTCAGAAAGTTCTGTGCGAGTATGGGTGGCGTGGTAAAAGTACAGTCACGTAGGATTTGGAAAAAAATCATTTTTTAGCGTATGTTTCAGAGTTTTTAAGTGCACAAGTGTTTGTACATATTTTTTGTATTTTTAGGGCTACGTGTCTTTTGTACTAATTAATTAAACGTGCCATTGTTCACTGCATATAGATTATTATTGATAGTATTTTATTATTATTATTATTATTATTAGAGTTTGCAATACGAAATATTAAATTGAAAACCAACATGAATTATTGATAGCAATTAATAGTTGACATGGCTATACTCGGGGGGGGGGGGCGACCCGCCTGGACACCGGGAAAAATCCCCACTGGCCTGCAATCTGAGCAGCGAAAATTGACATAGGTAAAAAAAAATAAATACGGTTGTAAATACAACACGAGGTTTTACCTCACTGTAAAGTAAACCTATAGTAATATTTTTTCTAATTTTTTAAACAATCTGTATGTTTTTATTTATTGGCGAAAATGAATTAGTTATTAAAAAATTTTAGTTATTCATGAATAATTTTATATTTAAAATTGTAATACAAATTACACGCGACATTTGTTAATTTCTTATTAGGACAAATCAATGTTTATATTAATTTATAATTACTTTTTTTCGACAAGTTTTAAACAATACGAGATTTGTAAAATGTAAATCTTAAGTGCGTCTCAATCTAAACATATTTACGTATTGTCTTGTCAGTTACTTATATTTTTAAAATGGGCCATAATATATTATTGGGGGAAAAAAAAGAAGAAAACGGCGACAAAAGAGAAAGGGATAAATGTGAAAAAACGAGTTGATATATTCATAAAAGCAATGATATCCCAAAACCAAAAATGTTTACGCGTTCTTCGAGTAAATTAATGTTTATAGTATAAACTTTATAACTATCTAATCAAATGGCACTATATTAATTTCAATAGTGCCTAAAACTAACTTTAATAGTGATATATACCTAAATAAGTAATTTGTACGAATAATGTCCACTAAGGAAAAAAAAATCCGTTCGAAATAATAATTTCCTCTGTCTGCTCCTTTCGATATTTTTAATCTTAGTTGATTTATTTACGACTAAAATATTTCAGAAAACTGAGAAAACATAACGTGTTCTAATATTTACTTATTTTTTATACGAAATATCTACAACGTACTAGCGGGTACTTAACGTCAATACGATAGATAAAATGTATTTTCCCGTACAGTTCGATAATTAACTTAAATATTTATAAAACGTTATGACATCGTTTTAAAGTGTCGGAATGTGTTTGCCGTATTTATTATACAGTCGAGCGCGGCACCGAGATGACTTGGCACTTGGCAGTATTTTTAGAGTGACGTATTTCGTTCAGTATTGCTTACACTTGTATAAGTACATTTTACACATGATATATTTACCGGTATATTTATATATTTACACGGGTATCAAAATTCTAATTAGCGTCACGAAAATAAGTCTCATTCGACGTGTGTGTGTGTTCTATAAAACCCAAGGTACTCACCCACATATTATCTTTATTTCTACAGATTATTGTAACACGATCGCATTTTTAACGAACGACAAACATAGAAATCGTTACGGAACAGTGTCGAATTTTTACGTGGTCGTATATATAATTATAAACAGAAATCAAATATTTGAATTATACGTTATTAGTCTCGTGACGGAAACGAGGGCGTTATTGCTTTATACTCTAAGGATTTGAGGTTTTTTGGAAATAACTCTTCTCAGTAGGGAAAAAGCTTCACAATACTGCAGTAGGTGTGAAGTATATTGATTACATACACCAATCGCAAAACGAATATACAATCAACCACAAGCACTGCAAAGGAGGAGACCCTGTGTGTATAAAGGGTGTGTATTCGATTATATGGAAAAGGGGAGAAGAGAACAAACAATAATTATATTTAAAATACACGCGTATATGAATTTTATTATTATAAAATTTTGATAAAAAAAAATAAATATTTTGATTTGTTCATTTTAAACATAATTTATGTTTGTTTTCTTCTCTTCTTCTTCTCTTTTCTTCTTTACTCATCAAAATAGATGGATAAAAAAAAATGTTATTTTTCAAACGAAAATATCAAAGCTGTAATATTTTTGTGCGAAATTCACGTAGTCGATAAATTACTTCGCCGTGCAAAGCCGGATTAAGTCATTTTACGCCCGGGTGCGAATATCTTTTTTAATGAAATTTCAACTACGAGTATACACTAAAATAGTCGATAAATTTGATAAAAAATAACCACTTAATCCTTTGAAACACACTTTACACAAAACGCGATTATTAAAATTCATAATTTAATGCCGGTTAATCACGTAATCGAAACACATTATTTCGTAATTTTTTTTTCCCATTTCAGAGTAAATAAAAAAGAAAAGAAAAGCTGACAAATGGGATACAAGACATGGACGAGATACAAATGATGGGTGAAGTGGTCTTTTAAATTCGAGACCAATGTACCATTTCGTTCCACTTTTCTATTGTCTCGTTCTACATTTTGAAGCCTAAAGTATTTATATTGAAAATATTACGAATTTTTAACTACGAAAAATTTGTGATTTTCTCGTATTTTATTGAAATTTCAACTTTAAACGCTTAAAAAAAAAAAAACCTTGACAGACGGATTTTCTCGAGATTTTCGTTAGAAATATCGATTATACTCACTTGTGTCTAATAAAAATGCATAACGATACGATCAACGAGATGATCGATACGAAACACCCGACTATTTCTATTAACCCGGTGTTGGCGGCGATGTTGAGTTTTTCCTAAAAGAAAAAAAAAACGGTAAAACATTAAACACTTAACTTAATCGCAATCGTTGTGTTGTAATAACGTGCGTACCTTCGTGTCGTTAACCGTTCCGAGTTCTTTCATCAAATCGATTAATTGGTCGGTATAGCAGCTACTGTAATCGGTCGATCCGAAATAGTTCGACACGTTTTCCCATCTCCCGTCTTCTCCGCAGAATTTATAGGCCATTTCTAAAAATTAAAATCGGATCGTCTCCACTCGAATCGTTACGATTAGAGAGAAAAACCTATGCGAGACCAGTGGATAGTGTACACCCAGTGGGTATTTACCCACTACTTAGATTTTTCCTCGGACCGTATGGACGTTTTTATTTGATACGCTCAAACAAATGCACGATAATGTTTGTATTTTTATTATTTTTACCATCGTTCGAGTTTATTACGGATCGAATAAAAAAAAATAAAAAAAACCGCGTGTACGTTTTATCAAAACTTTATTCGAGTATACTCTATGATTTATACCTACGATATTATGTGGGGCTAAAAAAAAAAAAGATGGTAAAATTATTTACACAAAACTTTCTCCTGAAATTACTGTGGTACGAGAATTTTTTCCCCGCACTACGTTTTGAAGTTGTCTGCAGCGCATACTCATTACAAATTTTACGACTACATCATTGTGAAAGTTGTTTTAAATTTTTAAACTCAAAAATTAAATACCAGAGGGTTGAGTTAAAACTGACTATAAACTTTTGACTTAATTTTAACTTTTTAACTCGTTTAACGCCCAGCGTCGGGTGGTAGTATTTTGTTTTTGTTTTCGTTTTTGTTTTTTTTTTTTTTATGAGTTTTAAATACTGAAAGCAGAAACATCGCCGTCGATTTCGGTAAAAATAGCGCAGCGCATTTGAATTGTTTAAATCGAATACTTATTCGATTAATTTATAAATAAGACAAAGTCACGGATTATTAAAAAATAAAACTGACTGGTGTTGGGTCCCAAATCGAATATTTCATTGTCTCTAAAAGCTGCCACCAGTGACGAATTTATAAAAATAATGTATCAAAGTAGCACGTGTTGAGGGGCGGCAAATGTTTTCGATTACTTTAGTTTTCTTTTGCAAAAAATAGTAATATAGAATAAGTACCGTGCATAAAATCAAAATTTATAACAAAAAAAAAAAAAAAAATAGTATAATCTACTTTATTTGTTAGTAATTTTTATCGCAATTGTATTTTTAAGAAGATCGATTTAAAGGTTTCTAAATTTGTAAATTCAATTTAATTCTAAATTATTGCTCGCCACGCTACCATCAAAATTCGAAGTAATCGTAACGCATCGGAATTCTAGGCATTAAACTGTATACTTAAGAAGAAAAGCGTGACGTAAACGACTTTCATTTTATTAAATAAAAATACAATAATACGGTTAAAAAAAAAAAATCTATTTTTTTATTAAACAAAAGAGAACGCTGAAAAATAATTGTTTCGTGAAAAATGAATCCTAAATTTGACCCGCGGTGGTTTTTACGAAATCAGAGAACAGTAATCGTTTGAAAAGAGCGTATCTCGTATCATCGTCGTCATTCATCGTGGTTTTTGCGAGTCTCCGGCGTTTAGGGCCTAATTACTACGCCACATCACGTGTGGTGGATTTTTTTTTTTTCGAAAGAAATACGCGCGAGTTTGCGTTCGCCGTGGAAATCTTTTTGTTTTTATTTTTTATCTCAAACGGACCGACGCTGTATCGATACGAATCGTCGGGAGAAATAGTCCTGCGTATTTCGTACTCCGGTGTGTGTATTAAACCTATATCTACTCTTTACCGATCGGAAGATTAATGGTTTTAATTTCACCGGTTAGCGCTATTGTTCGCGAGCAATTTTTTTTCCAACGGTTTTCTCTCACGCGGTCGATTCTTCTTCGCGCCGAGTTCTAATTGTATCGCATTCGTCACAACTGTGAACCGACTGCAAATGTTTTTTTTCCTCCTTCTCGTTATTAATAATTTATCGTTGGACTCGCCGAGAATTTCACCGGACGTCGTCGGTCGGCATTTCGTTAGCCCACAGCGTCGCATTATTATTATCGCAGTAAGGCGTATGAAAATAATATCAGGACTTATCGCACTAATAACTGTCAAAATAAAGAGTATGCGGAAAAAAATTACCAACGCGTTTCATAATATTAACCTAGATTCGTATTTTGATTAAAATAAGACCGTTGACATTTTTTTTTTTTTGTTATCGGTTCGTTTTTGAAAATGGTTACATTAACGCGTTGCAACACGCCGGTGTATAAGATTTTCATCCGCATTTTTCGAGAGTGTTTTCTATGGCTTCAGGAAAAACCGAATTTTTCGAAATGTCGAGAGTGTTTTATATGGCTTCATTAAAATCCGAAATTTTCGAATTTTCGAGGATGTTTTATATGGCTTCATTAAAAATCGAATTTTTCGGAAACCAAAAAATTGACTATGACCAGACTTCTGTTTACGCTATAATTAAACGCGTACACCTAAAATTCTGATCGATTCAATGAAAACGTAAAAAAAAAAAATGAAAATGAATTAATTTTTTTTCTTTACTCATTTTGTCAAATCCTAATTCTTTTGGACACTGCTGTGATACGACCGAGTTGGCTTTGGCGAAAGGCCAACACAATTCCTCGTCGTAGGACCAATTGCAAAACTTATCTGAAAGAAAACGAAATAAAAGGAAACGATTAATTGTTATTATTAATAATAATAATTTCCATTGTTTCGGTATTATAATATAAAACAACGAATATTAAACGAGCAACGTTTAAAATTTACATTTATTATGTATGCCAATCGTATTGTTAACGGCAGTATCAAAAGAATCAATACGGCAATGATAGCAATCATTTTGCTATAAGCATTATGTAATATTAATATCCGAACGTTTTGTGAAATAAATGCGAACAAAAAGATATTTCAAAAATTATAAAGCTGTTCGGTGAGATACTCGAACAAACCGTTGCATTCGAAAAACAATTATTCTTGATTTCTGAGAAAACGTTGAAATTGATTAAAATACTAATGAATAATAATTATTTTACATTGAAATAACTCGCTATATTAGTGTTTCGCGTGATAAAACAATCGCAGACTAGCTTTTACTGAAAATTAAAATTACGAGCCGACATAAAAAAAAAAAAAAACCTATTACTTATTGAAAGAAAAAATTGTACCGAGGACGCTGAAGAAAATTCTACTCGAGTCAATTTCATTTTAAGTTTTTCCTTCCACTCATCGGAACTGTTGAGGAAACTGAAAAAATGTATTACCTCCCGTAGCTATTATACTATATCTAATACAATAATAGTTTTAGCGATGTAATTCGACTACAAAGAAAAGTAAATAAATAACAGGTTTTTCTTCAGTCGCTCACAATCTACAAAAAACACGAATTGTTTATTGTTACCATTTTTACTCGAAAACATTATATTGTTTATTATGCAGTCAGTCGAATCTTAATAGTTTATAGTTAAATATAAAATCGCCAAAAACAATAATAATCGTATTCGGAACGCACGTTGTGGTGCTCTTTATTTTCACATTTAAACAGGGACAAAAATGTTGTGTACATATTATAATTATTATTTATTACCCGTGTTAAATAAAATATACGCGCGTGACAGTTTAAATATTTGAACTCGAAAAATGTGAACGCATGTCTAACTTGTATAATATTCAAGCTTTCAACTTTAAACAGAATATTATCGCATTCGGCGGTCGTTATTGGATTTACGAGTGAGCTTGTTTTACTCCGTGCACACAACAAAGTTAATGCAGTTTCAAACTTTAAGTACTCGTACATATTAATATCGATAAAATATTAATGACGGAATAGGGATCGAATACGTTAATGAACTCGACGCCCTACGTTTTATTATATCCCGGTTACCCGGTTAATGCGTTCGAGTGTTTATGATATCGTACAGTGCTTGAGTGCTAAATGTGATTTCGAACAATAAAAAATAAAACCACACGCAAACGCGGAATGAAATCATAGAGATAACGCGTTCTAAAAATCATCGCTTTCGGAACCGTCTAGAAACGTAGCGGAGAGAGCGAACACTAAAAAGTTTTTTACTTCATGTTTTAGTCGTGAACGAATTGCATAATAGTACGTTTTGTGATTTCGAAAATGAAATTTTTTGCGTTTTCGTTAATACATTGGGCACATTATATCTGACTATAACAGTAAAGTATCGGTAAATGACGCGTAAAAATGTAATGTGTTCAAAACTATGTCTGTATTATACTTACGAACAGAGTTCTTACCGTTAGACGTGATCAAATGATAAGGAGAATTAGGATCGCACGAAGACAGACTGTCCATGTCCATGATGTAGCGTTGTGTGTTCCCAGAGGAAAACCAGTAGATTCTATCTGCAAAAAACGACATGTGTCACGACTCTACGAGTAATATTATATTATCGTCGGTACTTGGGTAGTCGTCGAAGTCGATTCGATTTTTATAACAAACAAGACACGTGTAATAGTCGTACTCACTGTTTTCTCGGATTATTTACTATTGATTTATAATCATAGAAACAAAGTTAAATTTGGGAAAAACGTACGTTGTGTACAACGATGGCTACATCGTGTATTATTTTCAAAGTCAAACGAACAAAACCCATTTCTAGAATAAAGAAATCCGAATTATTTTCGACTCGTTAACCGGAGAATTTCGTTTGACTCCGAAAAAAATATTATAAGAATGAATTTATAGTTTTATAAATCGTCGGGTTGAAAAAAAATTATTTTAAAATTTCGATTAGCGAAAAAAATAAAAATTAATTTCACAAAATTTTGTTTTAATACAAATTTAGTTCGCTACAATTAAGTGGTGTTGTATTTAGGTTCGCGCCAAAGGAATAATTATATCGTGAGACGGCGCCTTGTGTATACAATTTAACACCATGCGTGCGTTCGATTTCGTTTGGTCACATAAAAATTGAAAGTCTATAATTTTTTTTTTCAGTTTTAAAACCGATAAGACATTTTCCAGCAATAAATTAAATTTGAAATCAGTTTTACGATAAAACGTTAATTTTACTAGAATCGATTTATTTGTTCAATACTCGTACAGCAAAAAAATTTAAATACAAACAGTAGAATATTTGTATTATTATCTCGTTATAGTGAACGTACGACGGACCAGAATAATACTAAAAATTATCTCAGACATCATAACGTACCACAAAAACCAATTGATTTTTATTCAAAGCCGTACTTCACAAAACACGCGTGAATTTCATACTCGAGAACGCAATGCGACAGCGTTCGCCTCGTTCGACTAATGGCCATCGTTAAACCAATCGACAACGATGGTTCGGATAGAACGTTTGTTCGCGACTCGTACACGGTCACTTTAAAGTATTTCGAGTTTGGCTACCCTTTGACTACAATCGTGGACACTACGGAGATAACATGTTTTGTGTGACAATGGAATAAATTTAAATAAATTTATAATATTTATTTGCACATAAACTACTCGTACGATTAACATTCGAAACAGGAATAACGACGAGAGTTTAAGACAAATGGAATATACATATTATATACGTATATGTACCCACGTCATAATTAACTGCGATATTATTTTTATATTGTTTTAACGTTGTAACTCGTGTAAAATGTTTTGCGTTTTATTTTTCAATCGTTATGTTATCCTTTCAAGTTAATAATGTGTTAAACATATACCGCAATATTGTTACTACTGGGCAAACCGATAAAAAAAAAAAAAGTATAATATAAAATATCAAAACGTTTATGAAAAAGAGTAAAAATGATCAAAGTGAGGAAGAGGGGATACGTCTCTAAATTTATTTTTAATGAGTTTTTTCACCTACCCACTATTATTTCGTTTAAAATTATCCATCCCTCTTAAAATATTCGAAAAAGTAATCGTTTTCATAAATATACAGTTAACTACAATATTGGCAATTTTTTTCATTGCCCAATTCTTTTTTCTCTTCGAGAAATATGTTGTGTTCTGAAATGTCGATAGCTCATCCATATTTAACGCCGAAGATCGGCCGTAGATCCAAACATTGCTTGAAATCTAATTTTACAATAATAACCACCGTAACAGCTGAGATAAATAACAATACCGATTACGGCTACCCAACGAAAAAGGTATATTATATTTGGTAGAAGACGGTTTAATATTTGCTAACATATTTCTTCATTTAAATATTGATTTGATCAAGTCATCGGAAAATCGTATCAATACGATACAAATGAAAATAGGCGCTCATTTCATATTTTCCACGAAAACGTAAAACGTAAGGATCGACTGGATTTAGTCGCCACCCCGCCACTTATTTCGATCCACTTTGACCGCCGAACGAATACAAATTTACCTATTATAATTACAAATCCTAATTTATGTGGGTACACGTCAATACATATTTATGTAATGTGCGCAGGTGTTCCGCGGACGTTTTAATGGGGAAAACATCGTGTAAACACCATCGGTCTGCTTACAAATAGCGAGTAGACGGTTTCCTGCAAATACACGATACATTATTGTGCATACAATAAAATAATATGTAATTCGATTGGAATAAATGTTGAACATAGAGTGAATCCGTCCGCAATCTGTTAACGTCGTGTACATATCTATTGTAATTCGGTAACTTTTTTAATCAAATTCCACGATATTGGTGAACTCGAGGGTTAGATAAGGGGCACCTGACTTTCTTTTGTCCGATCAACTTTTTTTTTCGAGAGCTCTCGTCGCAGCGCGGATTCGTACCTTTGTTGATTTTGCACCGTCTTCGCGTCTACTCGTCATATTTTTTCGTGTATATAATGATGATCTTGCAAATCTTTGGCAACGAGTGTACGTCGCGCGCGCGTTTCGCATGCCTTTTGTGCGGAATAAGTAGACGGTTAGAAGATCAACCACATTGGTTAAAATAATAATGATTACAATGATTTGAAAGCGAACAAAAAAAAAAAAAGAAAGAAAGAAAGAAAGAAGAAATAATAATTATTATTTTAGTAATCGGTAACAACACGAACGTAAGAGACCTATAAGATACCATAAGATATTAGAGTCCAATCGATCTCGGAGTTTCAGTATTGTTTTGAATTACTCAGGTACTCACGTCGTAACATAACGTTGTTTAAACATGTGGCACTCTATTGTTATGTTTTAAAAACATTTCGTAAGAAACAAACGGTTGGAAAAAAAAAAACAACCGTGAATATTTCATAAAAATTATTTAATGTAATTTTTAATTAAATAACAAATCGCGGAGTTCTCGGAACAGAAAAGGGTTCAGAATCAGTTTCGGAATTTGAATCATGCCGTTGAAATTCAAAATTCGGTTTTATTACGAATTGAAAATAAAACAAAACCATCGTCGAGACGGAAAAAAACACAATCGTGAGAGAACCTCTCGATCCGATCGGAAAGTGTACGAATGAGTCCCGAGAAAAATACATTTCTCGATAGAAAATTAAAATAACGAATTGAATACAAATGTACCCGTACACAACTGGGTCACATAAGAGTCGACTGTTGAAATAGTTGATGAAAAAGTGCATAATATCAAAGCATTATAACTACCGTGTTGACAATAATGTCAAGCCTGAAAATTACTTTTTTTTAAAATTATTTTTGAACATGGTAATCAATCGTTTGATAATTACATAATTAATACTTATGTGAAAACAAATTGATAAAAGTATTTTAAAAAATCAAAATGTCTGATAAAATACCGTGTCCCTTTGTCTCCATTCTTTGCTCCTCGGAGACGATCTCGCGAGATAGTAGACCGATTGTTGTTTAGGAAGCGACACTCAATTTCGCACCTTGTGTAGGTCACTATTACGCGGACGTGTTTTATATAAGCTTTTTGCTTGAATTATATTTCATAACTAATACGTTATTATTAATGTGATGTTATTTATAAAACGTCAACAGTTTGGAGAAAAACATTAAATAAAATATCCGCGCTGAAACGAAACGAGCGTTATAAATAGTTTGTTTTCAGATTAAAATACGTTCGAAACGTCCGAAAACCGAATGCTAAATATGAAACTGACAAAGTTTTTAGAAATTTTTCTATTCAACTCGAGCAATTTCAATGACTCGTATTTGTTTCGAAACATACGGACAAATCATAAGCCTAGGTGCGTTTTATTACACGCGCTGCGGTGTTCGCGTCCACGTACAAATTAAAACCTCTTCAGACGCGATTTTATCGCGGACGAGTTTTGTTCTAAAATATAAAACACTAGTAAGTTATAGTAATGAAAATAAATCAATGCGAAATTCCACCGACACGATTACGGCGAGAAAACGCTCCCCAGAGGATCACACGTGTTTAACCCACGTGTATCCTTAAAGGATTATTCGTGGCTTACATAATCACGGAAGATTTATTAACATTATAAATTCACCGCTAATTATATATACTGTTTGATCTTGATTAGATTAGTTTTTTAATTTACCGGCGTTAAAGCTTGCCTTTTTAAAAGACATAAAAATAAAAAGAATGAACACAGTAAATAAATTAACAGATCATTTTTGTTCGTATTCTGGTATTATTTCAAGGAGAAATTCATACACTCTAAAAATCAATTTAATACGCTTGTGATTTTGTCTTGAAAGTTACCATAAAATGTGCCATAAAAATGCAAAAATCAACAAAATGCGATTTTATGTACAGAACCGTTTCGTCATGAAACGCGCGTTTCGATATAAACTAAAGATACTTTTTCGATTGAACAAAATAATTAAATACACGAATAATTTCTTAAATTCATTTAATAATATAATTTGTTACAATTTTAAGAGCATTAACTAAAATCGATTTTATTTTTTAAATAAAAATACGCAAAAAATAAATAAAAATATTAATAGTTAGTTACTAACTACCCTAAATTTATATTTATTCCTAATAAGATAAGAAAAATTCAATCATCAGTCAATAATTTCTGTCTTTAGATGTTGACTTACGCATTATTTATACGACAAGAATATTATTTTATTTATACTTATCAAACAAATTGTTAAAAACAAAAAAAATATTTCGCTATTTATTCATAATATTTTATAATCTATAAAGGCATCAACAAAATAAGTTCCCTTTAATTTTTTAGTTTTTTTTTTTTTTTATAAATTAACTATTTTCATTTGATTATTTTTCGGTTCACTGTTTTCGTCTAGATTTCAATTTATTAATTCCTTTATGCGCGGTGACGAAAAAAAAACAAACGAACGGTGAGCAACCGATTGCGATAAATCAGTGACTTTCGATTCGAATAAAACGTAAATTTTAAATAAATAAAACCGGACAGTAATTATTCGGTTCAAATGATCCGACCCCCGACCCAACGCAGAGGGAAATAAACGCTATCATTATGAACGCACTATAAATATATTTTATTTACTCGCGAATTTTCAGCGCGTCACGCGCGTAAGAGTGACTTTTCGTGAAAAAAAGAAGAAAAAGTTCCCAAAATAGTTTTCAAAAGAACGCTGCGATACTGCGTCGTAACGCGGCGGAATATTTTTTCATTAAAAAATCGGACGTTTTCATAATATTTTATTTTTTTTTTAATCGTCAAGTTGCTTCAAAGTTGACAGGCGCTCTTGTTAACAATAGATAGATTTTTCGCTCGCGCAATAATTTTGTATCGTGCCGAGGCGAGATAAAACCGACGGAATATTATTGAAATAATTTGCGATTTTTGACGTCGTATATTATATTATATATTATATTATACTCGTATAACACGTTTTAACGATGTGGAAAACGTTTAAGAATCTAATCCGCCACCCAATTAACCGTCACCGTTATTGCGATATAATAATTTAATGTGCCTGCAACCGTGTTATTCAAATCATAACGTACGTATTCCCGACAATATTTAAATTGTTTGGGATTTATTTTGTTTGAGTGTAAATTAGAACATTTTTATCGTTATTTTTTTTTCGACAAATCTAATTTATTATAAATCGGTTTAGTAATATCCGTCGAGAAAACGATCATATCGAAATATTACCAGTAACGATGTTTTATTTTTCGTTCTCGCCTATTCGAGAGCAAAACGCAAATGCAAATATTTTAGTTGTTCGCGCGAAAAATGTTCTTCGAAATACACGGTATATTTTTACATAATTTTAATTTAATATGATTTTGTAACAATTCGATACGTTTTTTTCCACTTACAATTATTATTATTCATCAAGACGCAGTACGAAGTAACGACAAAAAAAAAAAAAACTACGCCAACACACGGATTGTATTTTATACGTACGAACATCGTGCATGGTATATAGGCCATATTTATTCACAATAGAAAAAAGCGAATTCGGCTTTATTTATTTCGATCTATTTTAAATTACAAAAACTTTTGAAAACTCCGAGTGAAAATTCCTCCTAAACAAAAGGGTGATAGTTGAATAAAGGACACTGAAAAACTACAAAGCGTACACGACGAAAAAAAAGGATTCAAATTTTTGCTCTTTAAACGGTAATACGTTAAAAACGGTCACAAAGCGAACGAAGAATTTAATTTCATTGACCGGAGAGTGTTCGCCAAGTGTGAGCAGCGTGAATACTAATAACGTCGTATCGTTATGTGATTTCGAACGGAGTTTTAGTATATAAATAATCGTCACGGAATCGAACGAAATGCTGTCTGTTTTTGAAAATTTAAAATTTTTTTAAATTGTTCTTACTTAAAAATCTTGAGCTACTGAAAGTATATTCTGTTTTGTACTTTATGAAAAGTGAAAAAAAAATTATAATTTAACGCGACGATTTTTTTCCGCAAACTTATCAACATAATTTTGAATTTTTGTTTTTTCAACAAGATCTTTTTCCACCGATATCATAATTAAAGACTCTAATCTCTCTTGAGTCGTAGTGAATTTTAATTCGCTCTTAATCTCAAATCCAAAATGTATACAACTTGTACAGTAGCATTAAAAATTAAAAAAATCTAAGAGGTCGGGGGTGAGTAACTAAGCCACTGCGTGCCGCCAATGTTCGAGTAATTTTCAAATATAATATTTTCATATTTAATAAACAATTGTTTTCGCGTTATTTTATAATCCTACGGAGTTTCATCGGGTTTTTTTTTTTTTCATAATATTAGCACATATTGTAACAAAGTCGAACGCACGTTTTACCGTTAGTTTACGTTAGTAATAACGACGATGTCGATTATTATTATTATAATGTAATAATATAAAAATGTAATGCAACGTTACCTCGACGCGGTGAGTATACGATTTGATAATTTGAAAAATTATCGCCTTCGTCGTCGACGGTTGGAGTTTACGATCGCGTGGCGCGAAAACGGTACGGCATCGGATCGCGGAGATGAAATGACGGAGAAAGAAAACGGAATATTCTCGAATGTCGAAATGTACTTACCTGAGACTACGGGGTTGGCGAATGAATAGCAGAACAGTTGAATGTCCCGCGTGATTAAAATATAAACGCGCATGTTCGCGTATCGGTAATTTCATTGGTCGCAAACTTTTCGACGTAATGGTACACAATCACCGAATTCAAATCTTGCATCGACTATATACATACATACATATATATATACTCGTATATATATATAACCGGACTAACCACGAGTACTTCTGGCCCGTCATAGTTATAATAATATTTCTTTATAAGTATAACCTGTTATGTAAGCGCGTTTGTCACAACGACGACGTCTGCGACAATATTATTGTACATTCGCAAGTAAAAAGAAGTATACGAAAATTAAAATTGTTAAATATCCATTATTATTATTGGAATTGGGATTTATACGCAAAAAAAAAAATGATTAAATATGCGTCAGAGCTTTTTCAATAAAAGAGTGACATATAATATTATGTAGAATCTTTTGTCACGTTTTAGTGTCTTGAGGATTGAAGTTAAAAAATTTTATGACTTTTTAACTGCAAAAAATTGTTTCCGTTATTTTATCAACATTTAAATTCAAACGTTTATGAAATAAAAAAACAACGCGAGAGCAGACGTTTTCAATACAAATAAGACGGTGTACACAAAGAATTTTGTTTTAAATTTTTCAAAATTTTGTCCGATTAAAATTTTTTTTTATTGATAGTTTACTGGAGGAAAAAACTAGGAAAACTCGAATATTTTAAATGTCGCATAAAAAGTTGTTGTTTCCAAATATTAGGATTTTATTGTACGACCATTGGTAAAATTTGAATTTTAAATTTATAACGTTTTACTTTTTTTTAGGTACCTATAAAATGATATATATTTAGAAGTATTCATATTTTAAGAATAATACATATCTTTACTTTTTATGTTTGGTAATAAAATTTGCGCAAACATTATTTACATACTACTAGCATTTTGATCTAATGTAAGTAGGAAATTATATTTGTAGGAAATTTTTGGGAATTTTTGAGAAATATTTGTTTTAGAAAAATTGTGTTGGGAAATAAAATTGTGAATGAGAAAGTAAATTTATGGTAACATACAATAGCATTTATGCCTCACGTGTATCAGCCAATTTTTTGTAGTTCAATGCCACAAAAGAATCACAAAGAAAATTACACGATTATAAATTGATTCCAATAATGTGATTGAAATGTTTGTTCCTCGTGAAATCTAGCAAATCAAATTGTGTCGTTTAACCTAAAAACTAAAATATGTAATTTCCAGGCGATTATTTTAGTCGTGGGTCTTTAATTAATGTATTTGATAAATTAATGAATATTTAAATGTACAATCCCTTTATAATATATTAACACAAAATTATAATTTATACCGTAAATGTGAAAATACTGTAATTACTATAAGTCTATTGAATATCGATTGGTTTATTTTTATTTTTATTCTATTCAGTTTAAAAGCAAAATCGTTTTAATATTAAAAAATAAAAACTTAGGTAAATATTGGGCATGTTATATTATATTACATGAGCAATCAGCTAATAGAGATATTAGGTCGGTAAATTGTTCGCCGGTAACGTTTATATAGATGTGACGAATTTTAATTAAATTCACCAAAATTTGTGGTGCATTAACGTATTTTAGTTACATCGATACACACGACGAAATTAAAATATTCGCTATTGTGAAAATGGTATTGAAAAACCAACTATTTGGACAAATCGATTAAGACCGTAAGATTTCGACGAGGCGTCCGAGACAGAAACACAGTAAGAACCAGCTTTGCGTATAATTTATTTAAAATAATAACAAATTTCGTAATAACTATTTTCTGATTTCGTCGATTCCGAGGAAAAAAAAAGAAGAAAAAGAAGAAAAACAAAACGCGTTATGCGAATAATATTAGATTTTAAATTAATATTTTGACATTGCGTATAACAGCGACGGTTGCGTAAGCGAGTAAATAACAATATACGATTTTAAATTGCTTCGGTAATTAGAAACGAAATTCAATTACGCGGAACGCACCTATACCTATATTATAAATACTCGTTATTATTGATTTATTTCCTCCTTTCGCGCGACTTCGGCACTCACGCCGAGCACGGTGATAAAAACGGTGCATTTCGGCTTAAAGTACAGTTGTAATAATATGACGGCGACCGGTGCACTTGTGCATTTTACGGTAGACGGCGGTAGATAGCGGCGTATACATACGTATGTTCGTATTATGCGTATATATTATAATTCAATTCTATCCCCGTATTTGTTGTTCTATTCGTAGTCAATATTTGATTCGAAGTGCCCGATTCATTACGTGTCTAAATAGAAATCAAAATACCAGAACGAAAATAGAGAATCGACGAAAATAATCGAGGTGAAAATCGAACGCCAAGTATGAAAGAAGTAGAAATTTTTTTTTGCGATACAATCAGGGTGGGGACTAGGGGCACGGGTCACGTTGTAATTTTTTCATTGTTGATGTAACGAGTATACTAGCTACACCCATTGTTAGATAATTAACAGCGTACGATCGCAAAAATATTACTATTAATATAGCATATAATAATTATTCATCTCATGAAATATAAATGTTTTTATAACGTCTTTTGTTCATTTTTTTTTTTCATTTCATTTTAATTATATTATATCAACGTATAACGAGTATTGACTCTATTAATTTTCGATTTCACGTGTTTACTCTGTAAAAATTACTCGAATTCGCCTTTGAATACTGCAATAGCGTCTTGAAAAAAAATGTTGTAAATGTATAAGCAATGCCCTTTGAATAATTTAGGTTACCATATTATGATTATTTCGAGGCAAAGAAAATTTAAATTTTATTCATTTTACGGCAACTGATCGCTGATTACGTTATGATAACATTGAATAACAAAAAACAAACTTTAAACGCTGTTTGAAATTTAATGACTTGACACTCGATTCGGTTTAAAGTTTTAAACGGCGACATATTATTATGCATGTCTTTTGTAATTACAAAATAACGATCTTAATTTTTTTTAAGCTCTTATTAACATCTCTGGGCGAGTACAATAATTTTCTCTACCAACTCAGTCAAGTCGATATGGGAAAATATGAGTTAAGTTAAAAGTTGATAGTTATACTTTATTTTTAAAATTGAACAAAAATTCAATAATCTAAAGTTTTAAATTACATACCGAAAAAAAATGAATTGTACAAAAAATTGACAACGTGCATGTTTTGAATTTTGTCAAATGTACAGAGTAATAAAACTCAATTATGCATATTAAAATAGTTTCACATTCGAAAAACATAATGATAACAAATTGTGCTCGTTTATTGTGATCGAAGTAAGTTTAAATTTTATTTGTAATGAGAGCGATGTTAGTCAGACAGACGAATTTTAAACGCGAGATATAAAAAAAACAAAACATGTCTGTGAGCAAATAAAAGACACCCGAGGAATGAATAATCACTGGGAAAACATTTCGAAAAATAATGTAATTATAATAACATCGGTTATCAGTCATTATACAACCTGATTATTATCGAAATGATTTATGCCAAACGGTTATAAGTTTTCAAGTCTCGAATTTTACACGTATATAATAAACTCGTTCGAAAATAAATGAATCGCGTGTTATAATTTACGACCGGTAATCTGTCGTATATAATAGCGTCGTGCAACAGGGTTGAAATAAAAACAACGGGGTTAAGAGCACCCATGTAGAGTGTGAATAAAGTCAAACTTTCATCCTCTTTGCGGTGTAGATAAAATATGAAACATAATATTTTAGTTTGTCATCGAAAATTTGAATTATATTTGTTATTGTTGTCGCCGTGCTCGCGTTTTATATATTATTGGGAGTCACTGTAGAGGAAAGGCGACGAGAGTATATTATTATTATTATTGTTTGTGCGTGGTGCGAAAAAATGTTTTTTTAGGATTATGAGTTCGAGCTGAACCGGAACGGTTTTTTTGAAAAAGCGGCGAGCGCCCGCGAATTTATTTACCGATACACGACTGATTACAATTTATTGCTGGGAAACAGTTTGAAAATATAGGAATTATTATACGTTATTTACAGAACGAATTTCATTAAATCACACGTACGTAACGACATCACCAATTGATTTGATTATAAAGTTTGCAACTGTTGCAGAGTCGTCGAATAACATGTTTGTTATTATATTTTACATACGGTGCAGTGCTCTTTTATTTTTAATATGAATTATTCGATTAATTCGATTCGTCGGAGCAATGATTTTTCCATCAAAATTAAAAACTCGAAACAATTTTTAATTAACTGCGGAGAATATCGAAAAGACGCACGCGTGATGTATTGTAATTATTTCGCATATTCAAAAATGACCAGTAAATTTACCGCCGTCGCGTGTTTCTAGTGTTAAGTCCAAAAGGACATTGTGAGGTATTAATTCTTTAAATTTCAAAACAGTCATTAATCATCGTTTTCGAAAAAACAAAACGATTATGACCGGTGATTGGCGTAGCACGGTTTCTCTGTTGGATACCTTTAACATAAAAGTAAATCGACCGTTATTACCATACCTTCGAGAAAATTAAATTCAAAAAAATTATTACGCCCGATTTTTTAAATCTTCAACACTCGATAAAACAGCTACAGATTGGCATCGGATTGAATTTTCAAGTCGAAAACACACGCTGCGAGTTGAAATTTCACATTAATTCAGATTTATTTTCAATTTTTCCATAAGAATAGTAAACCGTCGATAAAATCAGAAATCGAATCGTTCAAATGGTTGGATAATTAATCGGATTTCAGGAAGCTTCTATTTTTTTAACTCAATACCATCCGTTAATATTACCTATCACGCAATACAGAAAAAACATAAAAATCACGGTTAAAAATTCGAATGACAATTTTATAACTTTTTTTATATTATAACAAATCGTTCGAATATCTCATAATAACATTATCGCTTTTGATTATGAATAATAATTATATTATTTAAAATTTTAAGTGTTTATAATTTATGACGTTGTCATTGAAAATCAAGGTATACAATGAAAATGAAACGAAATATTGTTTGGGGATAGAGCTAAATAAATATTTGAAAGGGGCTGATACTTTGTTTGCTAATCACCGGTGCCCATCTGGATCACCTTCCTGGTCTTATTTTTGATTTGATACTGCTAACTACGAACAACTTTCAGCGGTTTTTCATTTAACGCTAGGAAAAGAGTTATCCCAGTAATAAATTATAAAATAATATAGTCGATATATCCTTGACAACGATCCGGTTTGTCCTTTTTAAGACTTTCAAAACTCAATTAATAATAATTAACCCTGTCAAATCTTGTGAATTTTTAACACCGTGTCTTGTGACTCGAGATTAGTACCAAATTGATTTTTTCAAGCCGTACGACGACACAAATTCACTCTTTTCTTTTATAAAAACAAAAGAAATAACTACTACTACTACTACTACACTGTTACTTCCGAGCTGTTATCCGTTTTTTCTTTGCACTTAAAAAAACTACTGAGTCA
The DNA here is from genome assembly GCA_948098885.1 of Drepanosiphum platanoidis. Classification (NCBI taxonomy): domain Eukaryota; kingdom Metazoa; phylum Arthropoda; class Insecta; order Hemiptera; family Aphididae; genus Drepanosiphum; species Drepanosiphum platanoidis. The sequence goes on from OX402532.1 coordinate 8,623,655, forward strand.
GCCAAAAAAAGAAAGAAATGACCTCTAGTTGTAAAGCCACATCTTCGAGTTCGATTTCTTATCTAAAACATGTGCTGCACGAAACTTATAACAAAAAACTCCATTGTAAAATCAATACGTTTCTTAGCGGCCCGAATGGACGCTCAAGCATACACACGTTTCATCATATTTATAACAATACGTGTATGTATTTATGGGGGGGGGGCTTAGGGGGCTCCAGACGTTCCCTAAATTCCATCAAATTTTATATTTAAACATTGTACTTGAGATATCAAAAAAAAAAAATTATTTTTGGTTTCTACTTTGTTTAATACTATTTCATGGAATTTACGAAGACGAAATAAAAAAAAGGGGAAAATCTGTCTAGAGTAAACTTAACGACCAATCTTAGATCGTCACATCACTAGATTGATCGGTGAGTTAGAATGAAAATATACGTACATCTAAACTGTTATGTTGCGTGTGTGATAGAGATAAAAAATCGTTGCTCCGCCAAATCCCCCATTTGTAACGGCACTTGATTCGATGTTAATATGTTTAGTTTCAAACAACTTTTTATTCTTATTTCGTTATCAACGCTGCTTTTCTCTTCTGGCTTGCCGTCGATATGAATTGAAAAAAAAATATATATAATTTATATAAATACTTTTATGTAATTGCATAATTTTTCAAATTTTTCAGCATGATATGTAATTACTCGTTTTAATACCGGTATGCGTTTAAGAAAATCTAAGGATTACTAATGCAAAAAGTAAGTATACCTTTTTGTCCGATTTGCCAATGATATCACATAAAACTTTTGCCATACAAATAGAAACACGGATTTATTATTTTCGTTTTTGAGTTTTTTCTTGTTTGAAATGCATCCATTATTCAAACATTGATCGAGAAACACAAGGCGGTCGTAAAATAAAACTCCTAAAGTTTTATCTTTGATTGGCGTCTATATCATCGTGAAATTCAAATTGAAACCAATCGATCGAATCGCACTATTAAGTCGAGCTAAAATAAACGATAGAAAAGGAAAATTTCAATAAAACACACAACAGGTGTCTTAAACGAGACCCTGTAAAATATTTAAAATACCGAGTAAAAATACGGAATGACGTCCTGTAAATGCGAAAGTTTGTTTAAAAAATTTAAATAGTGTTGAATATAAACGCGTAAACGTGAATCGCTTGTTGATACCTGAACAGAAAAACCAAATATTTAAATCGTAGTCAAATTTTTATAACATTTGCATTAATTTAAAAAAAAAAACTAATCGTAGTCAATTTTAATACGTGACTTTATATAAATCGGTTTTATTGATAATAATATTGTAAATAATGAAATACCACGAGTATTTAAAGTAATGACTTCTGAAGCTATGTTCGATGAAAAAAACACTCATACACGTCAAATATTCACATAGTAATAGAGTAAAATATGTTTATATAATTTAAATGGTAATATTTGTTATGAATACAACGACTAACAACAATTACTTAAATACAATTACTACAATCTCACGCGAAAAAAGTCACGAGTTTACGAATAAATGATTTTTTATGAATTAATGTGTCTAATTAAAGCAGTTATGAGATGTAAACGTAATATTGTGCGTAAAAAAAAATGGAAAAACCGTAATGAAACCAAAATGAATTTATTTCTCTTGGTTTACAAATAGGTTAGTTACTAATATGAATTGAAATTCGAAACGTTATATATATTTTAATATAATAAATGAAAATACATAAGCATATATTACACTTATATGCGTATTCAAAACTGACGGTGATAAATGTTTAGTTCGTATGTTATAAAAGTTATTCGCGATTGACGTGTTTTTTGGTTTTTTTTTTACTTTGCTGAGCAATTAATATAGATGACTTACTATTAGCAGGCACCTGTTGAGAATAAAACCATCATTGATCACTATACTTTAATAGATTCTACAGACTATTGTTTAATTGTCTGTTCAATAGCTACGTACGGGAAAGTTAAATTTTTTAAAAACGTATTTCAAATTCTTTTTCCGATATATATATATATTTATTATTTAGTATTTACCGTTCAGACTTGTAGCGCGTATGCATTATTCATTGTCGATCGGCATAATATCGTGCGGTTAAACGTTCGAGGAGGATAACCGTGTTTGCGCTTGCAGAAAAAAAAAAAAAAAGGAATGAATATCGATTCCGCTGTTCGATACGTCACGATGACTAAATGTTTTTTTCTGAAGTGTCTACGACTCACTGCGATCAACTTTTGGACGATTATCATAACGTTTTTAAAATCAGACAACGTCGCTAAACTATACCCACTCCTAAGCAAGTACAAAATCAATTACGATTCCTTAATTTTTTTTTTCAAACTATACGAAAGCAAAAAAAAAAAAAACGTAGCCGGTAAAAAACGATTATGTTATGGTATTTTAAACGAAAAACTTTTCGCAAAACCAAACGATCGAAACGCGGGGTCGCTTTTTATATTAAAGCACTGCTGCTGCAGGACACGTTATGTGAAACAAAACGTTATATATTACCTCGAATAAATAATAATTTATAACATTATTACACACGCGTACGGATAAATCTACGTTGTATAATACGCGTGTAAAACACATGCTATCTACATTTTTCCAAAACATCTGCACACACTATACGAGTATATACATCGGCGAACGTTAAGACAATAATTGCCTATTATGACAATAAGGCAATATAAAGTCCGTGTTCATTGAAACGTCGTCGAACTAGGTATGATATATGTATATATAACTCACGGTCGGGAAAAGTAACTGTTCTTTTTTTTTTCAATTTATACGGAGACATGTACCTACGTGACGGTGAAGAAAAACGACTATAAACATCGCGATGTTTTAAACGAAAAACTTTTAGCGAAACAAAACGATCGAAACGTGGGAACGCCTTCTAATATACTGCGGGATACGCGATGTGATGGAACAAAACTACACGTATAATAAAATATAATAGTTGGTAATATAAATACACACACGTACGAATAAATGTATAATATTATATCATGTAAAAACATATATTATACTACCTGCGGTTTTTTTTTTTTCAAGCGTCTGTTCGTACGATAAACGTTTGGATAGACAATAACGTGTTATGGCATTTTCACATTAAGACAACGTCATGTTTATTAAAACATCGCCAAACTATAAGTTGGCACTTACATAGAGGTGGTTGGAAAAAATAACTTCTCCTTTTTACCTATAAAAACACGTATACCCCAGGGCAATAAAAAAAAAAAAAACAACATCAACAACATTATGATATTTTAACCGGAGAAACTTTCGGTGAAACAAAACTCCTTATCTTTTAATGTGTGTAGGATACGCCGCGGAACAAAACTATAACGATAACATATGCGCGACTAAAGGAATGTAACACGATATCGTGGAACGTGTATAAAAGTACATTATACGCTGCTTTTCAAAGTATCCGTAAGACTTACAATAAAAACCTTTGGACAATTAAATCGAGGTTTTTAAAATCTATACCTATCTACGTTTGAAAACGGCGGTCGCCAAACCGTGATTGCGCGGTGGCCGAACAAATTAATGTTACTCCTTTCTTACTTGATGCGAAAAAACATTTATTTCTTATGATATTATGTTATCGTTCACGAAGCGACTTTTAGTTGGACAAAACGATTGCAACGCCGGGCTGTGAATAACAAAAATATGATATTATTACAATACCTATACGTATAGGTGTATCTATGTGTGTGGGTACCAAAGTTTTTCCAACACGTACAATAAACTTTTGAACGATATTACAGTATTTATTTTATTTGAAACGCGGTCGAAAACTTTTACAAGTACGGTTAGAAAGTGAAAAAATCCGTTCCCTTCGCCTCCCCCTCCCCCTGTTTATATATACGAAATCGCGTAAATACATCACGACAGTAACAAATCGCCTATCGATTGACGATTTCAATACTCGGATGACACCTAATGAATTTAAACAAAGACATATTGTGGAACGATCGACGTCTGATAATGTCATAAAGCGGTGAAACTCAGTTATAGCTCAGTTGAAAAAAAAACCGTCGATAGTTTAACGTGATATCTGACATCGCTTAAAATTTTTAATTGTTTACACGATTGTTTTTTATGTTTAAAATTTCAAAGTCATAAGCAATGACTTGTGAAGTGTAATGTTTTTTAATCGTTTATTTATCGTTCAATCGAAGCAACGCATTTAATTCCCCGAGTACAGGTTTAATTTTACGAACAAATTAATTTTAAAATCATCAAAATTATAAATAGAGTATGATTAATTATTGCGAGACGGTTCTACGTATATTATATTATAAATATCTGTGGGTTAAAACCATAGTTTCCCGGTTCGTTTCAAGGCGTTAGTCCAACGCTTACGACACATCAAAGACGTTTAAACAACGTGTTATGTAATATTATTAACGTTTTTACGGCGAACGCGAACGCTTTGAAAACGCCAAACTACATACCGCGAGCGTATGGCCTACGGCTAGGGGGAAAAAAAAAAATTCTCCATTTCTTTTTCTTGAAAATTCGCAGAGCCGAAAAGCGGCGGTATCTGAAAAAAAAAATCCAAAAAAAGATACGCGCCTCATATCATGGCGACGTCGTAAAAACGAAAAGAAGAGACGGAAAGACAGGCTTTTGGAGAGAAAAAAAAAATCACAAAAACGATCGAAACGCCGCCGCAGCGCCGCGTCGAGAGCGAGCCCGCCTCTTATCGACTCGCGCGAAATAATAACAACATACGCGCGAGTCGTAACGATAAACGCGATGGATATAATATATACGTTATAAACGCGCGCGTACGATAAAAAAATAAATAAAAAATAAATACGTATACGATTTAAAAGGAAAGTCGGCGGCGGCGGCGGCGGCGAGGATATATAAGGTGAGACAATTGATTAACGAATGTGGGCCATTGGTTTTGCCCGGATTTTTGGGCACCGGTTGCTGGGCAACATCTCACCTGTAATAGCCGTTGCCACGGCGACCAGGAGCCCCGGCGGGGCCATCTGTTGCACGGGTAGTAGCTCGGGGTACCATGACCAAAGCCGCTGCAAAACATTGATGTAGACTATATCGGCCGAGTGGGTATACGCGCTTATACCGTCTATTTATATTTTATATAGTAACACTTATGTAACCGCCGGTGTTCCGTCATGCAGCAGCAGGGTCATCATCATCATCATCATCATCATCACAATGGCACGCGGTACGACGACGGCCAAGGTAAGCGCGAAAAACCGGCGGCTCGATCCTTATATAGTCGCGCGCGTACCTTGTGCGTCGGGTGTATAGATCCTTAGTACGTAGATCGTCGCGCGGGCCGACGCGATTGAAATGGATTTATGTTTTTTCTTTTTTTGAATTATTTTCGTTCCGTTTTTCTTTTTGAATGGTTCGCGGCAAGACGGGAAAGCGGCGTTTTCCGTCGCCGCGCGAAACGAATCCGGGTCAGTCTCGAATGATTTCGACACGATCGTTACGATAAATCCGAAGCCCCGAAATCCCCGCAGCGTCGTTTTTCCGTGCGTAGCACACGCGACGAGTAGAGATAAACTTGTTACTGTACGAGATATTTTTCACGTTTTTTTTTCGCTTTCGGTTTCGTCGATCTTTTGAACGCAGCCGCCGCCGCCAGCGCCGTTTAGTTTTTCGTCCTGTTGCTCTCGTGCCGTTGCGATCCGCGAGCAATGTCGCCGAAAATGAAAAACTTTTACCGGCTAAACGCGACATAGGTATGTTTCGTGTTCGATATCGCACACGCGTTGTGCCCAAAATATTACGCGATCGGTGTTTGTTTTTTTTTTTCACGTGAGTGTTAAAAAACGCCTGTCTCGTGTGTGTGTGAATTACGACTGAATAAAATAATTATTTATGATATACGAACTCGATAGAATCGGAGTTTAAAAAAAAAAGAAAAATGCGCGTCGTTATTGTTTTTCGTGCTGTCTCGTAAACGTCTAATAATGCTAAATTATTACGACCATGAATTCGATACACTATTAAAAGCCATAAAAAATGCATTTAAAACCTCAAAAATTGCAGTTCTGCACTTAAAATCAAAATGATAAAACATGAAAACATGTTTTATTGGTTTTAATCGCATGCCTTGTCTTATCGAAGCGTAACAAATTTGACTAAAACGACTGACCAAACAATTATATACACATCACATATCTGTGTAAAATTTTTCGAAAAAAAATTACTATCTACCTTGTACGGTATAATGTATTAAATATTTGAAAGACGGAAATGAACAAAAAGACGTGTGTAAACAATTAGATCAAAGCTGTTAAGAATTCCGTACTGAAAAAAAACAAAGTATGATAAATAAACAGTTTACAAATTGAATTCGTTGGTATAGCTAATTCTGAAATTTCGCGCAAAGAGGAGAGCTATATTTTTCACAGTAAGCTGAAAAAAAAATACGCTTTTCCACGAATTCACAGCCATAACGATGGAAAAACAACAGCCGGTGGAAACTCTGTCGCGTAAACTCTCGCGTAGAAATGTATGCTTTTGACTTTCGCGCGACGATCGCTTTCGACGAGTCGATAATATCTGTAGAATATTGGCGTGGAATATTATCTTAAACAATATTTCCAAACGGTAGCAAATTGTAATGCGCGAAGCGATAAATAAACCGCGAACGTATTGAAATTAACATCGGTCGAATATATAATATGACAATGACATGTATTTAAAAATGTATTTAGATTTTATCCGCCCGAAACTGCGTTGTCCTCGTATAAACCAGTCGCGTATATAATTTACGTGAAATGTTTATATCCAAAAATCCCCTCGTTCAAAAGCTTATTATCGCATCAGCGGCATTACCATAGCTCGCACGGAATAATTAAATGTTACTGTTGAATTCCCCGCCGAATAAACATGCACTTGAATCAGGTGTCTTAATTACTAGTACTGCGGTCTTGTCGTTGAGGTGTACACTAACCTAACAACCCGACCGCGTGCGATGTGTATTAACGACGTTAAAAATTACGTTCGGTCGGAATTAAAATCGGATTCCTCGCGTTCCATCACCGCGGTCGCAGCGATCGTCGCGAAACGAGTTCACAAAAACAAATTCTCTCTTTCTCTCTCTCTATCCCCCTCCCCTCTTAGAGTGGTTTAAAAATATGTTTCCTATTCAAAAACGTACCCGTTCCAAATCGATTTCATAGCAATCGTTTCGAGAACAGATTTTCGAACAAATTTTAACAGTCTTCAACAGACACCGTGTTGTTGTTTGGTCGTTGCTCTACTGAAACAGTCGACTGTTAACTTCGATTCACAATATTCATAACGATTATTATTACACGCACGATTATTACGAAACACGTCATTTAATTTTTCCATGTAATAATAATATTACGACTGTTTGAGTGCGAAACTATTTTATTTTAACTTATCGGGCTTTTAAAAATGACGTGAATTCGTTTATTTATTACTTTTTACAATCGATAAAACCGAACGGGCGACAATAAAGTCCTGTTGCATACGGAAAAAGTATAACGCACTATTGTGTAATTGTGTCACAAATACATTTATTACAGTGGAGTATACAATCAAGATAAACGCACGCGATAATAATAGAATTATTGAAAGAAACAAAACTATCGATTCGCGTGCAATATAGGAAGTAAACTTACAATACAATAGCGCGCGCGTCCTTACAAATTAATATCGGTTACTATTCTAAAGTATTTTTGGTAGGCGCCTTCGATTCGTAACAATAAGTTAGTGGAATTATTCCGAAGCGGGGGGGGGGGGCTTTACGTTGAAAACTAAAATCGGACTCTTTTTTTCTTTTTCTTCTGAACTCTGAATTGAAAACGAATCGCGCGAGTAATCGAATATCGTTTCACACGTACGGACATTCTATTTGCAATCGAAACGAACGTGGAAATTTCTCGCGATGATTATTTAAAACACTCTTGCAACACTTACTATCTCTAGCAATTCGGAAGTATTGTACGTGCTATCTACGCTATCGTCAGTTTATCGGACGGACTATGTGCACAACCGTTGAAATTCGTGCAATCAAAAAACGCGCGTACTCTAGACAAAAAAACGACATATTCGTGTGTCGATTTGAGAGACGGGTGTTATTTTTATTTTTTTAAGCAACGCGACGATAAAGATCCAAAATTTCGGAAATAAATTAAAGGGAAATTCCTACACGTATCCGTTAGTCCGTCAATACGTTTCCGATAAAACGTAACAAACAAAACACGAATGTCACAATCGTCGAATCGACACAAAGCATATTATAGTAAACGTACGGTTCAAATTATTATGATATTAACCGATCAAACTCGAAAAAACAAAACGAAATTCCCATGTTTCGACCGTAACATTGGCAAACTAAGAAGTTACGTTTTATTTTACTAAAACGTATTAAAATCGTTTAAAAAGAAAAATATTATTCCTAAATTATTACTGACAAAACACATGTTCGAGAGCTATTGTTGTGTGTATGATTTTGACATAAACAAATATGACATATTCCAAATTCAATCGACCGTATTGTACATTAAAAAAATAAAACTAACAAAGAATTCAACGTTAATACATTATTCAAACTTTATATTTGAATAAAAAAAAAAAAAGAGAAGAATTCAATACTCGTGTTTACATATTTCTGATTTCTATTACTCGCGCGAGTTTCTTTTTGATTTATAAACATAATATCGCTCTTCTTTTTCGTAGAACATTATCCGAGTGATGAGTGACTACTGACCAAAGGTATACACAAATTATTGTATCATATTATTAAAATCAGACGATTCACGATTGGTACGATTTCTATAGTTTCTCTTTTTGCATCTAATCGCAACTATTTTCCTTTTTTTTCTTTCTTTTTTTCGTTTTAACTATGAATTTTCTGCCAATCGAATTATGATAAATTTAATCCCCAAATGAAATTAATTTGATATACAGAAAATAAATTACAAACACTAAAAACGAGCCGATTAAATTTAAACGACCGAAAATACGCAAGCACACATTTGTCACCAACAAAAATGCATTGCACTCATTTTCTCCGTTGTACCCGTCGCCGCCGCGATGCCCTCGTTTAATGTGATTCCTCTCGTCTTATTTTTCATTTTCCAACCTTTTACGCTAAGCCTGGCCGTTTCTCGACAGGCTTTTTATCTCTTACAACGTCCCACCTTCCCTCCCTATTCTGTCGTTTTTCTTTCATTGCGCAATTTTCTGAAATTTTCTTCGTCAAATTCTTAATTAATTTCGCCTTCTAAATAGGCTTTTTGCCGAGGATAACTGCATTTGTGCATTTACCATTCGTGATGTATTCTCGAGAATTATAATAATATTTTAATTCGACTGTAAGTTATTTTACACAATCTAAGCATTTTATTATAATACACTGTCACGGTAAATTTACCCGAATGCGATGCGTCGGAATATGATAATTTTTAAATCGTTTAAATCACAACGAAAAAAAATTAATAAATCTATAAATGTTTTCTTACACAAAACATAATGTTCGAGAATACTTTCAACATTAATACAACTAATAAACCATCGACATAACGCGTACCATTATAGAGTCGGTGAAAGAATATTATATACGAGAGATTTATATTATGCGCTCAGTTCATTTTTTATTCAAACATCATAATATAATAGATTAAAACTGTTTTGAAAATAGCTCACGCTGTTTGCAGTTACCTTCGTAACGAAATTATTTTATCGTTAATTTATTTACCGATTGACTGTGAGTTATTATTTCGGACGTTAACATTTATCAGATAATTTCGTTTTCATTTCTCTAACAAAACGAAAATGGAAACCGAATAAATTATTTCCTCTGAAAATGTGTAACCGACTAGACGCGTTACACATCAATTATTCACTCGGTTATTTTCTTCGGACACCACGCAAACTAATGTGGGTGGGCAACGATGTCTTACAAACCAGCACTCTGATGTCAAACTATATTGCGTAATTTTTCTCAGAACCAGAAACGCCTAACCGATTGTGTACGCTGGGAAAATAAAATAATTTCATAAAATTTAGTCGTTTAATTCGATAATCGATCCCGCGCGATTTCCTGTACAGTTTGCCAAAATCATACAAAACGGTAGTACTGTTTGACAACATTAAACGCTATAATATTAAACGTGTATAGAGGTAAAAACAAACAAAGGTAATTTTCGATACTCGGATGACGCGATTACGTATTATAGACTATAGTTAATAATCGACTCGTATTACGTTCTCCGAAGTAAAATTAAAAGTTTGAACTAAATTTAACTTGTTGGTGATTCGAAATTGAAACACTTGGGGAAATTTTTTTTCGATTTTTTTGAAATAATCATATTATTACTGTTGAAATTTTGATTGTTCTGTATACATATAATAATATAATAACAATTCAGACTTGCCATCTTCTCAGATCAACAACGATATTTTTATTTTTATATGATGTTTATAGTTTTGATAGTAAACGTTGTTTTTTTTATGCATCGATCGGGTTTACCTACTTGGTATAGCTTAAAAATTGAATTAATTTCGTTGCACTCCGAAAAATTATTACTATACTATTTTCAAATCTTAAAAGTCAATATAGGTCCTGTAAATCGTTTTATAGAATACGAAGAGATGAGAAAAACATTTTTTCAAAGCAATCTATTCAGCCTCGGACAAAGGTCGTTTTTTTGTCATTTATTTTTTTTTTTAGAATTATTTCGCACGTCTACGTTGTATCAAAGTTAATGCGTATCGTTTCTAGGAGATTATTATTTTCTGAACGACAGCAAATATGGTTCGTTAAAAACGTGCGCGCGCGTGTGCGTGTGTATCGATGTTGTCGTGAACGTCATCGTTTTTCAAGAAAAATCGTTCGGAGGGTAATTTTTTCTTTTTTCTTTTTGTTCGCGAACGTTTTAAAACTTTCCGAAAACGGTCATCCCGAAGACGAAAACTAACTTTTACGAGTTTCGTAAAAGTACAGCTCGTGCGTCACAAAAACTAAAGCATCCGAGTACCGTTCATCGGAATATTCTAAAACATCGGTATATATGTGCATACGGTATTTGGTGTCAAACGCACACGTTTAATCAATCAAAATGTTTTTATTTGTATTTATTTTCCATTCGATTTAATGCGCTTGTTCGACGATAACAATATAATACTAATAATATTATTATTATGTATTATTTCGTACCGTGTTAATGAAACGAACGCAGCAGCAGTACGTGCCGACATCACTGTCCCGGCCGCGAACGGATCGCAATAAATGATGAGCGGAATTTTAAACGTCCCGCGAGACGATTGCAAAAACTATCGGAAATTATTACTCGCCGTTCGATTAAAAACGAAATATCAAATAGCAACGCACGCCGTTTACTCGGTAAAAAAAAAAAAACAGAAAAAACAGAAAAAAAAACAAACATCGCAAATGTATAATTAATTTAATTTTATAAAGTACCCTCAGGCCACGCGCGGGCAATTAAATAATCGAGGTGTTTTTTTTTTTTTTTTTTTTAATTCATCGTGAACTGAAATTAAAGTTCAATTAACGTCGCGTTATAATTTTAGACTTTATTAATAATTCGAGCCCGCGGCGGTGTAAAAACTAATACAGGTGCCGCGGGTACGTTTTTCGTTTAAACTTTTCGAATTTGACGCGGCGACGACGTTACAGCGCAATATATTTATACCTAATTTATCATAATTTGCTTGTTTTCAAAAGAACTCGTGGCGGCGGCGGCGGCGTTCGTTTAACAATTTGTCAAAACACAAAAAGAGTTTATTCGCGATGATGCCGTACGTGCGATTATTAATAGACTTGGTGATGCGCCGACCACACTTTCCATTACGTTATCACGATAATATCATGTTTTACGAGGCGTTTGCAAGCCCGGATCAAAACTTTCGAGACCCCGGGCTCCAATTATATTGTGGCTCGAATATGAAATTTGAAAAAAAAAAATCGTGCGCGATTGTATTTATTATTTTCGTCACTTATTGAATCTTTAGGTTAAATTTTTTTCTGAATTTTTTTCTGAATTTCGTTGAAGTGAATTTCCGTATAATTTACCGTCTAAATTTAGGCTTCCGTTCGTTTGTGGCACATAGATATTTTTAGCTGCAAAATTGTAGACCCTAAAAAAAAATCTAAGTTTTATGACCAGCGGGCCACATAGTCCTTTCTGAGCTCCTATTTAATCCTATAGCTTGGATATATGTCAATTGATAATAACGTGATGCGCACACGGTTGAATAAAATGAATTCTTTTAAGTGGAATAGTCGGAAATTTTGATGATTTTTCATTTGTTTTTTTTTCGTTTCGATCGTAACTCGACGTACAACTGCAAAACTACAACATAAAAAAAAACCGTAAGGTCTGATAATAATAATAAAAATAATAAAATTTCGAGCTGGTACTACCCGATGGCGTCGTTCGAGGAAAACAATATGGGCGTGCGTTTGTATTCAACAATTTTTTTTTTTTTTTTTTTAATATTCTTTTTTAATACTCGAGTAAACCGTATATTTTATCGTTATTATTATCGACCGGGATAATCCGTTTGTAATCGGATGTCCCTGTTACCTCGTATTTCGTAAGTAGGATTTGAATTTTAAGGCAACATAAAATCTAAAAATAAGAGAGAAATAATCGTCGAAATAAGGAGCGAAAAAAATCGTTTTTTTTTTTCGACAATTAATTATTAATTAGAATCTATTATTAGAGACGAACGACACAATTAATTCTCTAACACGAATTAAAGAAAAACAGAACAATTAATTTTCTAACACGATTTAAAGAAAAAGAGAAAAAAAAGAGAACGATCAGCTTCGAAATCCTAACCTCGCCTTTGTGTAAATGAGTTTATTTCGCGGTTCGTGGAAAATTGTGTAGAAATGACGCCCCCGGCTTGCACTACGAATATTTTTGAACTGCACTTCTCACCTCATTATTTTCTCGCCCTAGTGATGAAAAAATTTCTGCTCGTCCTCTCGTCGTCACACTTGATGTGCTTTTTAATACTGCTGTTTTTTCATTACGTCATGACCAGTGTCTATGTTCGACGCACAAAAAGCATTCGGAGCGGTTTTTTGTTTTCTAAGGTGCCTCATCACGAAGTACATATATCGTAAGTCCCGATATATTTTCTCACACGTACCTATACTTAAATAATAATTTTCATATCTACGTAGTTTTATGAATACTCATAATTAGGGCTCCGGGACTAGTCGGTTTAGCATATTCGTGATGAAACCCGTCGAATATGAATTTGAGCGAACTACGAATTTGTTTTGGCATTCAATAATGCCGAATACAAAATTGATTATTTAAATATGCGTATTTTTGCATATTTCAGACGTATTTTTATTGAACAGCGCATACTTGGTCGTTTATTGCATTTTTAAAAAATTTTAATCCGTTCATACCGGTTTTGTAAATTTCGTATGAAACTCTCCATTCCAATTAATAGTAATCCAATATTTATGAAACGAAACTCAATTAAAATCGACAGTTCTCGTCATATCGAATCACTACTTTGTCAATTGTCTTCTAACAAGTTTCAACACATCGAATAGCTATTAATAATATGTATTTACGTACAAATATTGAAATCATTGTTGCAAAACAGTGACCGTTTTGAATATATTTTTATTTTGAAATCATCTGTTTATTTACTAAAAAATGTGTGTGATTTTTTTTACATGCTTAATGGTTTTAGCCGCACAGAAATAACTTCCGAGCCCTAATCACACTGGTAGAAGTAAAATAAAACTATATTGGCGATTAAATTACATTATTGTGTAATATATATTATAGATATTATATTATTAGATAGTTACCAAGGAGGTATACAGCGTGTGTGTTCGGAAAAAGATCATCAACTCTTTTTCGTTTCTTTAGAATCCAAAGTTTAGATCAATAATTACAGGTAATGTTGTATTCTTGAAGACGATTCACCTAATGACGTGTAATGCGATCGAATCGCTGTTTTTATCCATTAGCCCTGAGTGTTCCGATACTAATGTACTGTGGAGTTGGGTCGGTTAAGTATCCTCAGTGTCGTTATCAACATCGATACGCATCAGCTTGTTGCACTGCTGATGTTTTGAAACGTTTAGGACTCTAAAGGAAAGAAATCTAAACCTAAACTTATAGAATATAAAATTTAACTAAATGGGAACCGGTCGACAATGGTTACTGCAGAGTATCTATACCGTGAGTTGTACTTCAATTATTATGAAATTCAACAATTGTAGATTGTATTGCGTAAAAAAAAAAAAAAGACGATATCAAAGCCGAAAACAAATCCTGACAGGAACAAATATAGAATACGATATAATATAATTTTATCAAACAGAAATATAAACGAAATGTTTACGGAATGACGGGAAATAAATGTGAATTCTATGCTCATATCACGAATATTGCCCTGTATGTCTAAACATCTTGAAGTATTTCATTTTATTTAGGTAACAAAGTAATGAGTTATTATTAAATTTAAATAAAATAAGTAATTATATTTTTTGTTAAGATTTCATTTGAAATTTCCTTTTTGAATGTTCGCATTTTTTTTCTTCTATTAAATAAGAATAGTCTCGATTATAGTATCTACCTTACATATTATATGGAAGTAAATACATTTTGGGCGCACTTGGAGACCGAACGAGGTCACTCGTGTGTGTATACATGATGCGAATATAGAATTGACTTTTCGGGGATTTTTTTTTTTTTTTCAATTACCGTTTTCACGGCAACGTAATCGATCCTCGAGCAAAAAAAAAAGCACGAACGGCGATTCGCCCGTAACGCGTTAATCGACAGGTGTCCTCGCCCCGCATTACAAAACAAAACAAAATTATGAGCAACGACACCGAACGAAACATAAAAACAAATAACAATAGCCGAACTATAATAATAATAATGTTGGTGTGAAAAATAATATATATAATATTATATCGTCGTCGGCCGGCGCGCCATCGCCACTTTCTCTCAACTATAATACGACGACGGTTATAATGCTTATTAAATGTTACAATTTTGTTGACACTCGATATAATATTACTAATCGATATTTTCAACATTTTACACACGGTGTTGTCGTAAGCACTCCAATAATATACGCACACGACTCTCATCCACGTTATACATATATATATACTCATATACACGTTATACGAAAGCCGAGGGACTCGCACGAGTAGTGTCTACCTATAATAATAATAATTTAATCCCGTTATGTTCTCGTTGTGTGCGCTCGGCGGTCTGAAAACTAGCGAGCTCAAAAGAATTTTTTATCCGGTACTGGTTGTTATTAATTACACACGATATATATAATATGAATTATGTAAACGAATAAATGTACACTCTAATTTAATATTACGTTGACGGATTTAAAAATTAAAACGAAAGGCATAATTTCAGATTGCGCCGAGCTTTCGATTTTTTTTTTCACGATGAGTTTACGCGGAGGGGTCCTCTAATTAATTATTGTTTGTGCTCGCGATGCGCGTAATACAATATGCATTTGCATTCAGATACTATACCTACCCGCCGCCGTGGTGCCGTTTGATCCCGAATACATCGTTGAACTCTTTTCGACGATAAACAACGATATTTAATCGTTTCAGACTATCGTTCGTCTTGTTTAAAAAACCGAGAATTTTGGAATTTCAACAATCCGAAGCGCGCGTTCAGATGTTTTCTGTATACTCGTTTCTTTTGAACTGTTATATTTTTCGAAAAATGATCTACGAATTATAATATAAACTAAAATTATTATTCACAATCAACGCGCGACTTAAAAATATTGGAAAAAAAAAATACGCAATCGGAATTTATAAATAACGCGTCGAAGAGAAATGCTTAGGCTAAAATTAAAAAAAGGAAACCGTTTGACTAATAAACCGCCCATAAATAATTCACGACACGTCGGCGCTTCAGTGACTTGTAATTTATTTAAATTGATCGATAAAAGATTATTTTTTAATTTAACGGTAATAATTATGGTATAGTTATTAATTATTAGTTTGAAACATTACTCGAGTTCTTTAATTAGACCCGAAATAATAAGTGTGAGAAAACTTTTTACCTTTCCAACGATAAACATCGCATATACGTATCACGTTTAGTTTGAAACAATAAAGCAACTACCTAGCTAGTAGCTAGTACCTATTACGTTCGTGAAATAATGTGAAAACTAAACTAATAAAACCTTCTGACGGAGAAAACTCCGTATGCTTGTATTATAATTTATGTCTCCGAGTCATTTTTTATCCACTCGTTGTGAATAATATTTTTATTTTCTCGTTCGGTAATGAAAATCGTGAGAAAGATGAAGCGACATTAATACGACCGAATATTTATTGATCGACAATACTATGAGCCAGACGGAAAAAATCAATTACACGCGTACAAAGTAAAAAGCTCGAAACGCTTCGATCTCGACGTTCCCGTTTCACTACCATCATTGCCGATGTGATTTGATTCTTCTTCGAAAAATAAAAAATAAAACCTCCCGTTGTATGTATTCTTTAATAATTTACAAGCCGAACATTTTCGAAAGATAAAAGCAAAAATAATATAAAAAGAAACAAAAAAAAAGTTATAATGCGAAATAACGTTGTGACAAACGACGACTAGAATTCTGTCACGACTCGCGAGGATAATATTATGTAAACGTATTGCCTTTCGCGTACGTATATGACACGTTAAAACGCGCGTCAAATAAAACGGGAGGTTTTTTTTTTATTTCGTTATTCCTCTTACGAGTAAATCGAATTTTCTAGAGTAGAGTTTTGCAAACATTGGGCCGCGCGACTCCCCGATGAGCCACGGAGAAATAATTGGGGGTCGTGAAATATGTAGGTATAAGCACGTAAACATAATTTATTATTTTATTTATTTTCGAAGGTTACGGAAGAAAAAAAAAGAAAAAAGTTAATATAAAATAATCGTTGCGCGTTTATCAAAATTAAGTAGAACCATTTATTACAAACGGGTACCGTGGGACAGTCTCCGTAGTTTATCGCACGCGCAACAACAATCGTTTTGACGTACTCTTTGCCCGAACGGTGTGCCCCAACGGTCGATCTAGCGAGGTGATAAAGGGTTTCGAAAAAATTATTAATTCGTCTTGACTTTCAATGATTTTTATACGCTTTTGATTGTTTTTATTTATTTTTAGTTTCTAGATGTACAGATCCGTTGATTTTTCAACGTTTTTTCAATTCGTTTTTCGTGTTATTATTAATTAACTGGAACGAAACATAAAATTCTAGAAAGCCAACCTCGAGTCGTAGTAATGGATTCACGGCGATCTAACTTTCAAAATGCTCGTCATAGTGAAACTATGAACTAAATCGATCAGTGAACTCGGCAGACAACGGGTACCTGCTTCTAAACGACTCTGTTGCGCTCGCGATATACCGCAAAAAAAAGCCGATAATAGAGCGGTATCCAATCCCCTCGATGTAAGTCTGCGCATTGTCGTTTCCAATAATGATTGCATAACAGAGATGTTATTGATTCGTTTGACGCGCACGCACGTCCGAGCCCGTTCGCAGCATTAATTTTTTCGCCATATTAAAACAAATAAAACTGTACGAAGCATATTATTATATAAATTATCGTGCGAATTGTTTGTCACGCGCGTCGCGTTTTAAAATAAACATCCATAATATATGATTCTGTTTCGTATGTGTGCATTTTGTTTTAACAATTTAACATTCGTTGACCCATTTCCTTTGGCGCGGGCAACAGAAAAAAAAAAAAAACAGAAGGAAAACCGTGATTTTCCTCGAGATTCCGGTTTCAAAGTGCTTTTGGAATTTTCAATGTTGCCATAAGGAAATCTCGCGGAAAAAAAAACGCCCGAAAATCGCCGTCCTAGAGAGCTATGAGCGCATTATGGGAGACGCGTACACGTCTGTTACATTCGGGCGACACCGATACGTTGGCCCGATGCACATTATACAATACACGTCACTCGCGTTTGACGATTTTGTTTGTTTTGCATAATTGGCAGCACATTATATTGTTCGAAACTCGTCCCGCTGACCGGTGCCACGTCTATTGTGCGTGTGTGTGTGTGTAATACGCTTTTACCGATCGATAGAGGGATTTCAATCGTGACCGAGGTCCGCTGCAAAGTACGAGATGGCGTTTACGAGCGCCGCCGCCGCCGTCCCCTAAGGCTTAATAAACCACGGATAAAACGTAATATTTTGTCGGAAGAACGACGACTCGGGTACGGCGCGGCCAATGGTGGATCCGGGGTCATGTTTCGAAGGAACGTTTCGTTTAGAAATAACCTTCCTGTTGAGCCGAATAAAAAAAACCTTTTCGCCAAAGTAAATAACGCGTCCGTTTAACACGGTTTTTTCACGGTAGTCATGATATGAATTATTTACCGCACGTTTTAGATACGTCGATTGTTCGACGTATATTATTGAGGTACGTTCGGATTGATTATTATTATTATTACCGTCCCAGACTTAGTGTGATATCTATAATAATTTTACATTTCAAAACGAAATCGAAATGTTCGTATTTTCAAGCGAAAAACTGTAAAACTACGCCCAATGTGACCCGCACGTAACCTCTGCCTTCTTATTTTCAATATTGAGTTTCACCGCAATGTCTAACGGACAATACGGATAGCGATTACTACGTCGGACGCTCGTCAATAGCTTAACTTTGCGGGATAGACGCGTACCCAATATCGGAATTTAGAACGCGGCACATAATAAACTGAACGTTATTGGTCGCCATGTTTCGGGGACGCGATTTTTCAACCACTTCCACAGACATCCAGAGTGAAAAAAAAAAAAGTAGAACGATTCAATTGATTTCTCAAATTTTCCTATTAATCGTATGACTCATGAGGCGCGTCGATTTCGTTTCGCTCGTGTATATGAGAATCTGAGATTCCGTACGAATTTCCGAGCGGATTCCGAACATATTTCTATCTTCCGAGTGTTCGAAACCAATATTATAATTAATAGAAACGAATTTCGAATAGCTTATCTATGAAATAAAAATATATTCGATATCGATACGGGTATAGGATTTTTATATCGAGCGACAACGATTAATTATAATTTACGGGTGTTAATAAATCGTATAATTACTCATAGCGTAAACGGTTATATTATTATTGTTATTTTTTTTTTATGTAACCGAAAAAACGACTAGTATATATTTTATATGAATACGAATTCTTTTGTACACGACAGAGTGGAGCCCTGTCACCTCTTGAGAGCAATAATAATAACATTATTATTATTATTACTATTACTCTGAGCCCGTAACCAAAGAAATTATGATTACCGAATTGAAATTGCACTGTGAATGTACGCCCCCGCGTTTGTATACGCGTAAACTAATCTCGTAAGTCGCGGCTTTTGATCGCATAGATATAGCACCGTGCTTTGAAATGCGTGCGCTACTTTTTTGTTCTTTTTATGATTTCTGTAGGATTTGAATCGTTGTCACCTACTCAAAAACTTTTAAAAGTACTCACGAACGCCGCCTAAGGCTCTTTGGACGTTCGCACGATAAATAGGATACAAGGTTTTCGCGACGAATTCGACAAATGGATAAGTGAAGTTTTCAGCGTTTTTTTTCCCCAATTTAAATCGCGAACTGCCGGATCCAAAAATTTTTATTTCGTTTATACGTGTGCTGGAAAAGAAGTAAAACAGTATTCGCATTTAAATTCCGAGTCTAAAACACTATACGAGCCATACTATTCGAATGGGTTTAAAATGTATTGTGAGTAAAGCATATTTGAGAGATGGAGTTAAATTTTAAAAATATTCACGTGTGTAATCAACACTCGGCGGAAAAAAAGCTCGGCAGAATTCAAGAAAATAAAATAAAATAACGAGTATCATCATTATTTTAAACTCTCTGTAAATAATGACGAATCGATAATCATCGTATTCGGAAAATATTCTGAGCAATGCAAAAATGTTTTCAAATTAGTTAATTAAATATTATAATAATATTATACGAGTCACTTGGTTAAGTTTTAAGTTTTAATGACTAAAACTAAAAGTTGGTTTATATATATATATATATATATATATATATATATAAAACAGAATTTCATTAAATTTAGTACATATACTGTAAACTATAATAATTTATAATTTATAGTAAAAATATGAATTATAATTTAAGTGCGTTTTGATGTTCTTTAGTATTTTTAATACCAGTATTACGATATTATACGTATAAAATGCTCATTTCATGAAACGAGCACTTTTTTGCACTTTTATATAACACATACTTTTAAATCCTATTTTGATTTAATAAATTTAAATATATTATTATTTTTTTTTTCTGCTCGAGAAACATACATTTCAAATCCACGCATTTAAGTAATTCATCGTCCCAAACAGAGGCGGAGTAGCCCGCTGGGATACCCGGAAAAATCTGATGGCCTGGGCGTTATGAATGACCGGCTTGTCTCTGGCCCGAAATCCGGGCAGCGAAAATTAACATAAAGTGTACTAATATTATTACTCGTATTAAATTTAATTTAAAAAAAGGGTTTCATCGTTTATTTATTATTTCCTACCAAAGGGATTAATAAAGTGCATTTTAATTCAATCATATCATATTTAACACTTATTAGTTATAATAAATAATCAGTGGCTTAAAAATAATACGAATAAAATCACAATATTAATTTGTTTATAATTAACGGCGATATTCGTTTGCGCACATACCGAACTTTTTACCTGAGAACTAACGACTCTTTTGAGTACGACTATTAAATTTCATGGCAAATTTAGACTAATAGTTTCACTTATAGTTTAATATATATTTGGTATGTGCACTCGTCATTTATTCTATTTTAAAACCAAGAAAATCAATGCAAAATATTTAGTTATGTTGACCGATGGGAACTTTACTACATACGTGTACGATATGCGAACAGGACTTATATAATATGAAAAAAGAAAAACGTTTACGTTCAATTTGAGACCAAAAGTAATTTGGATCGTAGAAATTAAAATATAAATACTGACCGTAAAAACCTTTTCGAATGTTTATTATAATTTTATTTGCGAATTGTGATTTTTTTTTTTTCAATTAATTTTGTCGTGGAATTTTAATGTATTCTATACCTATAAAAACCAAATAAAACAAAGAATTATTATAGTTTATAGTATTTATACTGCTATATAAAGTAATATATGTATTTAAAATTTCTGGACTACAAAACATTTTCACTTAAAAACATGGCCCGAGAGTCCATAAATGTGGCTGATCACTGAACTAGAATTTAACTTTAATGCGCTAGACAATTGACTTTATTTTTAAAAAGAATATAATATGATCTTAAAAACAAAACAAAAATTTGAAAATGAAAAATAATTTTTTTTTAGGTAGAGAGATTTATATTAATATATTATAAAATAAAATAAAATATAATATAATATAAAATAATAAGTCAAAATAATAGAGTTTGGATATAATTATTATCGACACGTAAAACGTCTGTTGCCATTGACTAAACGAGAATAATCGCGCAATTTACATAATAAAACTGTGAAAAGGTTTACCTGCTTTGAGAAGTAATTTGTTTTTATCGTCGAACTTCCAACATCGAAACGGTATTTGCAACTGTATTCATAATAACAATTTAATTTAGAAATCAATCGGTCAAGATTGATAAAAAAAAAAACAATATTGAAACGACAAAGAACGACTAAAGAAAGTCTACGGTTTTCGTCCGAATCAATTTCACTTCATTATCCCTACTTCCGGGTCTACCATTGTCTTGCCAGGTAGTTTAGTTTGCGGTGTAGTGATAACGACCGGATTCATTTTGTTTATTAATTGGACTTTTTACATGATCCTTAGGTACCATTGTCTTTCCGGATAATAGGCGGTGTGACGATAACGACCGGATATATTTTGTTTGTTTATTTGAACTTAGAACACTACTACATCTATTTCATCATCATAGACGACGAATTAAGTTTTCACAATAATTATTATTTCCTAGACTTCAAATCACTGTATTCAGTCAATGGTCGAATTAAAAAATATATATTAAATATTTGTATATAATTATGATAGATAAATAATTATTCAATAATTTGGGCTTTCGATTAGTCGAGAAGAATTGTACTTATTGAGCATTATATTTACTCGAAAACTTTAGATGAAGCACAGACTCTCTTGCTTCGGCTTCAAAGTAGCCACTGATTACACGACTCAAAGTTAATGGGACGTAAATTAAATTATACGTGAGAAATTTGCCCCCACCTCCTTAGATAAATTGTCAAATTACGCTCCGATATCAAAAAATGTATACAAATTATTACTGAAACTATACGCTGTCACGAAATTATTAAATCTTTTTATATTTTTAAGCTGCGTTAGCTTTGCTAGTTTTTGTTAATTGAGATAATAGATAAATAAACAAATAAAGTTAAAATTCAAGTAATGAAAATAGAGGTGTACAATTAATTTTCCCGCCCTGAATTTTATTACTACTCCGTCGTCCCGGGTCGTAACATTTATAACCACTATATAAATATACGTTTTATTAACTTGTAAACGTATAGGTAATAATGGTTGTCAAAATACAATAACTCGTGTTTAAGATAAAATAAAAATAAAATGAAAGAACAAAATATTTAATAAATGTATAATAATACCTTATTGAAATAAATTCGATGAAACAATAATTTCCATTATCTACATCGTTTTCGACGTTGAAACTTGGTAGACCCGATTCGGTTGTATTAATCATATTTTAGGATAACCGGAGCTAAATCGTATGTCAATATGAGAGTATTACTCCCATAGAGTAATTAATTTCGTAAACCTTCTCGATTTTGGCGATACAATCCTGTGTACGGAATCGAAAGCAAACAATTGAACACCGCGACGTAAACCTAATAAAAAATCTGATCAAAATGAAACATAAATTTGATTTATAGGTCATTAATAGATAAATACTTAAATTAACCAGATAGGTACTATATTTCGTTAGAGACAAAAAAAAAAAATGTTAAGAAACATTAAATTTTAGATCGCGTATATTATATGTAAATATAATTGTTTTCGACCTTTCGTATTACGTTCAAATTTAATTTACGACAATTTTCTCGCTCGTCAATAAGTTACTAATCGAAATACGATTTGAATTTAAATCGATTTTGTAGCGTACAAAATAGTACACACTATATTGATTAGACAACGTATACAATATTAGTTAATAAAAGTAAATTATTATTTTTTATCGTTAACCAATTATTGTTCGTGATAGTGATGAGCGGGACGATTTTATTCGAAGATAGCTATAAATTAAACAGTAAAATGACGGATTTATTGAAGTTTTTCATCAGATATTTCGATAAAAAGAATCCCTTTCCCTTCCGTGCCCCACAATCGGTCACGCCTTTTAACCTCCGTCTCACTCCTTTAAATTATCCACGAACGATTCTTTTCATTGTACTCTCAAATACCACATCAGATCAATATGCGACATTTTCATATTTTCTTCCCACTCGATTGTCCTCTTGCGCCGAGAACCCAACACGAGTCCGTTTCTGCGCTAATAAAATCGCACAAAGCCCGTTTGACGAATTTTTATTATCTTCGGCCGGCCTTTTAATCGATCGTTTGGCCTCGCGTAGCACTGTCGTGGCCAGGATAATTGCGGTCAGAAATAATTTATGCTTAATAAGTTCAATAAAACATTTATAGTAATTACAATAAAAATGCGAAATCGAAACTAAAAACTAGTAACGCCCAAGGGAGTTGGAATAAAAACGCATTTTTACCGGATCGCCTATTCTGTTTGTTTTTTTTTTTTTATTGATGTTATTATTAATGACTGTCGCGGGGTACGAATTATTTCATTGATTATTCCTAGTTTTTACTAAACAACCTCGCGCCGTGTAAATTCTGTAGAACAAATATATTCTACGATATTTTTGAAATACGAGAAGATACTTATAGTAAACACTGGTTTTATTCTATTTTCTATTTGAATCGATTTAAAAATAAAAATAAAATATACGAGTATAGTATGAAAACGAATTAACAACATTATGAATGTAAAAAAAAATGTTTCGCGTTAAATTTTACCACCTAACCTCGCCTTTTTTTAAAATAAACTATACAATATGAAATTAATAAACGCCACGATAGTCCACCGCGTAACAAAAACTAAGTATATTATAATATGATATCGACAAATTATTACCCGCCTTCGTACATAAGAAAAACCGCGGCGGTTAGCAATGAGTTTTTTTCTTAACTTTCGCGTGCAATTATAGTTATACTGCCGTGGCTTTTATCGAGTCGATGCACACGACTGGGGTTTTCGATAGAATTATATTATAAGGTTTACAAATTGTTACTAAAAATACACATCTGCCCAAAAGCAAATTTCTAATTATGCCGCTGAAAGGCTGCGCATTGTTTCGCCGTCGCGTTTTAGAATACGTTCGGGTGCATGCGCGCACGCGTGAGCGGCTCGTACAGCTTCCACCGGAGGGGAATACAATTTCCATCACGAAAATGTCAAATACTTATTCACAAGAACTATTACGCAACTGTATTATGTGGGTTTTTTTAGTTTTTTTTTTTTTTTTTCCCGTTTTTGTTTTCGAGTCCGTCGGACCCGAATAATTGTCCCGTGTCGAGCGAACAAAAGAATTGTGCGAATACACGTGATAAAATTAGTTTACGTAATAATTCTATACAATTAATTTATGCATCTGTGAACGGCTTCTCGACGGAGAAACAGAGACTTTACCCGTGTACCTATATTTAGTAACAACGAATCGCGCACTATTTTATTATCGACCGACGACGTTAATTACGTTTTCGAGCGGAATGCAAAAATCAGAAAATTATTTTCGACTATTAATATTGTTACGGTTACTATTTGTTCATTATATTACGTATTATATATCTCGTATAAATATATAGAATATTTGGGTTGCGATTCTCTCGACGAAAAACACTTGTTATTTCCAAAAGCATATCGACTTGGTTTTAAATTTATCCGCTTTAGGTGTAGTGTAGTGCCATATTAAATATTTTAAACTACTGCGCGCAAATCTGATATTTTTAAACCATATAATACCTTTGTTTTTTATTATATAGGCCGAACCATATATCTTAGTGCCTATAAAAATTACGTATTTATGCATCTTTGTTGAAAAGCGTTCGTATATAATATATTATATTCCATTTTTATTGGCGATATATCAAACATAAAAATTTACCGAGAGGTCGTAAAAATATTTTATAAGCGTTGGAAAATTAAATTTTTTCGAAATCGAATATTTCGACGGATTTCGATTGAACGATTCGAAAACAGAGAAAGCGAGCTGATCCACACGCTCGCTCGCGTTCGCACTCAGAATCGTTTTTTTTATAAAGCGACGGCGGCGCCCCACATCGATTACTAATTTATACGAACAAAGAACAATTACCCGATATCAATCAACCCTCCTAGCCTGTATGCCGTCCTCGCTGCGCTCGGAATCAAAAACGATGGATTTCTTTGAATGCGAAAGCATTGAAGCAGACGTAATAATTTGCCATTTTGATTGCCGGATCAATGAAGCTTTTGCGCCCGCTGAAATTTAATAAAATCACGCCAATGTATACATTACGCCGTTGTGTGTTTTTAAATATTAAACAATTACGACGACGAAATCGTTTGCATGATTGTTATAAATCGAAATTCAGACGACTATATTGATTCGAGATATCGGAATCGCGCTTTATTAAATTATTATTATTATTATACTTTACGAGCAACCGTACCATTATTAACACGTAATAGTTTTGTTTTCGCAAATTTCAGACTGCGCTAAGAATCTGGAAGAGTGTAAAAATAAAATGTGGAAGAAATGCAACCTGACCGATTCGACGGACCACTCGCCGCATCCTTCGTGGGACAACGTGTGCGTCGAACAACTCGTATGGTCATTCAACATACATTCATACGGATTCGCTTGCCTCTTTTTCATTTTATCGTTTTACGCCGTTTTTTCCATACTAAACATCAGGTACGTATCGTTTCACTGCACTACTGTAACGTAATAAAACAATATTAATATCGATGTTTTCTCAAACCCGAGTTCGATCACATATAATGTGTTGTGCAGTGCATATAATATAAAAAGTACATTTTTGACCATTGGAGGGAATGCGAGGGGAGATTTTCGGGGGCTTAACCACTCAAATAGTCCTCGAGTCCCATAGTTTTATTTACGTTGTACAGCATTTTATGCACTAAGTGTCATTTGTAATAAATAGTTTTGGTTAAAAACCAAAGCCCCCCTCTAAAATTTAACTAAATCTCCGCCTACGCATTTGTCGATATAAAACGAAGAATGTTTTATGAAACAAATGTTTTTACATTTTTCATTATTGCCATACCAAACATATTATTTGATTTACAACTTATTCGATTTTTAAATGTCGTGAGAATAATCACGGTCGTTTCGTTGTATGTACAAAGAGATATTGCGATGTATAACAAACAAATATTATGTCCTTTAGACTCTAAAGTTTAGAGTGCAGTCGACCTCTGTAGACATGTAGCGTGGCTTACAGAAAAAAAAAAAAAGTTACAATCTGTTTGCGTTCGGTTTACGTGACATTATTAATATTGGTCTACTATAAACACACGGATTTTAAGTTTTCTTAAACTTAAATACACTTGAGTAAAACTAGCTGTGATATACCAGCTAAGAATAAAATTATAATCTAGAAAAAATGAATGTAATTAAAAATACTTAACAGTTAATTAAAGTTTCGTGTCTTGCCAAAACAATAACCAAATTTTAAACGCACGTCCACAGACCTTTCAGCCGTTTTTGAAAAATGTATTTCTCAAACAAATATTTGAAAGTAAAATATTTTAATAAATGTCTGTTAACGACTCCGTAAGAGATTCTGTGTCGCACCACACGTTTCTAACTCTACTTTTAGTCGTTTCCACGAACTCTCCAACCGTCAAGTGTTATTAGCATCTGCGCGGTCTTCGGATCGATAAAATTTCTGTAAATATTTCACCGTCCGTAACCGATAATAGATCCAACCCGTTTTTGAACGGTCAATCCGTCAGAATGATGAACTGCAGTAAGTCGCGCCTGATTCATAACGGTTTTCCGACCACATTATTTACACAGATAGGTAGACGGTGCTATCCGGGTTACGGGACTATCTAACATCGATTTTTAAGATAAACTGTTTCTGTAAATTGTAATTTATATAATGAGAAATAGAAAGAATCACACTCACCCTAAGAACCATTACATAAAGCTTTAATTACTTTCGAAATAAGAAGAAAAAGTTCCATTTCTTTTTATAAATCATTCGACACTTTAATCGATTGTCCAGAATTGTTATGAACGATTGATTTCGAGATACCTGAAAAAATATATAAGAAATGTTAATTCGTTTTACTCGTCTTTAGCGATTATTCGATTGATATCAAATTCACCTTGTTATGTCTAAGGCAAATATGTACAAGTATAATATGATAATATTGATCTTTTTGCAAACAGTTTCTGTGAATTCAACAGAGATCTAAATTCACCTCTAAGTCTTAAATTATAATGTACAATAATTTTATTACAATAATCGGACTTGGGTGTCCGTATGAATTTTATGAATAAATAAACAATAACGATAAAGACTAGAGAGTTTCTCGAAATAAACGAAAAACAATATAATCGTATACGTTTCGCAATGGTTTTCATTGATTATTTATAGATCGCAGACGTCTAATAAAAAACCGTACATGGCAGCAATCAACGCGTTATTATTGGCCACCGGCATTTGCAGGGCGTTCGTGCTGTTTGTCGACCCGTATAATACGAGACGGGTGAGTCGACGTCAATCGTTGAACGCGTTGAAACGGATAGTCGCCACGGTCTGTACAATTAATATTATACTTAATTCGTAATTTTTCAGAACATCTCGTCCGTTGTCACGCATTTGACATGGGACCTCGGCTTATGCAGCTTAGTGACGGCTCTGTCCTTGTTGCAATTAGCATATTTACAGTTGACTCAGGTTGGTCTGATAATTTGATATTATTATTATTATTATTATTATTATTATTCGAATCATTTCCACGTAAAAATCGCATTTTCAAAACGTAATTCCACAGCTGCAAGCCGGCCCGTCGAACATGAGACGCAAATCGGTAGTGGTGACGGCCACCGTACTGATCGTTGGAGTACTCGTTCCAGCGGATATTGTCGCGTCCGTCGACTACAAGCTATGGGTAAATTCTTGGACTCCGTCGAGGGCCGCGAATATCGTGTCATCGGCCGTCTCTACAATTTACACAAAGGGCCGTATTGGTTTCCCTTACAAAACCTGATAATAATGCGATAAGGATTTGAATTTGTTGTGGAGTTTATGCTCAACGTCGATTTCCGAATTTAAATTGTTTTCGTCTCGCGAGGTTTACGATAATTGAACCGTCAATTTTATAATTTAAAACAATTTTCAATTAATTTCAACAAGATTTACAAGGATATAATAAATACGTCTGTGAAGTCGACCCTATGCGCCCCAAGACGGATGAATGATTCCAAATGAATTGTAAACTGTAGAACTTTGTTTGTAAGTTCGTTGTTTCCCCCAGAGAAAGCTTTGGAAATTTGAACGAGAACCCTCTCCCCGCGGGCAAATCGATCTAAATGAATTGTAATTTACAACTGTTTATTTTCAAAGTATTCGTGCGACGACTTAAAAACGGCGAATTCGCAAATTTCAGAAACAAACTTACGAATACTCAAATAAAGCGCTACTGCTTAGAATCTATGTGGAAAGTTTCGTCCGTCACGGTGAACTGTCTAACTCTTCAAACGTATAAAAAGTTTGACAAAAAAAAAATAAAAAAAAAAATCACTAGATGTTTCGCGCTCGCGAAGACAGACGGAGACAGCCGATAACGATACTTATTACAATTCCCACGGATGATTTATCGTCCGAGACAATATATAAACATGAAAATTATTTTTTTATCACAACAGGTTTTAGGCAATGCGGTGCGTATTCTCTTGCACATTTGGGGTATTTGGCTGTGCTGTTTCTTCCTTTACTTGGGTGTCAAGGTAATGACACTCGTCAAGCGCATGCCGAAATCGGTTTTACAAAATTTCGATTCGCGACACAAAGGTAAGTGTACCACGCGATACGTTTTAGAAAGAAAGAAAAACGATTTTCAGAGATCGAGTGTCGGACACTCGTGCCGATTCGTTCGCTTCTCAGAGCAGAATAATGGCGTATTGTTACTATTATTATTATCTGTAATACAATACGTATTATAAAATACCACTACGACGTCGAAAAGTTAATTTATCGCGAGACACACGTCATATTCTAGACAGTGTATAAGACTCGCACGCTCATGATTCATGACATTAATATATCATACGCCTCTGCACAGAATTATTCCAATAATCAAATTGTTTTTAGAATTTTATTCGTACTCGACGTCTATCCGCGCTCGGAATGCGATCCGAAGTGGAGCTCGAATGGTATATTTCGTCTTGTGAACGGTTTTTTTTTTTTTTTGTACTTATATTTTGCGAATTTCTCGAAACCTGGAAGGAGCGAAAGAGGGTGACAGCTCTGCGTGTAAAAATTTCAGAGGACAATACTCTCTACAGAGAAATTGAATTTGCATTTAAATCCACTCCACTATAGATATATAACTCGTGTGTCAAAACGATAATTTATACGAAAAAATCGACAACGCGCGTGTTCCATGTTGATTATTTTAATAATAATAAAATTAAAAAAAATCTACATTTAAATCAGATCAGACTGTTTTATTCAATATTGTGGTTCTAATTGTATTTTTTCGGGCGAGGCGACTTATTTAAATAAAAATTACACATAAAAATAATGAAATTTAAAAAATTACCGTCTATGCGAATAACGCCTGTGACTTTAAACTGGAATAATCGCGCGATTTTAATAAAATATAAAAGAAATTAGATTTTTACCTGCTCTGCGAAGTGATTCGTTTCTACCACGGGACTTTCGACGTCAAAATGGCGATAGCAATATGAAAACTGTGACAACTATGTGTGTTCATCGCACAATGGCAATTGAATTTATACGTTTAACGTTCCTAAAACAAACGAAACCAATCGGTTAAATATGATTGGAAAAAAACCGCGGCGCACGCGTGCAACGCATGCCAATAAATTAATTAAATATTTCGGATAAAAATGTCTAAAATGATTATTTTCTATTTATCATTACAGGAATAATGCAGTTGGGAATATTAGCTCCGTACAATAACTTGGCTACCTCGATGGCAGCCGCACTGGTACCGGCACTTTTAGTTCCACATCAATCGAAATCGGATTCCAAAGACAAACCGAGTTAGTAGTTTTACTGGGCGAAAAAAAATAATAGTGATTATTGATGAATATTTTTTTTCCATATTTATGTTATAGTTGTGAAGATAACGGCGCCGTCGGAAGTGACCAACAGTTTTAATAGGATGAACCGGAGGGCTAGTAGTTTTGTGCAACGGCAAAAAAGATCTGGTTCGTTGTTGAGTCCGACCACGCCTTCGAGGAGATCGAGCGAAGTTCAGAGTATCATCCAAAGTACGATCGATTTCGCCATGCTAGATTTGTTAAGAGTGTAAAAGGCCCGGATTAATATGCACTGAATAGATGCTCGTAAAAATCATGTTTGACTGTTTAAATAACAAATGTATTATAAAAAAATCGACAGCGAAATGTCGAAAAATACATTCTAAAGACTACAGTGTTTAAGAAAAGTCAATAGGTACGTAAAAATAAATACGCTCTGGAAAAAAAACTATATTTTCATCAATCGCTCGTTCGCGAAACATATTTCGAGCTACATTACCTAATATACGTACACATTCAGTAAGTTCGACCGGAAAACCGTAGAAGCGCATATTAATCCAAGCCCTAGTACTATTACTATTATAAATCACCGAAAATACCGAGCGTACGATGTCTATTACAGAACGACTGAGTTGCGTGGAAGGGAGCAAGCAATTTTTAGCGTTAAGTCCGAACAGCAATGCGGGCGACAGCGCTGAGCCGGAGGAGAGTTCGTGGCGTAAGAGTTTTGCCAAATCGATATCGTGGCAATTTCCGAAAACCGGAGAGTCGAGCTCAGCGAACGAGACATCGCCGACGACTTCTTCGTCGTTACTGACACCGTTACAGGTACCTAAAACGCGTCATTAACAATAACACGATCGTATACCGGAAGTGGGCGCCGCCTGAATTTCTCTACCCTCCCCCTACCTCCGAGAAATTTGAAATGTTTAGAAAACATCAATATTATATTCATACAATTCGAGTTTAATACTATGTATTACATTACGTACATTCCACCGCCGGAATGATATAATCAATATTATGACTGCGATGTGTATAATAAAAATTAATCAAAAGTAAAATATAAAAATGATTTTTATTTATTTAATATTATTTTCAATTATTATTATTATTACTTAAAGATGTACATTGTACGTATATAGTATGTATTGGCGTATCCGGGGGCAGGAGGGTTAGAGGGTTATAAACTACCCCTTGAAACGTTTTCGAAGTTGGGCAAAAAAAAAATTGATAGATCAAATAATTTTTAATGCTAAGTGTCATTAATATTATAGTAAATTATTAATATATACTATAATTATAAATTTATCAAAATTTTGATTTCAATTAATACGTTTAAAACACATACAAATAATGGTTATTTAACCCTCCCTAAAATGATTTATCATTTATTTCTGGACCACTAGTCGAATAATCAACGAGTTTGTTAACTATTGTGATACTATTATGTTATAAAAATGTTGACAATTACATACTCAAATTGTTTGTAATTTGTTTGAAAACTCTGTATTAAATACTGATTTTTCGTAAAATTCGTTGCCACGCTTTCTGGAAACTCGGGAAACCTGTACAAATCGAGGAATATTTTAAATAATTAGAGACTTTGCACGATGTTTTGGGATGGGATTTAAATTTTAAATATTTTAACTCCCGGTCTAGTCTCTTTTCGCACATATTATACAAACCTACTTAAAAAAAATAAATAAAAGTACTGTCGTCGACTCATTTATTCGTTATACATTTTAAGCTGTTCGTAAGCATCTCATTAATTATGCTCAAAAGATTGTTTGAATTAATATGTTTAATGTAGCTACAAAATAAAGTATAACGACTCAGTGCTTAGAGTATACTGTGCCGAGTATTACTCGTAACTCACTATAGGTACTGAAGACATTTTAAATGAATCGACTTGACTAAACGGACAGATTTTGATTTTAATTGTTTACTATTTACTTGATTTAAAATTTCCAGGCGGCCCCCTGCACACCATACTCCGAGCCCGAAACAATACTATACTAACGGTTACAATTTTCACGTTTTCAGCCTCAAAGAAGTTTCAGGCTCAAATCTACCGGACAGGCCGATCAAGAAACTAGGCCTACGACTAGACATTCGAGCAGTTTTTCAGATTTGGTTAGTAGGTATTTGATTTTGTGAACTCGTGCGTTTAAATTCTCATCGTCGAAACGAGTTTTACACGACGCCATAGCGCATATTGTCTATTCTTACTTTTATTTATTCAATTTCTATCGTTTAGAGTTCTGAAATGAATTTGAGTACGATATTGAATCATATAGCGTTCGTGAATCGAGGAAACGGAACGGGAGACGCTAAAATGGACAACGTCAGGAGACGCGCATCGAAGGTCGCTGTTACTAAATCGGAAATCGTCTATGTGATAAAAACCGTACACATCTGCTCTGGACTGGCAATGTTATTGTGTTTTTTTAATTTCGCTACGGATATAAATTTGATCGGTGAGTGTCGAGTTTCTTGCGTTCGATATGAGTGCGCCTAAACGTTATTCAAACCACTCCTATTCTGGTTTAATAGTGAATCAAAGGTTATGGATGACAACAAATAATAATTGTCAACGCGATTCTTACAAATTGAGTGTGTAAAAACCTTTTTAATTTTTAACTATGCGACAAATTGACGATTTAAAAATGTTGAGTAGATAGGAAATTATATATTCGGCCGTCGTGCGTTTCGTTTTTACACTGCAATAGAATTTATTTATATTACTGTAATGTTAATACGTGGTAGTCGTATTTAATTACAAAGTATTTTTATTTCAATATTTCTACAGGATTACGTTTCTCTTGGCAGGTAGGTACTTCAAAATTTCTAGTTTAGTCCTTCGTCGTTTTTCTCAATAGTGACGGTTGCGATGACATGCGATAGTCATGTTGTCATATTGTTCGCGTAGGTACCTACATTAACACGTTCACGGCCACGGCATAATTTGGAAAGTCTGTTAAAAATACCCGAGTCTAATAAATCCGTATACGAATCAATGGACCCCATGTCAACTATACTTGACATGGGGCTATATAAAGAGAACCCCGTGTCAACTATAGTTGACACGTGGCCATGAACGTGTTAAGAAAATAATAATAATATTATGTAAACATTGACTTTAAGGGGTGAACTAACTCAATTTTCGATGTGTTGAATTTTTATTTATTTTATATTTCTTTAATGTTTAAAATGTTTATAAAAAATAAGAGTAGGTAGTTTAAAAGAGCTGCATATATCTTAATTTTTTTAAAAGCGTCATTACTTCTTGAAATAATTACTGTTCTTGGACAAAAGTAATATCCCGTATATTTACGACGTACACGTATATAAACGCTCAATAATATTATAATTTGCAAAAAAAATTATAATTATAATTACATTTTAATGTTCGAGTTATTTGTTAAATTACAACACTTACCGGTGTTGTAAGTATTAATTTATACGCTGTATAAATGATTATGATTTTTTTAAAAAGTATCTCTAGTTTATTATGATATTGTAATATTTTTTTATTTTTTAAAGGAGCTTACTCGTACGATAGACCTTGGTGCTGGCTCGTAATGCAAAGTTTGATACGAATTTTGGAACTGTCGTTGGCATGCATGTTGGCAAATCTTACAAAGCAACCAGTGAACGTCATACACCACACTCAATACACGCATCCGTTGAGAGCCAAACTCCGAGGGTCATTTTTCATTTAAGCCCTGTTTAACTAAACAAAAAAAATTCAAAGGGTTCATTTAAATGACTAAAAAAATGATACAATCACTGTTAATTTTAAGTCTGACGGGAGTACTACGCAAATGAGATCGGGACCATTATTTCAAACGTGCAATAACTACAGATTTTTGCAATAAAGGATTTTACATTGATACATATTATAAATACATGTATTTTATGTATTTAACACGTTCGTGTGTTAGATATATAACTTACTGATTATAATATATACTCGAGATAATATATCTATTTATTTATTTACTTGAACGTTTTTACATTTGCGCAGTATTCCGAGAAATATGCAATCGATCCTTTTTAATTTTCTCTCTTTTTTTCTCTCTCTCTCACACGCTCTCTCTATCACTACATCTCTATATAGTGCATATATATACGTATATATATATGTATATATACATCCGAGAATAAATTTAAACGTTTCATAAACGGTCTAGATGATAAATATATTTTTAGAAGTTTAATCGTGACAATACATCTCTCGAAAATCTAATATTGCTTTATTTTACATTATACGTTACTATTTTAAGTCAAAAGATCGCATTCGGGAAAGAAATCTGAGTTACCAAAACTATTATAAGTTAATAATGTTAATATATATAAAATTTATATATGTGTGAGTGTGAATGTGTTTTTTTGTGCGCGTGTAAGACGATAATGATTCACTAAGCATAGGTATTATTTAGTATTTTGTAGTGCGACATTGTTATGCTTTTCAAAACAATACGCATGGTTTCAAACAATTCGAATAAAACTAGAGACGAGGGTTTATTTGTTCAAATATTTCACATAGAAAACTTACCGTCTGTAAACAACTCTGAAGAAATAATCGCTCCTGTAAAAACAAATACCCCCTCAGTTCTAAACCACCGCTGCGAAATATAATAAATATGCTTAATGAATTCCTTACCCACCCATTGAATATCAAAACTAAAAATGGGCAGGTATTAGAAATGTATATAAAAATTTGTACTTTATTCTTTGTTTGTTATCATTATTTCTTCTTGAAACATTTACATACGCTCGATTATAGAATAATATAATAGGTACATATCCTACGTAGAATTATAAAAAAAAGTACCAAGTATTATAAAAATGTCAATTATATTTTGTAGTTGTACATAGACCGAATACTAACTTAGAATTCTAGGAACGTAAATACAATAAAAATTTAAAAAAAAAAAGACTTATAACTTAAATAGATGTATAATTATCCTTGAGACGAGAGATAATATGATTAGTACTCGCGCGGGAACATAATTTTTAGTTATTTAACTCGTCAATATTATTGTGCGTTACTATATAGGAACTAATGAACTATCGACATTATTATAATACATGAACGTAGATGGATAAAAGTTTTCCTTTGAAGTATCCTTTTAATCCTATTCCATGAATTATTGGCGATAAAATTATAAAATATTTCTTGCATCGTATTACATGCGGAATAAGTGCGTTTATACTTAAAGGACGTAGACGTTTTCAAACTCTAATATCTAAATCGCAATAATTATTATTGTACTATTAATTACGTAAATAGGTATACATTATTATGTACTCGATTGTTAAGTGCCCGTTATTTTCGGTACGCGTAATGTAATTCGATATATCGATTAGATAGGTATAATAATAATTATTATATTATAGTTTAGTATATTTTTTGTCATTCAAATATTGTTAAGCAACAAAAAAAAAAAAGTAAAAAATGTATGTACCCACGACGTTATCTACATAGATTGTGCGTAGTCGTAGACGGCGTTAGATATTATTTATATAGTCATAGTATATATTCTCGTATAAAAGTTTAAAAATTATTTAATTCGTATGAATAGTGAATATTTTTGTAATAGTTTTTTTCTCAGGTAGAAATATTCGCCCACTGAGAAATATATTATATTTATTAGGTACTACTTTGTTATAGTGATCTACTGTCATAAAGTCTCAGACGAATCTTGTGAAACTAATAACAATAATAATAATAATATTAATAGACAAACATTTATAGTCTGTATACCACCCGTATGCCCCCCCACCAGTTACCCGCTGCGTTACGTTTAAAAAGTTGTGATTTTAATTAAGTACTGTAATAATTAATTATATATATAATATATATATTATATAGATAAGAACTAGGTGCCTATAACTACATTATATTTAACGGACCTTCGTTTATTTAACGACCACTGCTGATTAGTGATTTTATAAAAAAAAATTTTTTTATTTAATCGATATGACCGACGTACGTACCCACCGATATATGATTTGTCGTTTCGATCAGTTTTATCATTTTTTTTTTTTTTTTTTTTTTTTTCGAGAAAACAGAAAAAAACATTGTGTTTATCGTCGCCTATTTAAAATATTTTTACTCTATGAATTATTCAAAGTTTCTAAAGAAATCTTTAACACCACAGATAAAATAATAATAATAATATATTATATTTTGTATAGTATAAAGGGTAAAAATAATTTGAAACAAATTTAAATTATTTATTTTTTATTACATTACATTACGTGAATTAATGTAAATATAAAGTCTATGCGCATAGTTTATGTTCATTTTTAATATTGCCCTTTTTGTTGTGATGTAGTATAAATAATAATTAAGGTAAGTTATATTGATATGATATATTATAATATTATATTAATATTCCGTTAGGCTATTAGTTTGTAAAACTAATGGATATTTTATTGAAATAGGTGCGTAACCTATTAAATTACTACCTATATATATATATATATATATATAATATACTTGTTTATATATATATACACACACACACATATTGACCGATATAATATATTTGAACGCATAGAAATAGAACTAATATCTTCTATTCGTCGAAACAATAACAATAAAATACTATGTACTAATAGTTCTATATTAATAAAAAAAAATATTATACGTAATTTATACCTGTTGTTCAATCCTGTCTGTAACCTATCTGTTCAAATACGAACATGAAGTCAATAGTCATATAAAACGACTTACCGTTAATCGCCGGTCTCCCGGATTTCAATTGCACCGTCTGCTGGTTCGAAATTTGTTTTCGTCTTCGTTCGATGTTGCGCTTCGATCCGGCGCACTTCGTAATATATACGTCTTCGATGGGCCATAGGGACCACAAAATCACTAAATGTCGCACGTGTTTTCATGGACGACGATCGTTGTCTTCGATTATTATTATACGAGATTAAAGAAATCAAAACGCGAGAACAACAACTATCATGACGCGAAGACAAACGAAACACCTAGTCGGAGTACGAACATCACTGAAGCAACGATACGAAAACACTGATTCCGATTTCATAACACTAAACTTTCACAACACAATCGTAAACGTCACGGCCAATCTCGTCGGGCTCGTCGTAAACAACCGACCAATGACGATATATTTACCTGCGATCGTATTCGACTATCCAATGAAAAAATATTCTATTGTTCATCGCGCACGCACGCGATTTCGGTAAAAGTTATGTAATAATATGACATTGCATAATCAGTTCCTTTTGGTAAAGATCGAGGGTTTTTTTAATGACATAATAATCTATATATATAAAAAATCCAAATACCACTCACTGATCTTTGCACCACAAAAATTACACAACGTACGGACTTAAAGTTTCGAACACTAATTTATCTAATGCTCTAGGTGTGCAATAAGATAGGATTTTTGAAAACTCAACCTCTAGAGGGGTTAAAAGGGGTAAAAAGGGTAAAATTTGGAAAATTGCCAAGCCGGAGCATTGAGTATGAAATTTATTATATATGTAGTTTATATATAGTCGAGATCCCTTAAGAAAGTATTTTCCAAAATTTAACCCCTATTATTTAAGGTCACGACCACTTTCGCGACGGGGAGGGTCGATCTCAACCCAACTTGGGCACCTATTATTGGTATAGGTGCCAAGTAGCTTCTCATTCCCCCAGCTCATCGATTGGGCGGTGTCCGGCTGGTCGGTGGGTGGCTTGCCGGTGGATGGCTGGACGGTGGGTGGCAGGGCGATGAGTGGCTGGACTACGACCGGTTAGACGGTGGGTGGCAGGGCGATGAGTGGCTGGGCGATGAGTGGCTGAACTACGACCGGTTGGACGGTGGGTTACTGGTCGATGAGTGGCTGAACCACGACTTGCTAAACGGTGGGCCGCTGGTCGACGGCCAGTTTTGCGGTCGTTGTTTACGCAGTCGTTGCTGTCGCGGTAGCCATTGTTGCGGTTGTGGTTGCTGCAGTGGGGTCTGCTGCTGCGGTGGCCATTGTCGTCCTGGCTGCGGTTGCGTCCGTGGCGTCCAAAGCGCTACGCCACTCTAGATAACTGGAGCTGTAGCCGGGCCGCTCTTGCAGTTGTTTGCTATATCGGCCCCGCTCGTGCCTGTTGCTCATTGGCCGGTTGGTCGGCCAGAGCGGCTTGTGCATGTTCATGCCAGCCTCTGCTGTACACCGCCCAGAGTTGTCCGTCCTGCTGCAGCACCTCCAAGTCTTCGTCCAGGACCTCATCTGCCTACAGTCCTCATGGCGTGGGGTCTGGGAATACCCCGCCCAGGCCCTCTATTACCATTAGTTGTAAGTTAGCGGCCTAAAAATACTCGAGTAGGTTTATGATTTTTTTTATAGACAGGTAGGTATATCACACAAATTTTCAATTCTAATAAATTTATTATAAATATATAAACAACTTTTTAAAATCCACTTATTATACAACCAAAATGACTAGTCCCAAAATTCATATATTAGAGAGAGATTTTAACCTAACCTATAGGGAAATTGCCTGATCTACAACTCCACCCCTGAATTTCTGGATATGTCACTAAGCGTTAATTTATGCGCACACGATTAACTTTATAATTATATTGTACAAAATATGTAAGTATGGAGTATTGGTGGTTTTTCAAATATAAATTCTTCAAAAATTTGCACATTAATTTCTACAAATAAAATAGTTATTGAACTAGTGTTAATTTAAAATAATTTCAATCAAAATATGAAATAAATAAAATAGTTATTTAGTTGGTGTTAATTTAAAATCGATCGTTTTAATCATAATATGAAATAAGAAATAAAAAACTTCTTCATTCATTCATTTTTGAAGAATAGATTTATTGTATTTTGATATATTTGATTCCCTAAAGATACAGGATCTTCTTTTTTCAATGATGCTATTACTTCTAAAACTTGTCTGAAAATATGAATTTTAGTTAATTTTTAAAAGTATCTATTAATAATATTTAAATTATGAACTTACATAATGTTAGATGGTTCATTTCTACCTTTTACCATACAGCCTTCTAAATATTTTTCTTTTTTCACCGAATTAAATTTAGTCTGCACATATGAATAAGAAGGATGAGTTTGTTTTATTTCACACCATGGACAATCCGTTTCTAACATGATGCGGTTTATAGGTAATTCTGATACTGTTTTTAAATTTTCTTCTGTTCGTATCGAACTGTAAAATGTAAAAATTTATCAAAATTAAAAAACAATAAAAAAAAATGAAGGTTTAACCAACAAAATTCAATACTTATTTAACTTAATTATATTTAAGGGCACACTTAAAAATTAAAAAGTAACAGGACAAAATAATCGTCAATATAAATTAAAATAATCAATTATTCCAAATTTATACTTAAATTGTAATCAAAAAAAAATAGCATAAATAATTATTACAAGTATAACATTTTCAACCTTTGAATCCAAACTCCCATATTTCATCAGAAGCAATATGAATGTTTGAAAGACATTATTTAAAAATCATTTATCAGTTTTTTTTCAATATATTAATAATTAATTGTAATATCTTTAAATAGGTATAAAAACTAAAAAGAAATTGTTTTGAATTTTGAATTAAAATTTGATTATAATATAAATACTATATTATAACTTAAATATATGAAAACCATTAAAATACTTTAATTTGCTAAATATATAGAAAGAAAAATTATAGTTATCAATATAAATTGAAAATTTGTATTAATAAGTATAATAGTTTTTAATGTATTTAAATATTAATCTATTTATCATTTTAATAAATGAATACATTTGTCAATTAAGTCCAAAATTATTCTTTTTATAAAATTAGTTACATATTTCAAATACAATTTCCAATCTTTAATTAACTAAACCAAAATTTCAACATTTGTATTGTATGTAATAACAACAAATAGTATTTGTAATATTTTATCTTTTAGGCATAATATTTATGTACTTTAAATTTTAATGATAATCTTACCATCCATTAATACCAATATAAAGTCCTAATTCAAGCATTTCTTCAGCTTCTTTTAAAGTACCATCAAATGAATGTACAACACCGCCAGATTTTATTAAATTAGAATTCCTCTTCAGTATATCAAGAAATGTAGGAGCAGCGTCACGGCAATGTAAAAATAATGGCAGGCTAAATTGTTCACTTAATTTTAACTGCATTTCAAAATATCTAAAAATAACATAACATTAATAATTTAAATAAAAATTATATTCTATAATCATAATCCATACTTCTCTTGAATTGCTTTGGAGCAAAAATGTAGTCTTTGGTTATCAAGCCCACATTCTCCTATTGCCACTATTTTTGAACGATTATTTTTTATTACGTCAGCCAAACAATTTAAATATACTTCTGGACTCTCAGCTTTGGTAAATTCGTCACACCGGGTTGGATGACAACCGACAGTGCAGTAAAGATTATCTATAGGTTACACATATTTTAAAACCAAAAACGTATTACACTGTATTTTATTTAATAATATATATATATATATATATAACTACCACTCAATGATGCTATCTTTAAAGCTTCAGTAGAATCTTCTAAGCTGCCACTGGTTATAATCATTTTTTTAAGATTGTTTTTCCAAGAACGCTCCAAAACATCATCCAAGTCTTCTTTGTGTTTTTGTTTCCCATTGTATATTCCTTTGTACATCAAATCTGTTAGATTAGCCCCAATGTCTGAAATGTAATTATAATTAGTTATTAGTTATCACTTAAATTTTATTTTAAATTGTAATAATGAACATAATAAAAACTAAAATATTAACTATGTAGGAAGTGGTAATTACCGATAAATGGAATTGAAGACATTTTTGAGATCTGGCAGAAAACTTTAAACTTTAAATTCATTCATCAATTTATGAAAATCATAGATTTACGAAATTATGTATACATTTTTTATTTTAAATTAAGTAGATTTTGATTATTTAAAAAAATCTAACCTACATTTTTCAAATCATTAGTGATAAGATATATTGTGTTCGTCGTAGATTACAAATCGTATCATTTCCCGCCAATAACATTTTTCCAAATCGATATTTTCGAAATCTCAAAAAATAAACATTTCTATTGAGCCAGGGTAACAATTGCAAACCTTTTCCCTCCTAAGCCCGATTCCGATGGTACTGGGAAAACAACCTCTCGAATGGTAACAATGGCGACGCCAAGGTTAGGTTAAGAACTAAAGACTAGTTTTCTAGACAAAGGTGTAACAACTATTTGCAAAACACATAAATTAGATATAATTTTGAAATATATTATAATCTGCAACTACTTACATGTTTTTAAGTATTATTTAGTATATTAATACATTTTATTGAGAAAATATAATGTTATAAGTTTATAACTAATGCATTAAAGAAATAATTATATTAAAAAAAGGAGATACATTCTTAAAGAAAAATAAATTCAAAAAATGTAAAGTAAAATTGTTATTTTATAATATGTGAAACGAATTTTATTTTTTTAAATATTGTTTTAGAGCTCTTAATAAATTTAATTTACATTTAGATCCACTCCCTACAGTTATAATTTATGAATTAAAACAATTATACGAAAAAAAAGACTCTGTGCATGTGCTGTGTTAATTAATTCGAAAAAATTGATTATTTAATCTGCAATTTAATCTTATCAGCCTATTATAGTATATTTTATTCAATTGCGGTTTTAGTTATATTATTTGGGCGAGGCGACTTATTTTAGTAAAAATAATGCGAGTTTAAATACAATTATTTCCTATATAAATAACGTCTATTCTCAATAACTTCAAACATGAATAACTGCGCAATTTCAATTAAACGACGAAATAAGAATAGGTTTACTTACTTTGAGAATTAATTAGTTATTATTGCATAGCTTTAAATTTCATCTATTACATTATAAATTGTATAGTTACACCCAGTTTCTATATCAATTCCATTAACTTAAAATTTAAATGACACAAATACAACAACTACTTCTTAAGCGATAAATTTGATTAGCATGTTGACCGACCTACAGCGATCGACGGTTACAAGTGTGCAAAGTTATTAATTATTATAAATACAACTACAGATAAATATGACAGACATTATTATTACTTTTTATTTTTTTTAATCTTGCTTCTGAAAAGACGCTTTAACTCTGTGTAGCCAGAAGCCTCTGCATAACCAAAAACGGATTTGTTTATACCAGCATTCTTTCGTCTAAATCTACACAATCCGACCCTTTCAAATTTCAATAATAAATATAAAGTTTCTTAATTCGAATAATTATTACTCATAAATTACAAGAACTTGGTAAATAATTAGGTACTAAATGCCCTAAAATACCTATTAAAAACAATCATTCCTTAAAATAAAAAATAAAATCACCAAATATATAACTTGGAAACAAGTGTACACCTCTTTAATCATGCATTAAGAATATGTATAATATATATTATACAATATACATATCATATATATGTCGTTACATAATAATGATGTAAATATATCGCGTGCGATAACATAATGTTAATAGTTTTAATGTAATAATTAACATTAGATTCTGAAAGGAGTAATGAAGTAACACCAGTGGTTTTTATCCTACAGTATTATTGTTTAAATATGACATGACATTTGTTAGCAAACAATAATTAACGGCAGCTATTATTTATCAATAAAAGATGAACAACACAACTATTGTTTTATATTTGGCTATTCGAATAATCAAATAAGTCCCATCGTCATCACTAAAAGAAATAACGGCAATTCCCCTCCACTTAAATCTTAAATAACAGTCGAAGTGAGTAATTTAATTTTTAATCGACTGTCAAGTCGAACTGTCAGTCTGCGTTTATGATCCACATTGCCAGTTACCACATCTTACGAGTGTATGTTGCCGTCAGTCTGCACTTTCTCTATGCGTACACTACTTAATAATATTTAGACAGTATATTTACGATGCTATGATAAAGTGTTGTGTTGAGTTTTACATTCGATTCATTAAAGAGACTAATTTTGACTTGAAGCCGCCAAAGGTAAGGATCATAAGTTCATAAAAAATTATTACTTTCCGTTTAAAACAATCGGGATCGATAAAATAATATTTAAAATGTATGAAATATTAATATGTATATTAATACATACTATCGTATTAAATAGAACTAGGTACCTATTTGAATGGTTTACCAAAATTATTTTATCATTTTTGAATAGCCAATCTACGACCGACG
The DNA here is from genome assembly GCA_948098885.1 of Drepanosiphum platanoidis. Taxonomy (NCBI): domain Eukaryota; kingdom Metazoa; phylum Arthropoda; class Insecta; order Hemiptera; family Aphididae; genus Drepanosiphum; species Drepanosiphum platanoidis. Next base: position 8,667,302 of record OX402532.1, read on the forward strand.
ACGCCTTAATATTATTAGAAATATTAAAACTAAATAGAAAGCTGTTTTAAAAATTACGTTACTTTGATTATAATACAATAGGTACATTTTGTTTATTACACATGTAACATAAACGAATTTATTAAATTAAGTTCTGGTAAATCCGATTTATTTTAAGTCTAATCAACAGCTGTTTGTGCCTATGACCCATGTATACGTATTTAACTCAGAGGTTTAAAAATGTTAAAATATGCATATAATAATATAAACAAACTGTAATCAACTCCATACTAATCGCCGCGTGATAACGGTAAAAAGTAAAGTCCGTATTTGTTATTTAAATTGTATAATCGTACAGTGCTCGTGAAAGTTCTATACAACTTACCTAGTCGTCGATTATTTCACTAGAAATTAATAATCATATTGCAAATTTAGAAGGGAGTCAGTGGTGGCTTTAGAATTACAAGGAGGCCATGCCCTCTAAATTCCTGAAAAAAAAAATTTTATTTATTGTAATTTAGGATTATCAAGTTTTTGTTATTGCAGCAATTAAATAAAGTAATAAGTATCAAAATATGTTTGAATTTTGTTTTGTTATTTAAAAGTTTTCATTAAATGTTACGTTATGAACTTTTTATTAAATTTGAGTTAAAATTTCCACATCTCATTTAAATCCCAAAATATCAATTCGAAAAATAAATCAGTTATAGATTTTACTCCTCCTTCTCGAAGTGAATTCCTAGAGCCGTCACTGAACGGAGTAAATGTTTGCCAGGTTAAATGTTAATTGGTAAAAAATAAATTCGGCGCCACTTATTTGGTACGTTATCGGGAGTTTAATATCGGTCTTACAAAAATATTTCCCGTTTATTTATCTCGTGTTTTTTTTAAACAAATCTATAGGACACATAAACTAACGCCATTGGCACGTGCGGTGTACAATTATAAAAAAAAATTATCAAACGTGCACGTAGAACTGTTCTATTCCGTACAGGTATTATAATATTAATAATTTATACATGACAATATAGTATAGGGCATTAGCATTTTGAAGCTTTTGAATGATCAAATGTTGATGAAATTCTATAGAAACACAACAATTTGCACATTTTTAAACTGATTCATCCCATCTTTTCCACTCGGAATCGTTTTTTCGAGAACAATGATACATCAATTTTAAATTCAAAAGACTTATTCGCCAGTATTAATACCTGTATCTCTTCCAAGTCATGTATCTCACCTTTTTTTTTAACATCGAATATCGTCGATAAAAAAAAAGTATTTTGCTACAATATATACTCACTGTAAAATGTACAGTGTAAATATAGTAAAATTAGAAGTGTTAAATAATTGATCTAATCGCATTTCTAAGTAATTCGTGTTTCAGAATTGTGCAACTTATTTTTCTATCAAAAAATATTAGAATTCCGCCTAATACAATATAACCGAGTTGCGAGTCTATATGTCTATACGTAGGCATCGTATAATATACACCGTATATGCACATAGATGACAAAACTCTTGAAATATTCCAATTTCCCAATTAGGGCTGACATTTAACAAAAACACTAAGTTATCATGACCACGACCTATTTAGTTCCGGATTTCGATATTACGAGTATATAATTCGCGTGGTTTCGCCACAGAACTAATTGCAGTGGTCTGTCACGCGATTCGAAATATATTTGTAACAACTCGTCTTGTTTTGTTCAAATCGCAAAGTCCACGACGTAAGGTCGAAAATTATACGCCACTACTAAGGTACTATAGAACTTGTAGTTGAGCCGCGGGATGGTTTTAAAATAATTTTGAAATTATTGGAAACATATTTTTGGACATGTTACGAAAAAAAATACATAAAAAACAATATTTCAACAAATCGAATTGTATGTAAATATATAGGTATTAGCAGAAAACGGACTGTTTGATATCAATATATATCATGTAATTAATTATTGCTTAATTTTCTCAAATGAAACTAGTTAAAATGCGATAACGTTTAATCTAGCTATAAATGATATTAATGAAACGTCTATTATAGTATGACCATGATTATCACTAATTACATAATTTTTTTTTTGTTATTCTTATATTTTTTGATTTGAAAAAAACTACTATTCATGAAAATTGAATCTGATATTTTGATTTTAAAAATATATAATCGCTTTTGGTACGCCTCGCAGCTGACTCACATGCTTTATTATACGGTGTGTTCCAAAAAGATTCATCTGATATCATTAGAACATTTAGAACAAAAATTTCACGCTTGGCCTTGGCCGGTTTATCCGATAAAAACGTTAAAATGGTAGCCATTAGTGGGAATAAAGTACGTGTTATGAAATCCGACGAGACGGTTATCAAACATCTTGATGCGAATATATGAGCCACGACGCTGAAGCTGTCGGCAGGATCAAGTCCAACATGTAAATATTTTCGTGTGGTGTATCATCTTCATGTAGACCGCTGCGTTGTCGATCATTGAACCGGCCATCTTATTGAAAACTTTACTTTGTTTAAGATAATAGTAGAAAAATATGCAACTATGCCGCTTAATAGGTCTCGGGAAAAAGTCGTAAGCGGAGTGAAATATCTATCGCATTCCTAGCCCTATAAACGGATAGAGGAGGTCGCATCGAACATTTATAAACATTATAACAAAAACTTAATGTTATTGCTAACTCAACTAACTTCTTTTATTAGTAATTAGTAATTACTAACACCATACAATAAATATGGTTTTTTGAAATCTGATGAATTTTTACAAAACACTCTGTATAATATATTAAATACATTACTATTTGTCATTATAACAATTATTATTAATTATTTCTACGAAGATTTATATCCGATTTCTGTGTAACGACAGCTTCGAGGAAAATATATCTTATGAAATCAATTCCCCGAGAAAGTTAACATTCTATGATTTTGTATACGCGCTTTAGATATTTTTATCTAAAACACATATAGACACAAACAAATAAACAAACAAACAATTAAGTAAAATATTTTTAATATTCAATTCCGTTCTCGGCCACTGTGCACAATACCCATCGTCGCAATAACCAAAAACGAATAAAAATTCAGATTTTACTCTAAGTGCCTAAATAAAAATCATATTACAGAAAAGTATTGTTTTAAGAGTTGTGTAGATTTTTATTTTGTTAAAACTGATTTCGCTATACCTATTACTAAATTTTGTTTAACGGCTGTTTATGAAACCAAGTTTTTGGTTAGTTTTTTTACGTGTGGTTGATTTTGAAATTCATTGTAACGTTTACACAGATGGATTTAAAACTACTGAAATAATTATTATGTTACAACTGAGCTATAACTAATAAAATAACTATTAAAAAAATTAATTTTAAATTGACATTGATTTTATTTATTTGGAAATAATAGAATATTAGGTATGATTATCAGAGCGTAGGTTTAGATTTTCAAGTTTTTATACCGCAAAAAAAAAATGTTATTGAAAATACAAGTAATGAGAGATGGTTTTAAAACCAACCGCAGTTTTCCTTGCAACATTGAACATACCAATTTAAACCCGTTATAGGTTTATTTGATGTTCAATAGTTTTACACAACGTACCTATGTATATTAATAATGTCACTAAAAAAATACAAATTTAAAACTTTTTTGAAAATGTATTCTCTAAGTTGATTTTTAAAACAGACGTCTCATATTATATTATAAATTATAATATTCCAAACCAATTAATAACACGTGGATATATTTTGTTTACAAAATTACAGTTTACGCCACTGACATCCAACTAAGTTTTTGTTTATAAGTTTATAATAGGCACCAGGTGTAAATATATGTTAATCGATAATCCGTCTCTGTATGTAGTGGCATAATAATATTAGGGGTAAGTATATTATACTTTCCGTCAGGAGGTAGGCGAAACAATGAGTACATACAATTCTATGTAAGTTACCATGTATGTAGAATATGTTCTGCCATTAATAATAGAATATAATTATATTTTTTAATCAATGTTACTACCTACACATGAGCAATGTGTGGCCTTGAACTCTATTTATCATTCATTGTTTTTTTACCAAATTAAAATTGGGAATACCTATAATATATGTCTTTTACGTCTTTATTTCGGTGAATATTAATGATCAAATAGTGCATTTATCACGAATTTATCATTAAAATTGAATCAATCCAATAAAACAGATACCTAAAATAATTATCCAACTGTACTTAAAAAATATTTTGAAAAAACCAAAAACAATTCTGAAACGTTATTGAAATCAACGTGTTTACAATTTTGCGAATACTTTTTCCCACGTAGAAATTTTAATGTATTCATTTTTATAACTTTATACGTAGGTAGTAGATTTGATGCATATTTATGAGAAGGTCAGAGGTCTGCGTACGTCTGTACGTTTATAGCCCCTCTAAAAATTGTCAAGAATATAACACGTGTATTCGAATTATTTTAAGTACCTTTTTAACGATGCAGTACACAACACTAGGTACAGATAGGTGTTTACAAATTTAATGAGTAAATTTAAAATAAAAGTTTTTCGTTCCTTAAATATAGGTACCTACGCCAATTATTTCGTAAAAAAACCTCAAGAAACGTGAATACATAGACATCCGGTTTATGTACACAATTAAATTTATAAGGAACGTAAAATACCATGAAATGTTAACGGACAAATAACATTTATTCTTTCTATCGCCACTTTTCCTGATAATCCGACATGTCGATTAAACCGAAAATGGTATTGAGAGTGTTGAGACTCGAGATTTTCTTGTAAATTAAATATTTACAAGAATTATTATAACACATTAAAAAAAATATAGATACCCCGTCACAGAGTGTTCCATCTATGGATGGCCTCCAACCTCTGTTTTATTATTTCATGTTATTTTTAAAATTATTGTATTATATTTTCTTATCGTGCACATAATAATACAGATGGTTAAATAATTACTAAAAAATACATTTAATAGATACCTGTTTGCTTAAATATGAAAACTGAATTTTTACCTGTACAAAGAAGTCGATGCTTTGTGTGACGGCTTGAGTACTGTGCAATTGTTGACGACGTGATCGCGGACGTTCAAATTTAGTTTTGTAGAAAATTTGACGGTTTTCTGTGAAATCGAACGATTGATAGGATTAAGCACAATAGTTACACTTGGTGTCGAGTAAATGTCGAAAGCGGTGAGCGAGGCGAAACAAAGATCCGCCGACATGGCACGAAGAAAAACGAAAACTAAAAATGGCGAAAAGTGTCGCTAACGGGGGTGTTACGACGGACGGCAAGCGAGAGAGAATTTGCCGGGAAGAAAAAAATGGTGTTATACCATAGGAAACCCTGGTCAGGGGTAAGAGTCATCGGTGGACCAAGGAAAATTTGTTTTTTCCAGACTATTTGTTTTATTTGTCGCGCCATAAAGGGTCTGCATATTAAAATATGTTTGATAATTTGGATTTTAAAATTTAAAGTGCAATTTATTTTTATAATCAAAAAAATACTTTACGTACAAGCGAGCGTGTTTGATAGTCGGGGAATGCGTTTCCATTAGTTCGTTCTACACGAGGCGTACACACGCGACGCGAAAATCTCTGAGTTGTCGGTTTTCTGTGAAATCGAACGATTAGTGGGATTAGGCACAAAAGTTACACTTGGTGTCGAGTAAACGTCGAAAGCGGTGAGCGAGACGAAACAAAGGTCAGCCGACAATGGCACGAAGAAAAACGAAAACTAAAAATGGCGAAAAGTGTCGCTAACGGGGGTGTTACGACGGACGGCAAGCGAGAGAAAATTTGCCGGGAAGAAAAAAAACGTGTTATACCATAGGAAACCCTGGTCAGGGGTAAGAGTCATCGGTGGACCAAGGAAAATTTGTTTTTCCAGACTAATTGTTTTATTCGCCGCGCCTTAAAGTGTCTGCATATTATAATATGTTTGATACTTTGGGATTTTAAAGTGCAATTTATTTTTATAATCAAAAAAATATTTTACGTACTAACGAGAGCGTGTTTGACAGTCGGGAAATGCGTTTTCATTAATTCGTTCTGCACGAGGCGTACACGCGCGACGCGAAAGCCCCTGGATCTGACTGGTGGATACTAGATATTGACAGAATTTTTTATGACCATTTGTTTTCATATAACTGAATATAGTAACAGAATACATATAATCACAGATGGGCGAAAGTTTTAAATAAAATTTAGTCTAATTTGCAGATATTACATGTGATCATAGAGTTTTCCTAGAGAATACATTTTGTATAGACCATCAGCTTGACAAAAACAGTAGGCCAGAACCTTTTCAGTCTTGGCCCGGCTGGACCTGGCTTGTAGACATTGATGCAGGATTTTTTTCTTTTTTTCAAGACTTTCTTTTTCATCGTTTTGTACAGTCTATCATTGGTAGTAGATAGGTAGATTCGATGCATATTTATGAGGGGGGCAGAGGTCTGCGTTCAGCTGTTTATAGCCCCTCTGACATTTCTCAATACAGCACGCGTTTGAATCATTACAAGTATTTAACGATTCAGTTACACTACACTACAGGTATGTCGTAGGTGTAGGCTATAAACGTAGTGAGTCAATTAAAATAATATTATTTCGTTACGCTAATTTTTCCTTGAAAAACCCTAATAACGTAAGTATATATGTTATATATTTATATATATATATATATATAGACGAGTGTTAAAACAAAATTTATAAAAAGAATATTGCAAAATACAATGAAACGTTTAAGAATAAAAATAACATTACGTTTGTCATTACTCATGCAAACCTATATATTTTTCCTTATCACGATTTCGTGTCGTATCACTAAATACAATCACGAAATAAAAATTTATTACGTCTACACGTGCCATACAAAAACGCCGGCATGAGAGGACTACCTACATGACGTGAGAGATAAAACTCTCCGACTTTGAATTTTTCGTTTTTATTCTTATCTTTGTTCTTTTTTTTGCCAATCGAATTCTCCCTTTGCATTTACGTCGCGATACGTCGAAGCGCGTAGAAATGTAGAATTTGGACAGGACAATGTTATTAAGTCTCTACAATATAGCGTAACTATCACTAGGCCATAAAATGGGATGCAAAGATAACGTAATTCATTTAAACGTGCTGAAAATAAATTTAAAAAAAATCGTATTCAATATCAATTGTCAATTTAGTCATTAATTTAAATGTATTTCCGAATATGCATTTTAAATTCGATCGTTTGCCCGTCATTGGTTATCGTGTGACCCGTAAAAAAACTAATAAATCAGAGTACAAGATTTGATTGATTTTATTACAGTGAGTAGAACCGTTTTTTTGAACTACCGACGCGTGTATTTTTACTCTTAAAACGTTTGTGTGCCACAGTGTTCTACTTATATCGAATTATATTTTTATTAGTATCTGTTCAATGACCTATTAAATTGAATTGACATTCATTGATTGGTACAAAACGAGTATGCAATATCATTAATGAGCTAGTTATTTGTTGTTTTTTTTTTTACAGTTTTAATTGGAAATCACTATTTTTTATTGATTTCAGACACCTACACTTGCTCGTCTATTTCATACCTAACTTTTATACTCACGATGGCGTTTGGCACTGTCGATTATATTGTATTTGGAATAATGTTAATGATGTCCGCCTTGATTGGTGTTTACTATCGATTTACAGGCGGCAAGCAGAAAACAACTAAGGTATAATTGTAATTTTTTTTTTGTTCATTACTTATTTTTACTAGAATTAAATTTATTATTTTTCAAAGGAATACATGCTTGGCGATAAAAATCAAGGTTTTTTACCCGTATCATTTTCTTTGATGGCCAGTTTTATGTCTGCTATTACATTATTTGGTTTGAGTGCAGAAAATTATTCGCATGGTACACAATTTGTTGTCATTAATGTGTCTTACGTCTTGGCAACACCAATAATTGCATATGTGTTTTTACCGGTTTTCTTTAAACTTGGGAATTTATCTGTTTATGAAGTAAGTTACATTTAATTGAAATAATAATTTTGACAAAATCATATTGTGTTCAGAGAATGATTAATCTTTGTTTTTACAGTACTTAGAAAGACGATTTGGTCGTTTAACCAGGATTTGTACTTCATTAGCATTTAGTATACAAATGATACTTTATATGGGAATTGTTTTATATGCTCCTTCAATAGCTCTTGAAACTGTAACTGGATTATCTTTATTCTCTTCTATTACATTAGTTGGTTTGGTGTGTACATTCTACTCAACTATTGGAGGAATTAAAGCAGTCATTGTTACTGATGTATTCCAAGTAATTATTAAATTAATATTAATTAGTTAGTATGTAAGAAATAAATTTAAAATAAATGGTTATTATGAATTAGACTAACAAGTTCAAAATTAAAATTAAGTTAACAAGTTAATATTATTTTTGTTATTCATTTTTAATTTAATGTCTTACTTTTTTGTACACCTTTTAAAGTTAATTTTATAGAAAGGTATAACAATTAAGTTAAATGTTTACTAAATGCAAAAACCTCATTCATAATACCATGACCAATTGACCAAATCACTAAGTGTTTTTTTTTAATAATTATTAAAAATTTGTATTTGTTTAAACTATAATTTTAGTCATTACTTATGTTTGCTTCGATATATGCTGTGATTGGGGTCGCTATATATGAAGCTGGTGGAATATCAGATATTTGGAAGATTGCTGATCAATATGGCCGAATTAAATTTGATAAGTATGTTTAATGTATTTTTAATTCATTTTAAACAGAATTAAAATTGTTGATATGTTTTTTTTTTAACTATAAAACGGTTTTAGTTTTAATATAGATCCAACAGAAAGACACAGTTGGTTTAGTCTGGTAATTGGAGGAATGTTTACCTATATCTCTTTGAATGGTATTAATCAAACCCAAGTACAAAGATATTTAACTATGAAAGACTACAAAACTGCTGTGAAATCTCTATGGTGTAGTTTACCAATTTTCTCACTGTTATCAATTTCAACAAGTTTTTCTGGGTTGGCAATTTTTTCAAAGTACTACAACTGCGATCCAATTAGGTACTCTTTAATTTTTTAAAAGTTAAAAAGATCAACAAATATAACGTGGATATTTTCTTAAGGTCTGGCCGTATATCCAAAGGAGATCAATTGATGCCTTTGTATGTATCGGATACCATGGGAAATATACCCGGATTGACTGGTTTATTTGTGGCTGGTATATTCTCATCTGCTTTGAGTTCTGTTTCACCAGCACTTAATTCTTTAGCTGCAGTTACAATGGAAGACTATATCAAGGTATGTTTTCCAAAACACTATGCTAATTTCAAATTATTACATTCTTTGAGATAACTATTTTCTGTTTTAACACATATTTCTAGCCATTTATGAAACAAGACATTTCTGATAAAAAACGGGTATTTTGTATGAAAATTTTAGTCTTGATCTATGGTGCAGTTTGTTTACTAGTAGCTTTTTTGGCTCAACATTTCAATTCTATACTTGAAACTTCTCTTGTTATTTTTGGAATGATCGGAGGACCTGTATTAGCAGTATTTACTCTAGGAGTACTTTTACCACGTGTCAATCAAAAAGTATTTTACTTTTACTTGTCTAAGTGATAAAATAATTTTCAAATATATTTATATTTTTTAGGGTTCATTGACTGGACTTATTATTGGCCTGGTATTTTCGTTTTCACTTGGAATTGGTGGACCTAAACCTCCAATTAAACATTTACCTACTTATACGAATGGATGTTCAAAGTTGAATAATGAAACGGTCTCAATTTATCAACAGACTTTTAAGTAATTTGAAAAAGAACCTTATGTTCAAAATATCTCTATGAAATCTCTTGTAATTTTTTTTTTCAATATGTCTAGTTAATTTCTAAATAACATAACATAAGCAATCTAATAATATTTTGAACTAGTCTTATTATGTAATTCAGATAATATTCATAATTTAATTTTTGGAAAAACATTTTTTTCAAGTATCAAAATACTATTTTCTTGAAACATTAGTTATAATAAATCTTTTGAATGACAGTTGTATGTTAAAAATTGTATAGAATTTTATCACAATAAATTATGGGTACTAGCTTTCATATATAATCACAAAAAAATAATTAACGAAATTGTAAAAACAATAATCATTTATAAGATTACAAGCAAGTCTTTAAATGTTTGTTAATTAGCTACATAAACATAACTTGTGTATGGAAAATTTTTAATCACAAAATAATGTTGCATAATACAACAAAGTCTACGAAAATAATATTAAATTGCGTTATTTTAAACTAACATTTTGTTATTCCACACAATGTATTAATTTTTACTTTTAGTAATTACTATTATTAATTTTTTTTATAAGGTTACCAAATGAGGATCATTATCCATATTTGTATCGCATTAGTTACATGTACAATATAGTTCTTGGATTTCTAGTAACAAGTTTAATTGCACTTATTGTTAGTGCAATTTTCAGAGAATCTCATTGTAAAGATTCAGATTTATTCACACCATTTGTTGCAAAACGATTAAGAAAGCAAGGGTTATTGTTAAAAAATAGAGCACCTAAAATGGTAAGATCATAAATCATTTTATTTTTATCAGCTATTTTTCATTTTTAAAATAGTATAGTTATTATTTATTACTTCTGTTTTTTTTTTTTTACAGGAGCTGAGAAGTAAAGATGAGGAAAGTAATCAATTTTGTAGTTGAGATAAATATTTTTAACTGTCCATAGTAATATATTTTATGTGTATTTATTTTATATATAAAAAAATAATAGTATAAGAATACTTTCACATTTGCATAATTGGTATAAAAATGCCCCTTTATATTGTTATTGTCGCATCCACAAAGTGAAATTGTTCATTTTATGAACAATTCTAAATTACTTAAAACAAAAAGCATTTTTTAAAAATTTTGTAAAGTATGAGAACAAATTTTATCACATTCATTTTTGTTTCACCTAGGGAATGGCTAAATGATAAATTACTAAGTGTAAAATTGCAGTTTCTATCTTAGATATTATTCATGCGACGAATGTTTTTCATAATTATTCAATTTTTTGTGCTACTCGGCAAAAAAAATGGTATAGAAATCTATCATAATCTTTAATTTTTATACCCTTAAAAATTGGTTACCTAATATTCTTGCCAATATAAATTAATGTCATGTAATATGATTCAGTGGAGAAAAAAATGATCTAATTAATTTAAAATGATATCTTTTATTTATAATTGTTCTGTATACTTTTCAGTATTAAAATATACTTAGTGTAAAATTACGCGAGTACTGTAATATGTACAGCACACTTGTTTTCGAATGGTTATTAATGTTATTGTTTTGTTATTTTGTTGTAATTACAGGGAAAAATAGACGAGTTGTTTTTAAACATTGTCTTAGATTTATAACTTGCCCAACTACTTTGTTTCACTAAATCTCATGTATTTTATTTGTTTAGAAAGTATTTTTAACTGCAGTTTTAAGACCTAAAGTAACAAATACTAACCTAATTTGAACAAAAATTTTTTAGTATATTTTTAGGAAACGAAAACCAGAAATCAACTTACTTAACATTTCCGTTCTAAACTTGTTCCATATGAATAGACGACGTGATACCACATGGTATGATGCATACAATTTTAAACATTTATATTTAACTTACTCTCTGTAAAGTAAAAGCATATTTAACTGTAAAATTATAAATATAATGCCCTTTAATTTTACAAATAATTGATTAATAAATCGCACCAAATGACTGCAAGACTGTAATGACTGTTGAGCTGTAAATTTTGGAGCCTACAAATTTCAAAACTATTTACTATAGTTTCGTTGATATATAATTATTTGCAGTTTTCTTGTAATATATAGATCCAATATTTAAGTATAAATATTAAAATATGCATTTGAAATTTTGACATTAAATTATAATATTTTATTCCTAATTCGTTCAAAAAATATTGTCCTTGTAAAAAGTGTAGCAATTACCTGCTATCGGCTTTAATAGTCACGTGGATGTGAGCAAACATTTCTTTTCCCTACTTCAATTATAAACTCTCTAGGCGACTGTTCTATTAAAAGGCTTGTGATGAGTATTTTTCGGTTACAATAAACACTTTTCTCCATACTAAAATTATAATATACACGTAAATATTTAAATACATATAAATTATAAAAATTATAATCACAAGATAACTAAAAAAAAATTATAATAATTATAATATACATCAAAATTGTTACTCCTTACCAATACGTTTTCAAGGTTTTTAGAATAAATAGACAAAATAATTACTGATTAATAGTAAAGAAGAAAACTATGAATACAATAAACTACATTAACTACGGCCAAATATCTCTTTTAAATTAACATAATAGAAATTATGATGTTTGAGCACTTCTTCGACGCGAGACTTTAATCTAGTATAAGCAATGTACAATGGTTCATGGGTAGCTAATTGTATGTTTCTGTTTCTTTGTAACACTTTGTCGACATTAAATATGAACAGAAAATACCTCAGCTGAGATAGGAGTTGACCAGATGAATACTGAAAATTAATAATCAGTATTAAATCATTGTCGTAAAATATAATTAATAGGTTTGTTGAAATTAATTAGAACCATATGACATAATATTAATAGCCCCCAAAAAATCAGAGACAAATTATAGATTTTTATTTCAATCACTTTGGATAGTGTGAAATAAAGGTTCAAAACCTTAGTCTTAAGATAAAAAAAACTCCAGAGATACATTACATTATTACATATTTTAGTTATATTTTAATATTTTCAACTGAGAATAATTTTTAATTGTGAAAGACTAATTCGGTAGATTTTTACTGTGTCACATTTCACATGTAAATATTTCAAATAAAATTGTAAACTATGGTACATAGTTTTATATACAGTGAAACCTCTGAATAGCAGACATCCCATGGAACTTGGTTAGAAATGCCTGATATTCAAAAGTGTCCGCTATTGGAAAAATAATAAAATAATATGATGTATGCTTTGGAGCTAGTACTAGGACCTGAAAATTTGTCCATTATTAAGCGACGTTTCACTGTATTTGATCTCTCTAACTTTCTATTCCCCTAGAGCGGCGGTCTTCACCAGGATTTTAGAAAGAGCCAAATATTTATTTTGAAAATTACTTGAGGGCTACATACATTTTTAATGATAATAATTAAACAATATAAACATTTTTAAATTTAAATTATAAGGTAAATAATGTTAAACGTGTGTCATACTTATATGTCAAATTGGTAATTAAAACAAAAGTTCAAAATAATAAGTTAAAATAAATAAGAATAATGAGATAAGATAAGTTTAGTAATAAATATTGCGTATAATAAAACCACAAATTGAGTATTTTATATTATTTAGTCTAGAATTTTGGATTTTATAATATGCAATTTAGTTTTAATATGGGCTGCACAAAATTTGTTAAAGGGCAGCGTAATGGGTGCCGCTGCCTTAGAGATTTGTTACAATATGATTTTATAATATATTAACTGTGTCGAAACAATATTAAACCCCGTTTGTAGATTTAAATTTAAACAAATAAATGATATATTTATTTATAATGCATAAACTGATTGAATGTACACTTACTTCTTTCTTTAATGTTCCAGATTCACATTGCGAACACATTTCATCACTTTTCATTGGTGTATATTTGGTCTTAAAATTACAAGTACTTTCATCGCATACATATTCGCTCTAAAGAAATTATTTTAAATTACACTTTGGTTTTAATAAATAGTAAAAACGGAAAAAAATATGGTAAAAAATTACTTTAAAGAACTTAATTGTGTGCTTCCTTATGGCTGTCCATAAACTATTTTCAAGCATTCCAACATACTTATAAGGTGAAACACGACATTCTGTGTTAGTACAACTTTCTAAGGAAAATTCTAATGTACCGTTAGGCTAGAAAATAACAGAAAAAAAATCAAAATTATATTTTCCAACAAGATATTTCTTAAGAATTTAAAAAAAATAATACCTTTTTGTTTGCTGGTGCAAATATTTCAACTTCATTTTTACAACCGAGACATGAAAATTTAAATCTATAAATGTATGAAACAAAATATTAACAAATATGACAATACAAATAATCAATATTACAACAAACTCAGAAATGTATTGACTCACTGTTCGCAGTTGTTAAATCTTGTCGCATCATCTAAATCGATAGTATTTTCTTCAAGTGAATCTGAATAAGCAGATTTTGTTCTTTGGTTTTGGTATAATGCAGGATCAAGACCTGTTTTCAAAAGAAAATGTAATTACATAAAACTCTACCTAAAAATTAGTAATAAACTAATGAAAAAACCTAAATGTTCCGCAATCATTTTAGCATCGATATCTTCTAATGGAGCACAGAGTCTCATTATTACTGGATGAATCTGTTGCGATAAATAATATTTAACATCTATTTTCAATGCATCGTTGTTTTTTAACTCATCTACATGATACACTCTCTGAGTCGAAGCCAAATTTGTGCCGTCCTATTGATTATAAGTCATTAATCATTATTATATTTTATTATTGATTTTTATTTACACATTATTATATTTATTATTTTCTAATTTTTATTTTATCCAAAAATAAACATACTTCACAAACAACATAGGATACAGTATCTCCTTGTCTGAATTTGATACTTTGCTTGTTCAGACGTTGAGCTATAGCTACATGAGGTAATGCTTTAACATCCAAGTAATCTTGAGGTGATTTTGTCAATGTTTTACTAATGGCCAACAGCCCCAATGGAACATTATTTTTTTCTAAATCAACTTTGAGTTTTTCTAATTGAGCACAAATATTTGATACTCTTTCTTCGGGCGTTTGATCAGACAATATTTGTCTTAAGACAAATCTATATGGAAAGGTTTAAATCCCATAAGATTAATTATCATGGAATGAGAAAAAATTTTTAATTATATTACCGTCCAGCTTCTTGAGACAGTTGTGACCAATCTCTTCTAACAATGTCCAATCCTTTAATCTCTTCTTTGGTTATAAATTCACCAGAAGATAATTTTGATATAGATATAGCAGCATATTTTTTTTTCTTCAATAATAACATGTATTTGAAAATACCATCGATATCTAACTCTACTTGTTTGTATATTTTATTGACTTCTGATTTGATCTAATATAAAAATACAAGGTTTAAAATTGAATCACATGTAATATTATCGAAAAAATAATATATACCTTGTAACCAATTTTCATAACTTGATCATAGTCAACACAATTCGAATTGATCATTAATGAATCCGTGTCTCCGTAAATAACATCAAATGCCAATTTCTCAACTAATGCTTTAGTGTTGATTAAGATTTCTCTTCCTTTAGCAGTGATCAATGCAGCTAATGGTTTAGCATAAAATCGTGAATGTGTAAATCCTAAACATCCATACATACTATTGGCTGTCAGTTTCAATGCTGTTTGTCTCAAATTATACTAAAACCAAAATTTAATTAATTTAGTTTGAGAATTTATTTACAGTATTTATTTATTTTTTTTATCTTATACATGAAAATATTTTTAAAATTGAATAAAATACTCAAACAATTTAACAATCATTATTTTACGTTATTTATAAGAAGTTTTTGTACTTATAAAACAACAAGTAATTCATTTTATAAAATAACATAAATCAGGTAAAAAAAATGCATTAATAAAAAAAATAATATTTTACTTGTTCTTTAAGTGTAGTTGAAATTTTCGGATCATTCATTAACTTTTTAACTTCTCTGCGTGAATCTACTAATGATTTGATTTCAGCTGGTAAAATACCACGAGGAACAGTTTGATTTGGTACCAATTTTAATAGTTCAGCAATTTCATCATCGCCCTAAATTAAAAAAAGATTAGCCAGAATACTTAATGATATTATTTAATATTTATAATTACCTCTTGAGCTTCAGCAAGTAATGTACGAAAACTAACAGTAGTAAAACAGATATTATATTCTTGAATAATACTTGGATAAAGTGAATTAAAATCCATTAACAATATCATTTTATCATAAAAACCAGTTTTTGGATCAAGTACAAGACCTCCTAAAAATTGGGCTTTTTTACGACCAACTTTTTTATCTTCATCTACGTCCCCATCATTTTTATCCTAATTTAATTTAATTAACATGAAAAATGTATTAATTCTTTATAAATAATAAACATATTAAATAAACTACTAACTTTATTCATTGTTTTTTTGTATTGTTTATCAGGAAGTATATAACCTTTTTCATTAAAAGCGTGCAATAATAAAAATTCATTTCTTTCGGCACGACCACCAATTAATGTTCTGGACAATAAATTTCCAGCGATTTTAGTTATCTGAAGTGCTAATGGTAGTACATTCATTTGACACATGAGTCGCATTATACAAGATGTATCCATTATTGTAAATTTAATAAGTTGTACTAAAGATGCCGCAGAACTGTAAGATAAAATAACAGAATTAAATATTCAACTTTATGAATAAACATAATTACATAATACTAACCAATACATATAACTAACTTCATCATCAGATAAATTGAACTGCTCATTTTCCTTGACATTAAGAATCTAAAAACGGTATATTAATAAATACAGTGAGAATTCATTAATTTCATATATATGGGACAAAGAGGATTGGGTAAAATATCAAATAACTGAAGGTGTTAATTATATAAAAAAAATAAATAGATTAATGTGAGCAATTTCGATAAACAAAAATCAAATTAAATATAAATTACAAATGAGTATTAAATTTTGCTAAGTTTATCTTTTCACAAATCGCTAGTGTTTAAGGTTTTCAAGCAATAATAAACTAAAGCATTTGAAAACAATTCTAAGCTCAATTCATCATAAATATTTATTTAAATTATTGTTCACAAAATAATTGCGAATAAGCTTTCAAAATTGAATGAATATAATATTATTATGATAAACTTTTAAACAACATTATTAATAATACAATATTCTAAGCTACAAAAACATGACACCCAAATTGCATAATTTAAAATGTTCCTATAATTATAAGAATAATTCTATAAAATAATATATGTACCTGTTCTGACAATGAATATAAATCATAACTTCTTGCTTTTATCAATTCTTTTGCAGAAATTTGAGTGTCACAAATCAATCTACCACTGAGTACACTTTTTTCGCTCATAAATTTTCCCTAAAATGAGACATCATCAAATTTCTTTATCAATATTGACATTATTTAATAATAATATAATAAAAACCTTTTTAGGAAACAAAGTCCTGCGAAGACGACCAATTTTTGACCAGTTTTGTATTTTATTAGCTTCTAAACGATTCACAAGTGTTGACAGTACATAACTACAAATGTCGTGTCCAATTATCAAGTCTGGATCAATTTTAGACAACTTAGCAAGAAAAAATGTCAATAACGCTCGTTCTGAGTCCATTTTTATTATTTTAGAAGGATCTCCACACTTTTTTAATTCTTCTTGATGTCGAATAGGCCATGGTGTATTACTAGGTCGTGATATAGCTAAAAAAAAGCCAATGAATTAGTAATTGAATAATACATTAAAGAGAATACCAAACAAAAATGATTAGATTAACATTTTGATTCTAAAAGTAAAAAGTTAGAAATGTATGTATTAAACATATATTAAATAAGAATATTGATAAGTCATAGTTTTGAAAATAAATATATAATTAGTTTAAAAAAACTAATTTAACATATTAAAATAAAACTAATATTACAGTAAGAAACTTAATTTATTATAAATATGAAACAATTTGAGAAACAAAGTAGATAAAAACAGCATTACATTAACAATTTATTCTACTCAATTAATCTTAACTAGTTAATTAAAAATTATAATTGATGATGAATTATAATTAATATAAAATATCAACTGCAAGAGTATAAACTAAATAAATAGAAAAATATTTCTTTATACAAAAATAATCAACAAAACGAAAATTCTTTAAAAATTAAATGTAATATAGATGTCGTTATTAAAAAATATATGAAATTGTAATTACCACAAAAGAATTGATTATGAAGATGATTTGGCGGAGCTTGATCGATTGGAAAATGTGTGTGCACTAAACAACTTATAATTAATATTTCATTCTGTCTTATTTTTTTGTTATATGTAATTCTTGGATTAAGAGTCAATATAACTATTGGTGGTGGTGGAGCAACAGGTGCTAATTGTATATTTTTCATATCCAAACATAACACCTATAAAGCATTATTATTAACTCTCATTAAATATTAAAATATCAAAAACAATTTGATATTTGTTTTACCTCAAGTTTACACCAACTCATTGGATTATTAGAAAGCTGAGGGATTTTGATATCCAACCAACAAGGCCCTTTAATCTTTTGATCCAAAAGTAAAAGTTCTAAAAATGAAGTATTTGTACCAAACACCCTGCTAAATGTTTTACCACTCAAATCTTCAGGTAAAGGAGGATAAGAAGCCTAAAAAAATAATAATAGAAAATAAAATAAGAAAACATTTATATTAAATATTGATGAATACTAACAGAATATCTTATCTCCAAGTATTCACTCTCATCTGCTACATCGGCTAAATCAAAAGCATATTTTTTAGTGATTTTACGAGATTTAAAATTTTGAATTTGATATTTGTCAGTAAGATTATTGAATTCATTATATACATCAACCATTTTTACTTCTTCATCAGGAGTCTATAATAAATAATAAATATTATTAATGTAGGTATTGAGTCATTAGGTAATATGTATTGTTATTTTTAATTTTACCGAATTTTTTGGGAGAAGAAACATTCTTCTTTCAATATTTTTGACTACTACACAACAGCTAACAAATGTATCGACATTGACAGGTTTTACTTTGCCAAAAAGAAAAACTACTCCAGGTTGTTTGAACACATCTTCAAATGCATCAAGATAAAAAAAACGAAACACCTAAAATTAAATTTATAAAATATAATTATCTGAATAATAATTAATAGCGGAGAGAATGATTTATGGGAAAGCTAATTATAATAAATTTGAAATAGTTGTGGTTAACACAATATTTTTTTATAATAAAAATTTGACTTAGTAATGCAATGAACATTAATATATTTAAATTATAATGTTATTTCCATACTGCAAGAAAACAAAAAGAATAAAAAGAATTTTTAGTAGAAATTGGGATAGTTGAATTATTCAAATTACAATTATATAAATAATAAATTAATTCATTAACATTAAGATAAACTATACAAAAATGAAAATAAAAATTTAATATAGTTAGAAATTTTAGTATGAAATATTTAAATATTAATTATTTTTGTTAACAAATCAATATTTATATGAAACATAATATAGAAATATGGAAATAATTCATGCGTAAATAAAGACAATACTCTCCAAAAAACATTATTAAATAAGTAAATTGGTTAAATAGAAGTTTTCACTATATTAGAAATACTAAAAATTGGCTCTAAAGCATTATAACTTATAAGAATAAGAGTGGAGGCTCCTTGAAAAAGGATTTTTCGAAATTCGACCCCTCAAACCCGACAAAGACGGGTATGTTCAGCTAGTAACTTACAATAATTAAATATAATAATAATTATAATATAAATAAACTAACTTGAGTTCCATTTTTATCTGTTGTCAGAGGTAATTTTGAAGAAACGTCAAGTGGTAAACTAATCTGTTCTTCTTCTTGAACGCTTCAATATAAAAAATAAAATTGTATCACCAAATTATAATTATAATCACATTTCACTATGAAGCAAACCTCAGAAATGTCCAATCAAAATGCAAAGCACTCATAGTAGCACTTAAGCAAAATGTCACATTTTGGCTTTTACTCAGGCAAATCTAGTTATGACCAATATTATTTGGCAAAAATGTAGTGACCATTAATTTTAAATTTTTCATATTTGTTGTATATTTTTTTTTAAATATTATATTCATGATAATAATAACTGTCCAATACAGAGGGTTGATGAGTTATTATTTATACAAATAAAAAAGTAAAAAAGTTGTTTAAGACCAAAATTATTTTTAAAATTAAAATTATAATACTACCTATAATGACTATGATATAATGAAATCTATTTACAAGATTTAGATGAATAATTTTAATTTGATTTTTTAAACAATTTTATACATGAGAGTATTGTATTAGTGCAATAATATTAATTTTATTGTTATTTACATTTATTATTTAATATTGAAAAATATTATCCTACAAAATATTAAAATTTTAAAACACTAGTTTTTTTACTAATAACAAAACTAAGTTTTCCAAGCAAGCTGAAATATGAGAAGTTATGGGTCATTTCTGAGATTTGATTTCCCTATAACATACATACATACCTTAACATATATATATATATATATATATATATATGTTAAAGATTATGTAAAAAGTTGTTTTTCATCTAATACATATTTATGTTAAACAATCAAAATAAGGATTGGCAAACTGTTAATATTCTTTAAAATAAATTACTTTTCAATAGGCCATTTAGTTTCTTCAAAGTCCATTTTGATTTTAGATTCACTTAACTCCTTTTTAACAATTAACTCTGATTCCACAAAACTTTTTTCAGCCTTAAATAAATATTTAGAATTAAATTCATGTATCTTAATAAGATTCTTAATTTAAGAAAGTTTACTTTAATTGCTTCTTCAAAATCGAAATCTCCAATATCATCATCCATACTTTCTTCAAATAGTTCTTGTTTTATTGGAATTTGTGCTATTGATTCAGTCTAAATTAATTTCATAATAATTTGAACACTTTAATTTACCTATAATATCTAATTTAATTTAATACTATACTTTGTTTATTATTTCTTTACAAGGTTCTTCAATAATATCAACTTTTTTATCAATAATATTGGAACTATTGAGTTTAGAATTGATATTTTCCAATGTTTCATTCAAATTTTCTTTTTTTAATTGTGCATCATTAGCAATTTTTTGGGAAGATTTTAATATCACTGGAGATTTTGACACTGCAGTAAATGATTCCAAATAACCTCTGTAAAATATTAATAAATAATAATCAAATAAAAAGGCATAGTAATTAAAGTCACATAAAATACATGTAATGGGTAATTTCTATGTAAAATGTCATCTGTTTCAGAACTTAAATTTAATATATTTTCAGATATCATATTGTTATCAATCACTTAACCGAATGAACACAGAACTGCGTAGTAATATGGGCTCACGTAGGTAACCCAGTTTTTTCTACACTGCGCTGCCCTACGTCTCAATATGTGCCCAGGCTTACTGTTGTTTTAAGAATTTATCATCAATTTTCCACAATTATTAAAAAAACTGTTGGGGAATTTAAAAAAAAAAACATTTTAAATGAGCCAACTAAACAAAATTTGCAACCAGAATCCACCCTTATAGTTGATTTGTAGAACCAAGTCTTCTATTCAAAATCATGTCTAGACAGAAAAACACATCATAATAAAACCAAATTCCTCGTTTCACTCAAAATCTAAAAATTTAATTTATACATATATTTGTTTTATTATTGAAATACTTCTCTTATTAATTTAATAATTTATATAATTAATTGTTAAGGAACAAGTAAATAACTAACACAGAAATGATCTTCAAAAATGTCTAAAATTCAGGATCGGTTAAAAAATAATAATTAAAATTATAATATATAATGTATTACCTTGCTTGTTTATCTTTTCTTATTTTTTCAGTTACTTTACAATGAATTAATTGAGGAGTTTTCGAGGCTCGTGGTTTAGGAGAACTATCCAATTCTTGAATTAAATCACCGAGAATATCATCTTCGTCCAAATTAACAGGCATCTTATGAATAAATATTTAAAAATATATATATTTAGTATATTTAATAAAAGATTCCCGTTAATGAAATGTTATCATAAATAAAAATAATCTTAACAACAAAAACCTACCTCTTTTTTTTTTTTCATAGGCATATTAGCAAACATTTTCTGAATATCTCTATTCGAAGAAGGAGTATCTTCATCAATACTTTTGTCAGCCCTACTTCTTTTTTTACCTCTTCCTTTTTTTTCTTCTTTGACAATAGATGCCTCATCCAAATCGTCATCGAAAATTTCCCTTCCATCTTCAACATAGCCGTCAATATCATCTAACAGAACAATCAATATGCTTAATGTTTACACGCTAAAAACTCACTTCATATTAGTATATATATATTCAATATTAAATAGTTATTACAGTCATCAACTATCCAGTTGTCCTGCTGTCGTTTCACCACTCTATTCGTATATTCTTGTTCGGAAACTTCTTCATAAACATTCTGCAATGGTTCTACATCATATTTGTGCTTAGTTCCATCGGATTTGATCTTTTTCAACTTAGCCAATGCTTCAAAGCGACTCGTTTTACCATGTTTCTGACGTCTCGGTCTAGACGACGACTCTATTCAATAAAACGAATACCGATTATACATTTATAGGCGATCAATAGAGATTCATAAGCAATCGAAACTAATTCGATTTTTTTTAATCAAACTTACCAGGACTTTCATCCATCGTCGCTAAAAATCAGCAAATGATTTGTGAATAAACACGTCGGCTTGTACTCTATGAATGCCACCGGAAAAACAATAGCAAAATGTAAAATGTTAAAAACATAAAAACTTTATCATATTGTTTTTGAATAAAATATTACAAAGTAACAACATAGCGAAAAAAACAACAATAAAATATAACAAGATAACCTAAAATCATAAAGGATTTCCCGCCAATACATTTATCTAACCGTGTTCCTCTTTTTGTGTATAAAACTATACCGTGGTTAAATCAAAATAAAATGTTCAATGGTGATAGCAATACTGATAACATATATGTTTGTTTATGCGTGTTTATCATTGTACTAAATATTATGTACTTTTATTGGTTTGATTTCGGTACTTGTGATTTGTTTTTTTTTTTTTTTTTTTTTTTAAGTTGTTTTTATTCTTTGATATAATATGGATGTTATTACTTTTACTGAACTTTTAACTTATTCCTCGTTCGTATTCGATTGTCAAATTATAATATTATGCTCGAGATTTTAACGGATTCCAACGAATGATTCACTGTCACGGATAAAACATTCGAAAACATGGATGAAGAAAACGATAATATTAAATCTGGTGAGAAACAAATGATATTTGGAATCTTTGACGAATTACAAAAACATTCTTATTCTTTTAACAAGTGTAATCATATTTTTAATAATCAATTGTTTTCTTATTGCTTGAATTACAGAGTTATTCTTTTTGATTGCCAAGTTCCTGAAGGATAGCCAGTTTAAAAATGCTTTTGAAGTAAGATTGAAAATTTGTAAATAGATGAAAAAAATTTTGAATAGTTGAATCAACTGAACAAAAATATGTTCTTAAAATATAATTCAAACATCTTTGAGTGATCGTTTACTCATGATATTAAAATGAAATGCTTTGTTTATATGTATTTATTTGTTTATTTTCTTTATTTTCAGGCACTCAAATTGGACTTAAATGAATCAAATGTAAATCATACATTTTAATTCCTCTAAATTGATTATATTTTAAACAAATATTTATTTTAAATTTATTTTCAGATTTTACCTACACGGATTGATTTTTTGGGAGAAGAAAACCAACAAACGTTTGAAGAATTGGTAAAAATAGTTTATATTTTAACATAAAAGTTTAACCGGTTTTTATAGATCCATGTTATTATTTAATTTATGTTTATTTGTTATATTTTAACAAGGAAGTTATAATTATTTTGTTAATATTATCTATGTAAGTTATCTATTTTAATCAGATTAGATATATTTATTTTTATTTTAAATTGCAAGAGTTATTTGTTTATTTTTATTATTATTGGAGATTTTGTTCCTATGATTGGTCTATATATTTTCTAACTTTCTAACTTTAGCATTGAAAACTCACTGAGGTAATCTGATACTTTCTTGGGTTGACTCGTGTAATTTATTCAGATCTTCATAAAATTTATCTTTTTTCTTTTGTTTCTAATCTTCCATAGGTGTATAGCTGTTTATTTTTAATATGTTCTATTTTAAATTAGATTCTATAACTTTCAAAGTGCCTACTTTGTATAGCATGTGCATATTCTAGATTTCAAAATTAAACTTTAACTTATATTTTTTTATCCAAAACTTAATTTAATATTGTTTTTGAATATCAGAATTCACTATTTTTTCCTGTGTTAGATGGATAGCTTAACGTCAAATAAACAGAAATGAAGAGCCCAATATTTTATAGTTTTTCTCTCCTCTACTTACTAGAATCGTTCATCTGAAAATTTCCATCAACTAGAGGCTGTTGTATATCTTTGTGTAGTGCAGTAGGGCGTCACTTTCCCTAAACTTTTAGTCTTAGTAATTAAAAACAATATAATATTTAGAAATTATTATTTGAATATAGTACCTAAAAAAAAAAGAACATTATATTTTATAAGGTTTAATAAGTAAATTAGGTTATTTTTATAATCAATATTATGTATAAATACTTAAATGTTTATAATGAAAAAAGAATCTTCAAAATTCTTATTTAAAAGATTCTCATTATGATCAATAATTTTTTTTAGGAAAGAAAATATAATCATGTAAGAGCAGAGCACTTACTAGACATTTGTAAACGAACTCGATTATTGAGCAATTATGAAAAATCTCCTGTTCCAGTTGTTTTCTCATTACTTGGAAAAGGAAGCTTTTCTCTTGTTAACACTCAAAGTATATTTAAAGCATATTCAAATATTGTAATTAATATTAAAAATAATTCATTGTTTTTAGAAAAACGTAAATACCTTTCACTTACTGATTGTTTTACACGCCAACATAATGCTTTGCCATTGCCTCCCTTACATATCAGAGGTCAAAATATTGGTAACTATAAAATTATTAATACATTGATATACATTTGATAATTTAAAATCTATTTTTCAGTTAAAGTGCTTTTTGGTCGTGAAATATCTGGATCAGTTGATAAAAGATATTTACTTCCTGTATCAAAGTTTTCCAGTTTAGAATTTCATGGTAGAGTTCTTGGCCATTTAACTGCTGTTTACTGTGTTTGCTTTGATACCTCTGGCAGATATATAGCTACTGTATGTTACATATAAAAAATATATTATTTTAAGTCAATTAACATAATTATTAATTTAGGGAGCTGATGATTATTTAGTTAAATTGTGGGAGGCAAATACTGGACGTCTTTTATCAACATTAAGAGGAGCTAGCGCTGAAATTACTGATATAGCAATCAATACCCAAGCAACATTAATTGCAGCTGGAAGCATGGACAAAGTACTGAGAGTCTGGTGTCTTAAAACAGCTAGACCAGTGAGTTTTTTTTTTATTTAATCAGTGGTATATACATTATATATTTTAAGGAAAGAGCTCTTTAAAAAATTTACCTTAAGTCATAGTCAAAAAACAATATATTTTACCTTTTAGAATTAAATTTTAGGCAGTATATAAATGTATTTAATTAAAATGTTACCAATTTCGTTATTTCTTAGATTGCACATGTAGTAGCACACGCTAGTATGATTGTAACTGTGAATTTTTGTCCACAAACATTTAATGGACTTGGTTATATAGCTTCTACTAGTACTGATGGTTCAGTTGTGTTTTGGCCATTTCGATCTAGCAACGGAAATACAATTTTTGAGTGAGTTATTTTGTTATTTTTTTTATGTATAATACTTGATAAAAAATTTTATTTAATATGGATTTTTAATTATTTCTATGATACTTATTCTTACAGGCCTAATTTAACCGTTTATAATGAGCGTATGCGTCCTGGAAGTGCCAAAATACTTTGTGGTGCTTTTTCTGCTGGTGGTGTTATGTTTGCCACTGGTAGTGCAGATCATAATGTTAGAGTGTATAAAATGACGCCTCCATCACCAGACGCATCATCTCCAGTACGATTAATGGAAGTGGAAGCTCATTCAGACTCTGTTGACTCTATACAATGGGCTCATAGTGGATTAAGATTTAGTTCTGGCTCAAAAGATGGGACTGCCTTGATTTGGGCTTACAAAAATCAAGAGTGGAAGTATAAAACATTACACATGACTACAAAATTAAAAAAGAAGTTAGTTTAAAATGTGTAATTGTAAATATATTTATAATCTATACATTTCAAATAAAAATAATAAATGTAATACTATTTAATTATTTTTAGTGTATGTGACAAAAAATCTGATGAAGAACTTAAACAAATTAAACCATCTGTTACATATTTATGTTGGGATCAAAGTGATCGTTGGATTATCACTGCATGTATAGATATGACTATAAAAGTTTGGGATTCTCATACTACTGAACTTTTACAAGTTATGACTGGACATAAGAAAGAAGTTTACGTTTTAGAATCACATCCGTTTCATTCAAAGGTATAAGCGTTGTGTAGTAAGTTAGTAATCATCATTTGATATAAAAATATATATATATAATTCTAGATTTTGTTGAGCGCCGGTCATGACGGTAAAATATTTTTGTGGAATATTATTACTGGAGAAGTATTAGTATCCTTTCAAAATTCCATTGAAGGTCAAGGTTTTGCTGCTTTATATGATGCCAAATGGTCACCTGATGGAACAATGTTTTCAGTGACAGATTCACAAGGCCATTTATTAACCTATGGATTAGGAATACCTTCCCCCCAAAGAAAAGTATACTGTGATGTTTAATGCTATTAAATTAACATTATTTTATTTAATATAAAATATTTTTTAGGTTCCATACGAAGTTTTTTTCCACACTGATTATCGGCCATTATTACGGGCAGCAGATCATTCCGTTTTAGATGAGCAAACTAACATGGAACCACATTTAATGCCTCCTCCATTTTTAGTTGATTCTGATGGATCTCCTTATCCTCCAGAAATTCAAAAACTAGTGCCTGGGAAAGAAAATGAAGGACTCTTACAATTAGTAGCAGATGTAATAATCAATGAACTAGGTTAGTAACTTGAATGTATTAGTTATAACATTACTATTATAGTTTAAGTTATAAATAGTAGTTCATTTTATATGCTAGTGATAACTAGCATTATAATATAACATAACTAGTATTTTTAGGTATAAAATGTAAATCAAATCCATGTGTAGTCCAAACATTTGATTTGTGAATCAAATGAGATTATTACCACAAGATTAAAATTGTTTAGCATTGTTTTAATTTTTAAGTTGATCATATACTTTATTTCGCTTAAAATTTACTAAAAAAATTCAAAATGTCAAGTTTCTAATTGTAGATTGATTTCTGGTACGTTGCTGTTTAAATTTTAAGTAATAGTCAAACAATAGAGTAGGGAAAATATAGTATTATCTTTTAAAAATTATACTGTTACAAATATTAATCCTAAATTGTTTATCCTATGTATTGAAAATATTTATTTAAACTTTTATTTACATTTAGGTCGAACTGAAGTTATCGGTATTAGAGGAACAGCTAATATGAATACAGTTGAACATTTATCTAACAATTCACCGAACCAATCTCGTATGTAAAATATTATTTTATTTTTAGATGATATATTGGTATTGTAATACGTAAAACATTGTTGTTTTAGGAGTAATTAGTTTACATCCATCGGTTGAACAAAGTAGTAGTTCATTTTCGTTTGAAAATAGACCAAGAATTATTTGTAAACCACTGAAACCATCAATAATGGATCAAATTCAAAATCGAATGTATGTTTTTAATTAAAATTTCCCACTCATTTTTATATTATGTGTTATAAATTATATTAAATAAGTATTTAGTATTTAAGCAATGATATTTAAATTCCAAACTTTATAATTTTTACGTTTACTATATACAGTTTTTAAATATAAAAAAATTGTTTATTAGTTTATGAATTTGTAAATAATGTTAACATATATTTTTTAAGAAAAATGTTGGAAATTATGGAAGAGGAAGAGTTTACTATGGAAAGTAATAAACCAATGATAGTTGATGAAAAGCCACAAGTTTTATCTATTAAGCCTAAAAGAAGGCCACAGGCAAGGCATTCATACAGTACTAGAGCAACTATTGTTGAAACTGAAATACAGGTTTATAATTTAGTTTTACTTTTGTTATAATTTTCAAGAAAGTTACATTATTTATATTGCTATTTATATCATGTTTTAGGAAAATAGATCATCATCTAATTCAGAAGGATCTGAAGAGGAAGATGCTGATTACACTGATGGAATGGGTTCTAATGGAAAAGTTGATTCATCGTCAGATACTGATTCTGGTACTAGCTCTGAATATTCTGATTGGGTTGCTGATAGTGGTACAAATCTTGAACCACCTAAACGTACTCAGCATCGAAGACGGCGTGTCAAGAAACCCACTACACCACCTTCATCTCCATCTCCGCCATCTTCTCCACATGAGGGACCTAAAACTGTACCTCCTAGAAAAGTTCAAAAAGTAAACAATTTTGAAAAATTAATCTTATAGTTTTATATAATGCATGTTGTTTGTTACTAGGATGTTCCAGAAATATATAGACCATCTGAATGGTTTTCAGAAGTTTTACCAAAAAAGTCTCCTTATTGTCCCCAAATGGGTGATATTTTAATGTTTTTTGAACAAGGATATAATTTATATTTAGAAGCGGTACAAGCTAAGAAAATTTACAAAATGAGAAAATCACAATGTGCCCCATGGGGGGATTTAACACTTAAAGTAAGAGTTGTCTAACTCTTAAATATTACAACAAATATTTATTTTATTTTATTTTAATGATCAAGGAACCTCAAATGGTAAAAGTAATTGGAATAAAATATGAAATTCGACCACCTCGTTTGTGTGGATTGCGTTTAGCTGTACTAAAAGACAATGGTGATCATACTTCATTCAGTTTTGACCTTAAGTACCATGATATGCAAGATGTAATTGATTTCTTAGTACTTCGACAAACTTATGAAGCTGGCTTGGCTAGAAAATGGAAAGAAGGTATGTAATTTTATTTAAAATATTTAGATTACTACTAATTTTAGCAACCGTGTTGAGAAATCACATTGGTGTAGTATCACGTGAAATATGATTATTATAATTAATAGAGTAACCTTTTTTTTTTTCTTTTTTTCACCGGGACGTGTGAGGGGGCAAGCCCGCCTCCCAGTGGCCCCGGTGATTCACAGCAGACGGGGGGAACTGTCGTTAGACACAACTGCCCCCCGCCGCCGGCAGCCGTTTATTGAAAACAAAACCAAATTACAAAATTAAATATAAAATGTTACACTTGCATGCTACAGATTTACAATTTTAATATTACAATTACATACCAGATTACAATTACTTCTTATTTACATTCGATGCTACGTTTACCTTTACATGTTAACTTGCTCTGAAGAGCTCGGGGCCCCGCGCAGTTGCGTGGGACCCCGAGTTGCCATCCTCCCGCCCTGGTGCCTTAGCGAAGGGTTGGCTGCGGAACGGGGAGGCGGCACCCGACCGCGCCCGTCCCTAGCCGTGAACCGCGGGTTGCGATTACATAATAGTTTGCCCGTTCGGTCACCAACTGCTGGCCAGTTCTGGTCAGATGACTCCTTTTAGTCTGTTTGTTCTCAGAGGGGTGATCATCTGAGGATTTAGCGGCTCGTCATATCTTATCATAACTTATAATTGAATCATCTTTTGTAATTTTCAAGATATAATGAATTTTGATCTAATATTTTTGAACTCTAAAAAAAGTACCTAATTTTTTGTTTTATTTATTAAAGGTCAACGATTTCGAAGTATGATAGATAATGCTTGGTGGTGTGGTAAAATACTTGAACAAACAAATTCTCGGTCACCATTTTTGTGTTATCAAGTTCTTTGGGATAATGATGAAAAAGAAAATTTAAGTCCCTGGGATATGGAACCTATAAACCCCAAGAGTATGGATTATTAATTTTTGTAAATTTTCGTTACATAATTTTTAATTGTTATTAAATGTAAAGGAGAACCACTTAATGGTAGTTCATTACCGGTAACTACAAAAGAAATGAAAGATATATTGTATCGACCGGAATACAATAAAGAATGGCCAAGCGGATCTCGTGATTTAATTTGTGATCGTATATTAAGAGGGCTACATGACCTCATGGGAATGTCACTTGCAGAACCTTTTCTTGCTCCAGTTGACATACAGGAGTATCCATCGTATGCATATATTGTGGAATATCCTATCGACTTATCAATAATTAAAGTAATACTTAAATATTGAAAAAAAATGGGTTAATAATGTTATTTAATTGTATATTTTAGGCAAGATTGGAAAATCGATTCTATAGACGTCTAGCAGCTGTACAATTTGATGCGAGATATGTTGCAAGTAATGCTGAAAAATTTAATGAAGAAGGCAGTGATATAGTGAGAAGTGCTCGAATCATCACTGAAATATTATTGACAATTATTAAGTAAGAACTACAGATTTTTTTTTTTCTTAATGTATGTATGAAAAATATCTCAAACTATTATTTATAATAATATATCAAACAACAATACTTTGACATTTTAACATTATCTGACTAAATATAAATATAATTGTTTTTAAAATTATTACTGAAAATTTAAATCATTTTTTTCAGATCTTCTTCGCCCGTAGAAGTTCCTGCTTTATGTCGTCAGCTACTACAAAATTATAAAAATAATGAAGGAGAAGGAGAAAAGAATGAACCATCATCAGATCGATCTCGAAAATTAAGACCTAGATCATTAAGACTAAGAAGCCGACGAGAATCTAATCAAGCATATAATTGGAAATTGGAATGTAAAAAATTTTTACAAATGATGTGGTTATCAAAAGACAGTGTACCTTTCAGGTAATATCATTTTATTTCATAAAAAAATTTTGAAAAATTATTAATAAAATTTGTGTTATTATTCATTACTTTAATTAATAATAACTATAATATGTGTACAAGTATAATATTATTTGATTGTTTAAAAAAAAAAAAAAAGTAACTATAAATAAAATTAATCAGACTGATAAGGTTATTAAAATGAGGATATAAATATTTCAAAGTTTAAAAGTAATTAATTACTAAATTTAAATAATAATAATACATTAATACTTTTCAAATATATTTTTTTTAATATTTAATAATCATAATTTATACCAAATTATTTGTAATATAGTTATATTACAGGGCAATTTACTTTACTTTTTTTTTTTTAATTTTAATTTAAATCAACAAGCAGTTGTGGTTTTAAACATGTTTAGCGTTTAGACCAACAATTCTCAACTGATGGTATATATATTAAAAGTTTTATGTAGCTCTTAGTTGGTACAGAAGAAGAAATTCTAGACAAAAATTTGGATTATTACTTAATATTAAATCAGCAATATGCATATGGTGGTAATCACTTGTTCCACTAATGTAAATTACAATTTATTAAAGTTTTTCAAATGTATAAATTTTAAATAATATTATTAAGATATCATTAATAATATTTAGAAAGAAAATCTTCAATATTTGATTTTTATAAGCTATATATGAATGTTTTTTAAACTTGAAGACAGTTTATAATAAGGTTGAGATGCTGGCTTAGATCTTATTTAAGACATTTTTTTGGACGTTTGAGAAATATGTAAAAAGTTTAAGCCCTCTTTGATTTTTATCAAAAGTACGACTATCAAAAGATTATGTTTTAATTATTTAACTTCAAGCTCTTAATCATTTTTGAATCAATTAACTTAAAGTTGCTCAATATTTTAGAGAGCCAATTGATTATGATAAATATCCAGACTATGGACGAGTTGTTAGTACTCCTATGGATTTAACATCCATCCGTGAAGATTTACTTGGAGATAATTACAACACACCACTTGAATTTTGTGAGGATGTTCAAAGAGTATTTGATAACGCAAAAATTTATGCTGAAGAACACCCGGATGAAAAGGTATAGTTTCTTATTTTGATTTTAAATTTAATAAAAAAAAATTAAATCTAAGATCAGTATGGTATATTTAATTATGTTAGATTTTTAGTGTTTGAGTATCGATAGCTGAAAGTAATTGTACAATTGAGGCAAGGAAATGTTATAGAATATATCAGATATTTCCAAACCCAAAATTATTGTGTAGTATCTTAAGAAAAGTTCATCAAACCGTACATAGTTTACTAAAACATCTGTCTTAATAACTTTTTGAATACTTTGAAAATCTCATCAAGATTTTATTATTAATTACTTTAAAATCTATGATTACCACAAATAATTAGAAATATTTAATGGTTTTTAGCTGGAGCAAATGACTCAGAAAATGATTGATATGTCAGAAAGACACATAACTCGAATACTACATGATTGGAAAAGAAAATCATCCATGCGACCTACATGTATGTCAAATTAAAATTAAAATAAATTATCTACTACCGCACGATTGTATTTTTTTTTTTTTAATAGCTCTTGTGAGTCATTTGAGTTCGCGTCCCCAAAGAAGATGCCGCTTAAAAAGACAAAGAGATGTGGATGATAGCCCAAGTGAAGAAGAAAGTGATGCTGATTTTAATTTAAGAAAAAAGAGACCACGGAAGTTAAAAACGGTTGCAATTAAAGAAGAAACAACTGATCAATCATCAGAAGAAGAGGAATTAAAATTTGATCCTAATCAACCTTCTACTAGTTATGCTCAAAGTAAGTTTTAATTGAAAATTAATTTAAAATTGTTTATTACTAATATTATAATTTTAGATGAAAGAAGCGATTCAAAGCGTATTAAAAAAAAGAAATCCATGGACATGCCATCAACAAGTCGTGAAATTAAAGAAGAAGTTCAAAGTGATGATGAAACGCCACTTAGACGCCATTCATCAAGAATTTGTAAATCTACTTATCGTTTACAAGACAATTATGATGAAAGTGAAGATGACGATCCTCCAATCAAACCTCAAAAGTCCAAACGATTAGTTAAACCTCTTCCACAAGACTATGATAATGATAGTGATGATGAATATTTACTTCCAAAACCATCTCGCAGGAAAAGTCTTCGTATATGTGAAGAAAGTTTTGAATTACCTCCTATTACTAGTAGAAGACAATCTTCTCGATTTTGTGATGATGAAGATGAGGAAGAAGAAGAATTACCAACTAGAGCTCAATCATCTCGACCAAGGTTTTTAAACGATGAAGAAACTGAACAGAGAGGAACAAGGAATTTGAGGAAAAAAAAACGATGGAACTATGCAAAAATGCTAGATGTATCTGGTGTAAGCAGTGAAGAAGGTGCTGATGATTGGAAACCTGCAAATAAGTTTACCAAGAAAACTTCTCGTCATAAAGGCCGAAACTTAAGGAGAAAACAAAAAAGAAATTCAACTGAAGGCAGTGATCAGAGCTTTAATGACAGCAGTGACGAAAATGATGATGACGATGATGGTGATGGTAATGATAGTGTTAATATAAGAGTATCTGTAAGTAGTAGAGGACGAATTAGAAAATTGACCGCAGAAGCCAAAGCTCATTTGTTTCGAAGAAAATAACAATTATAGATTATATATAATTGATTTATCTATTCTTTTTTTTAATCATTATTATAACTTTTTTTTTTTTTATTTAGTTAAATCTCAAACTAATATGAAGTATAGTTTCATTAAATCAGTTTGTATAATTTTAATTTTTGATTTGATAAATATATTAATTGCATAGTTAATAACTGTATATTTTTATTGGTACAAATAGTTAACTTATTGTAAAAATCAATTCAAATTGTATTCTTGATAAATCTTGATTTTTATATACAATTAATTCCATTTGAAATATCAATAACTACTTTAGTTATCTGTAATCATAATTTAAGTTTATTTAAGTTCAAAATTAAACGTTAAGTTGATTGCAAATAAAA
Organism: Drepanosiphum platanoidis; assembly: GCA_948098885.1. Classification (NCBI taxonomy): domain Eukaryota; kingdom Metazoa; phylum Arthropoda; class Insecta; order Hemiptera; family Aphididae; genus Drepanosiphum; species Drepanosiphum platanoidis. The sequence goes on from OX402532.1 coordinate 8,701,124, forward strand.
CATGTTAGATATTGGTTAAAATATTATTTGAAAAATATAATGTATTCATATATTTTAATATTAAATTTGTTTAATATATTGGACGTTTTATTTCAGTGATTACATAAATACATTATTGTTCATTACTGTACCTATATCGAATATCATAAAGTTGATCTATGCAGTTACATTACAACTGACTAAAAATGTTTTGGTAAACTACATAATACACATTTTTAGATTATAAGCAAAGAAATAACTTATAATTTCTGGTTAAACGCAACACAAATGGAACCATGCAATGTTAAGTTGAAAATTGGACTTTGCGTGTACTTTGGAGTAGTGATTTTTTGATAATAGATTTCTTGAAGCTATGAAAATATTAAATTTCTTGATTAAACATATGGTTGTTTTTCTGCAACAACCCTATAAAAGTTGACCAAAAATGTCTTTATAATTGCTTAGCTACATAATTGGTTATTCAGTAGAAGCTGTTGTATGGTATTGATGTGTACAATGCACCAATCTATATGTTCTGATATTGCGGACAGTGGGTTCATCGTGATTTTTTTTAATAATATACTTAAACTTAACCATAATAAAACTTATGAGTAATAGACAGCCATTATGCAATAGATATTTTTAACTCTACACTCTACAGGATTATCTTCATAACCCTTCGCTAGCCCCTATCGACGACTGTGTGTGTGTTGTTGTGTTGGCAAACTATGCAGAACCATGTAGGTATAATGTATTTAATGATTATTAATTATTAGGTAATTTATATATTTATAAAAATTAAAAAGAAACTGAATAAGCAAATGTCAATAGGTAATTTTCTCAATTAATTTTCAGCAATAAAAGTGTAAACTAACTTCTCCCTCGCTGTAGTTTTATAACTCAATTTTGAACTAGATGTGTTTAAAAATTAGAAATAAACATGATTATTATTACCAAAACATATTTGAATAACTATTAACTGTATTTAAAACTTTACTTAGGTACTGTCATTTTTTGAAAGTGACTGATTTAATTAATTGTTGCATAAGATTTCATTACAATGAATAACTTTAGTAACGTTAATATTAATATAAAATATTTAGGCTCTCTAGGTGCTCCTCGATAGTCTGTTCGCGGGACACCGGGGTTCGATTCCCAATTGCCACTGTAACAGTTTGTTTAATTCAAATATATATATATATATATATATATATAATAAAAAAGAAACAAAAGAAATTGCTATAAAAAAAAAGAATAATAATTCTTAACAAATTGATACGATTTTAAACTACCTGTACAATTTTTTTCAGTGTAGATAAAAGTTGTAATGGCAACAATTTGTTTGACTGAAAAATATATATATTAAAAAAAACAAATGAAAATAATATATAAAAAGAATAATATTAATGAGTACATGCTCAGTCAAATGCCCACGACGGAATGCGCCAGCGGCGGTGAACACCACCAGCCGCCGAAGCGCCCCGGGCACGTCGCCGACTGCAAACCAGTTTTCGGTACATCTATATCGAATTTCCGGATATGTACGTATAAAACCGAAATTGAAACTGGGATTGTATAGACGAGGGGGAATGGCGTCCACGGGTCCGTGTCGTGCTACTAAAGTATATTACTATATTATGTTAAATTTTAAAACATTTAAAATAGCGGTTTTTGTTGTCGTCGTTTTAAAAAAAAATAATAACAGAACGAAGCGATAGCAGTTATCATTGAAATTTGTATTCTCTTCGCGGAAAAAGAGTGAGTGAGCGAGAGAGATATGTCTTTGATTTACGCGAGTGCGAGTGAGAAACAAGTTACGACTAGATAGGTTATTATTGAAAAATACGATTCGAACGAGATAGTGTCTTTTGGCGGTTATTATCTGAAGTCACAAAGTACCTATATAACTATTATACCCAACTATAAATTTTCGACCGTAACCAAATCAATGTCATCGTAATTTCGGTTTCGACCATTTTCTTTTTCCTCCGTTTTTCACCCGTCGCAATTGTCCGGTTCATATTTATCTTTCTAGTTTCCACGGTGTCACGACTCCACGAGACGGCGTTTAACGTTCGAACTGTTCGCTTTACATTTTATACAGTTTAGACATTCGTGTCGTGTATCTAATATCTATTATTGATTTTTACACTTACATAATATACCTAATACAATAAATCTATTTTAAAATCAATGTTTCTTTCAAGTATTAACTATATCTACTGACGATTACGTTTGATGGGCAGTTTAAAATTTTACTGTGCCCATTGTTTATGCGTATGATATTATTTTTAATAAATATTTAGTTCGATAATCATGTCGAATTTAGACACTGGACCCAAGGCTTCGTCTACAGCTATCAAATCACAGAGTCAACGGTATGTCGCAAAACACAATTAAATAACATATGATTTTTCGTTTATAATATTCGAGTTTATACATTTTACATGTTCAATGTTATTTTCTTACACTTGCGTATAACTCTCAAATGCAAATATTCTAATTAAGTTTAAAATTATCAACCGTGATGTATTTATATTTGCATCTGACCACTTGTGACCAAATCTTCCAAATGTTTGCTGTCAATGTTTCAAAATAAAAAGGAATATTTTATAATTAAGTCTACTTAATTTTAAATAAAAATTAGTACCCAAAGTCCATAGTGTTGATATTTGATGAAAAGTACAGTATTATATTGTTTGATTAATACATTATTGATTGATGACAAACCAATGCAAGTCTTCCTCTTTGTTATTATTACATTTTAAAAGGAAATACCTAATTATTTATTTAAGGATTTTAATTATTATTAAAGATTATAATATCATTTTATATTTTTATTTAAAATTTCATTTTATTTGTGATAAATCACTTGTATACCTACTCTTAAAAATGTACATTACATCTAAGTATTCCACAAATTTTAAATTGGAATTTTGCTGCTTTAATGATTAATAACATAGATAATTGATTTAAGTTATAAAGTAATTTAGAGACATTATTTATATTTTCTAGGTCTTTAATAACTCATCTTAAAGATACCAAAATCAATGATACATTTAGCTCAATGTTTTCTGATGAATTAAGCGGTGACGACTTGGTAAAACAAACATTCTCTGAAGTATCGAGTAATAAAACTAATGTGCGAACGGATAGTATGTTTTCATCATTCAGTGGACAATCTTCCTTAGGAATTCTTGAGCTAGATAATATGTCTGGTAATGTTGAGTAGTATCAATTAATTAATATATTTATATTTTCTTAATGGTTGTATGTCTTGTAGATATTGGAAATGCATACAAAAGAGAAACATTTCATTCTTACAGTCATAATAGACAACCTCTTTTGCAACATCGTTTAAGTCAAGTTTCTCAAGTTGAAAATACTCTTGCTAGAGCTAGTAGAGCAAGTTCAATCATAAATATTGTTAATAGTAAATACATTTTTTTCCTTATTTTTTTATAGTTAAAATTTCATTGTAATTTATTGAATTTTATTTAAAGAAAATGAAGTAAATGATAAAAGTTTTGGAATTACTTCATCAAAAAAAACCAATATATTTCCAGATTGGTGAGTTTCAATACTTTTATTAATTGAAATTTTACAAATATTAATTTAAATATATTTAGGTTAAAAGATGGTATAAATCAATCGAATAGTTCATTTTCCAGTGATGATTTTATACCAGCTAATGAGTTCAAAGAAAATTTAATACAAATTGAAGAAGCTCACCGCAAGGAATTTGGCTCATTATCTGAAAGTCGTTTTAATTTTACATTAGAAGGAGAAAAGTAAATTAATGCTATTTAATTTGTTTTATTTAAACTACTTAATACTTACAACTTTTTTGTTGTATTTATTGTATCATATTTTGTTGATATTATAGACAGTCCATTGAAAATGAATCATATACAGCTAAATATTTTGCTGCAAAAAGTGTTCCTATTGAAGACCTCTCTGCAATTTTTCCTAGGAGACAAAATAACATAACATTTACCAAAGGGTCAGAAAAAAATTGTATTTTCGATAATGATACTAAAAATAATCAAGAAAGTAATTAATAATCATATTTATTATTTAATAATTTATTTTGCTTCATGGATGTATTTTTTTTCCCCTAGACTCTACACCTTATAAAACAATGTCATCAATTACATCATGGACTGACAGTAATGTATCTAATAACTTACTAAACTTAACAAGTTTATCTGATATATCTGAAGTTTTGACTTCGGAAACGTACTCAGCTAATCCAAAAGAAATAACTAAAGCATTGCTATCAGGAGGTATTATGATTCTTCTATTAATATTAGTATTCTATTTATTTAATATTTAATTATATAATTGTAATGAATTATTAATTTATACGTAGTTTAAAAGATATATTTTGTATTAACATTTTAATTTTTAGTATTCTAATAACTGCTTATTTATGTAATAACTTGGCTTATCTATTTCAAATCTTGCTTTTATTTAATTTTAAAGTGTTATACTGACAATTAAAAATCATACTGTAATTAATTTTAAATTGAATTGTTTTTCCAAAAATGAATGAAAAGTGTTATATTACATTCCACTAATTTAAAATGGTGAGGTAACAATAATTTTATTACTCTTTTTGAGACTTCTTGTATTTTATGTTTATATAGCTATTATTATTCAGTACATTACTTTGCTTTTGTTTCAATTAAAAATCACATTGCTTTAAACTTCAGATTTGTCTGATGACAGTGACTTTCTTCAAAGGCGGTTCTCTTCTTCTACTAGATTCTCTAGTGCTTCGCGAAATCTTGAGCATGCAGAATTACGTAAATTTCTATCTTTTCTCTTTTATGTGCTTTGTTTATTTTTACTTAATAAATGAATAATATGTTTAAATTTACAGCATTATCATCTTTAGAAAATTATAGTTTTGCTTACCCCCAAAGAATATCAAATACTAATAAAAAAGTATTAAAACTAAATGAAAGTTCTAATTTCAACAAGAATGATGAAAATAAAACACATGGAAAAATTATAAATACCTTAACTCAAAGTACAATAAGCGATCAAATCAATTTATCTGGTAATTTTGACAGGTAAATTATAAAAATATATCTATTGAACAACACTACTTAACTATTAAATATTATATCTAACTATTTCAGAAAACACAACAAATTACGTATAAATAATGGCTTTCATTTTAATTTGACACCTAAAAGTGGATATTTTGAAGAATGCACATCAGAAACAAAAATATTGGAAAATAATATTGATCTTTCAAATTTTTCTGTTTTGACTAATAATTGTGATGTTTTTACTGAAATGACTTTGAACAAATCTGCTAATGTTTCTAAAGTCATTCATTGTAATGAAATCTTATGCAAGGATAAATTAAATCAGTCACTTTCAAAAAATTACAGTAAGTAAAGTTATAATACAGATAATAGTTATTCAAACATCTTTTGGTAATAATAATCATATTTATTTCAAATTTTTAAACATATTTAGTTTAAAATTAAGTTATAAAATTATTTCATCATATAACTTAAAGTTAAAAGATGTAATAAATTATTCTGTATTCTTGTATTTAAATTCATATTAAGTGCTGTTAATTATTTATAATTATTGAGCTGTCAGTGATACTAAAATCTAATAAAAATATAAATAATTCAATTTAATTATTTAAAATTGAAACACTAAAGATTTTGTATTGATACAATTATTTATGACATATTGCTTGTCTTTTAAAAATTATCTACTTTTAAAAACTTCCATTAATAAAAGTATATTTTTAAAAATGTCTGTAAAGAATATTATAATATAATCATTTATAATGAATATGAGATTTTTATTTTATTAAAAATAATTATTATCTTTATTTTCAAGGAGCAATTAGTGAAGTACTTGAAATTGGTGAAACGTGTATTGGAACTTACTCACAAGTTGTAATAACATTAGAAAATCAATTGAAGAACAAAGCCAAATATACATTAAATTTGTTAAAAATATCAAAAAATGATGGTGAAAATAATACATCTGATGAAAATAAATCAGCTGAAGCAAATATCGCTACTGTTCTTTGTTCAGATAAAATTTGTACCATACCTACTATGTCGGAAGCTTCATTTACTGTAAAAAAAAAACAAATTAAGATTTAATGAATTTGAATATAATTTGTTGGTTTTTTCTAGATTGGTATTATTCCTTTAACGACTGGACTTATTAATATTTATGTAAAACTCGGAAGTAAAGATATATCTCAAGAAATTTATCGAAACATTCAAGTACATGCAGTTGAGCCACAGGTTTTTCTATTGTTTTTATTAATATAGTTGGTTAAAAATATAATTTAAAATATTTCTTTAGTTGTAAAATTATTTTATTTATAGATAATATGGCTAAATAACTCTTTTGGCTCCATAGACTTTGGTTTATTACCAGAACTGTCAAAAAAATCTATGACAATCAAGATGTTAAACAAAGGAACATACCAAGTTCCTATAAAATTTATATTGAACCAGGTTTGTTAAGAATAAATTATAAATAAAATGGTATATATAATGATTCAGATTAGGACAAAGTAATTACAGTTTCTATTGATGAAAATACTTTAAAATGTATTTGAAAATTATATCTTAGTAATATAAAGAGGTGATTAATTGGAATCTCCCATTAATTTAAAAAGTAATGATTTAATTAAGAAAAAAGTGGTATAATTTTTTACCACTCCTTATGTTATATTAATTTTTTTTTTTAAACACTTTACACGTATAGTGTACTCGTATAATAGTATATATTATTATATATATATTTAATTAAAATTATGAGAAATAGCTTACAATAACTATTGTATTGATAGCAATAATTTTACATTAGTTTATCCTATATATAGAAATTTAAACTAAATATATTGGATTTTCTGATTTTTATTGCAGGATCAGTGTGAAGACGTTTTTCAAGTTAAAGCTATTATCAATCCATCAGAATTGTGGGAATGTGATTTAAACATGCTAACATCAAGTTTTTCAAAAAATAACCCCAAAATAAAACGCATGACTGGTCGTCTTCAAGTAGTTTTAGATTCCGTTGAAGAATTATCTTTCAATTATTCACCATTATTATACAGTTCTAATTTGTCTGGCTGTGTTGGTCGTACATCTATCTCTTTTGATAAAAATCCTTTAATTTTGCAAATTAACGGACAGTCTACGTTGAATGGGGTTGTAGAAATAACAAATAATAGTGAATTACCAATAAATTTGTTTGTACAAAAAAATAGTAAAGAACACTCAGAATTTAGTTTTCATCCTGATAAATTTCAGTTAGCAATGAATGAAAAAGTAAAAATGAAAATTATTTACACTTCAATTAATCCAGTTAATTATATCAGGTATAATTTCTACATTTTAAAAATTGTATTTATTTGAAGTACATATTTTATAATTAAATTTTTATTTCAGTGAAACAAATCTTTGTTTACAAGTTGAGTCTTCACAAAAACAGTTCTTTGTTAAAGTCAACTGCGCTGAACCTGATTGTAATGATTATTAATATTCTATTTTCATGTTGTATAATGTACTCAAATTTATTTTATTTCATTTCATTCTAGGCGAATTTCGACAAATAAAATCACCATCTTCACGACCTATATCCCCATGGAGTACAAGCTCCTCGAGTGCAGGTATATATTTATACTAATATATTTGTAATAAATCTTTTTAATTTATTGTATTATATGATGTTTACAGTTGGACAGTTGGAATTGGAATCTACATGTTCAAGTCTAATATGGGGAAGTGTTCCATTAAATACTCAATCTGTGCAAACTTTTACTTTGCGAAACCGTGGTTCACATAAAGAAAAACTGCTTTTAAATATCAAAGATAATACAAATTGTTTTAAGGTATGTAATTTTGTTTTTAAAATAATAAACGTTTATAAAATATTTGAATATCTTAATTTTCAAGCTGATATTTTCCGGTGAAAATCATGTATCAGAAATGAAATTGTTATTGGCACCCATGGAAAGTCAAAAACTCAGTGTAGCACTTATATCAACTTCAAATGAAGGTCAAGCCTATGGTCACATAATTCTACAAAGACAACATAGCAATGAAAAAAGAGTGGTAATTATTTTTAAATGTTAATGCTTAGGAATAGTATATAACATCTTTTGAGATTCTGAACCACGTTTTCTAATACTACTGCAACAATTCTAAGTATAAATAAGAATTACATATTTTATTTTTTTTTACTAAAATATTATAATTTAATACATTTAAATTTAAAAAAGTGTTTTGAACTCTTCAGTTTTCCTGTTTCTTAATGTAACAATGTTTTTGAAAGTTTTTGAAAACAATTACTTATCAATAGTTTTTAGTTTATTGTAATTATAAACTGGGGCATCTATATTATAAAATTTTATATGTGCTAAATTTAAATTTGTATGATTTATGTTTTAAAAATCTAGATTTCTTTATATGGTTATTGTGGTCATTCAGCTATTAAAATTAATGGAATATTAGAGGACACTTTTGGTAACATGTGGCTATATCCAAATCCTCAACTTATGACTGCCCAATTGTCTGTAACAAACTCCGGGAATGCTGCTGCTTTTGTAAAAGTTTGCCAAGGTTCTATTTTATTTTATTAAAATTTATTTCATGTTAGGTATGTTGAGAATTTTTTCCAATGACTGAAATAATGTTTTAGAGAAATCATCGGAGGATATAATTGAACCAAATGAATTTCTATTGAAAAAAGGAGAAACAACTACTATTGATGTGACAATAATCATGAGCCCAGAACGACTAGAAATGTTAATTGAACAAGATTCTAGTTCAAAAATAATCAACATTAATAAAATATCTTTAATCTATGGAGATGAAGTTTCTCGAGTACGTGTATCTAGGTCAGTATCGTCTTATTAAGTTTTGATATTTTTATAATTTAAATACAATAGAACCATAAAATAAAAATGAAAAACAATGGTTTATTTACTTTGAGTTTGTACTGAATAAAATTGTATAATTTATAACATAATAAATTATATTATTTAAGATTGAAATTATTTGTATATATTTCATGTTTTTGTCGTTGATTTTATAATTTAATATAATATATAATAAATATGTAAACAATTTTCAGACTGTGGAAAAAAATAAGAAATGAAAAAAAAATTGTTTATCCTGACCGACAACGTTTAAATGATGTTTCAAAAATGTTTTGTGGTAAACATTTCGTTAATGTGGATCATCTTGCAGATTCTGAGGTAGTTAAAAATTGTTATTTTTTATTCTAATTTCTTTTCTTGGTTATAAATTATATTTTAAACTTGCATTGAACAATACTTTTTAGATTTTCAATTTTTAATGGAAACAATTTTAACTTTCTGCTACTTTTAATTTTGATTTTATAGTCTCAACGAATCAAATTAATTTTCTTCAATATAAATTGTCTTTGTTTAACAATGTTGATAGTTACAGTGCAATACAAATTATTTAAGTCTTAATACTTCCAAATTGTCATAAAAGTATTTTTGTTATCTTAATTAATAGCAATACTATTTCATTTTAGTTAGAGATATTTCTACTATTAAATTTCCAATTTTCGCCATGATTTACCATATCTATTTAACATTCATGTAATATAATAATTTATATATGGTTTTATTCCAATGTATTAATTAATCTAAAGATAAGTTAAGATTTTTGGAAACAATATAGAATTTGCTAAGAGGCCAACTTGAAATCAACTTCCAAAACTTCAATTATGTCTCTCTAAATCCTACCTATGTTCATTTAAATTATGTCTCAATCTCTGTAAATCTTAAGGTGACAAAAATCAACATATGGGAGTCAACCTCAAGTAGACTGATAGTATTCAAGTTGATTTTAGTATTTCTTTTCATATTTCTATATTAATTGGTATATTTGGTCCAAGAATATGTCTAAATGATCATATTGCACTTGTGATATAAAGAGGAAATAAATCATATCCCATATTCCCATTTCCTTGAATATCTTATGACTTGGTAGATATTATAATTATCTTTGAAATAGTTCTTTTAAATCCAAATAATAATTATTATATTGAAATAAATTGTTTTCATGTTTAATTTCAGAAATCTTTATGCAAATTATGGAATACAGGTATAAATGAAGTTAATATTGTTGTTTTAATGGAAAAAGGTGATTTAGAATCATTACTATGTGACACAACAACTGTATTCAATGAACTAGAGACGACTGTGTAAGTATAATCTCTTTAACATATCATATTTGAAATAAAATAGTATACAGAATGCTATTACGGTAAAATAATACATAATGCTTTTTTAGTACTTAAAAAGTACTGTTGAATTATAATTTAATATACTTGTTTGTATGTATGACCATAGATTAAATATACATAGATAGCTCATGCCATGTTAAAATATGGCAACCAAATATATGGGCATTTTGCACCCCGGCGGGTTAGTACAAATGGACTTTGATTTAATCTATGACCGTAGAGAGATGTCCTGTAATGTTTTTGTTCAATGTAGACTTGGGTATAATCCTTCTGTGTTATTTCTTGGGTTTAGACTTGTGAGGTTTTCCGGGTTTAATTAAATCTGTGCAATTTATCCTTTGACGACTTGCGCATCATCCATTGGCTGCTAAGTGAAAGTAAATTGAAATAAAGTTAGTTTTTATTTCATTACACTGGTGTTTTTACTGTTATGATATTATTTTTTAATCTAAATTACATTTTTTTTTTTTGCACGCGCAACTCGACTGTCATTGGTCGGGTGGAGCGAGCAGCTTGGCTCTCATTGGCCGTGTCACACGCCCAGTATTGAACTGATGACTCACTTATTCTACTGCTATTCGTTTTATTACTATTACTATTGTTACATAATTATGTATTCATAAAGAACTATCATTATATAATTAAGTATCTATTTTATAATAACTGATTTGTTCGATTTTTATATGTTTCTGGTGCAAAAATCACATTCATTCCCCCTTCCTCATTAAAAAAAAAGTTAGAGAGTTCGTTAAACTAAATAAATTGGTTGCCATTATCCCTATACCCATGGTCTATCTATAGTATATTTAATATAGTAAAAACATGTCTATGTTTTATGATTGTTTACTGTGAAATTAGAATTCTGCCTCTTTTCAATTTTTGTTTTTGTTGTTAATTAAAATATTATTGCAAGTCATATCTATTATACACATACACTATATACATTAATATTATATAAACCTAATGCCTATATTTTATACTGATAAGTGATAACTCTTTAATTATTATTGGGTATGGCCATATTGATAATGGCATATTTATCAAGGATCATATATATATATCTAAAGTTACTGTTCTATATACAATGATGGTTTTGGTACTACAAAAAAAAACAAATTAATCCAAAAGTTAGTTGGTAAAAATTAAAATATCTATATTTGTATGGTTTAAACAGTTTTATTAGAGCTCCTATAATTTACAACAACCATAATGGGGTATACTAAATAACGCTATATTCGTGTGTTATTCAAATTGAATATTAGATATTACAAAAATTGTGTTCAGGGATTATATTTCACTGCAGTGTTAATTGTTGTTAATTTGATTTTATTATTGTTTTTACAGAATCAACAGACTTCCAGATATGTGATTTTGAGAAATATGCTTTTAAATAAAATGTAAATTCTTACTTGAAATGCATTGTTTAATTGTACAAAGACATTTTATTTAAATTTTTGTGTAATAATTATTTATAAATCTGATTTTTTAAATTTTATATCGGACTTATATAATTTTTAGTGCTAATACCTTCTATTTATAAAATATGATCTCTTCTACTTATTCAAAATAAAACTATAGTGTATGTTTACTTTTGAATTATTACAAATTATGTCTTGCCTTATTATTAAACTGTGAAGATATTGATTAAGAGATCTTTTAAAAATGTATGTTTTATATCCTAAGAAAAATGTTAAATTTTCGTTTTCTATGTGATGATAAATAAATAATTCATATTTTATCACTGTTTTCTATTTTCCACTAAATGTTTGCAAAGACTACGCGAAAACATTGGATTAATTTGATTAATCAAAGCAATGGCGTTAAAGTGTTCATAAATGAAGTATATCTAAACCTAACCATTATATTTATGGAGACTTGAACAAGGTTGCGTTTCTGTGATAATACTTGTTATAATATATTCTATGTCAAATAAGAGTAACTGCACTATATGATATAGTATCAAGTTGGCAAGGTCGATAGATGTAGGGAGTATAATAATGTGATGAATACTCAATTATCGTTACGAGGATGTACATCGATTGCCTACAGAAAGCGCCGTCTTACGTATCGGTCATGACTCGTGGTCACCTATCACCCTTTGGATGAAATTAGCATCGAAAAGTCGGAATCACCACAATCGTTTACTATATTTGCCAAAAACCATAGGCTTTACTCAATATGGGGATGGGGGAGCTACGAGTGTCATAGCCGTTCAAAAACTTTTCGACCCCCTCACCCCGGAGACAAAGTTACATTTCCACGTTTACCCAGTTTCGGTCATTTTAACACTGATTCGTGATTGTAAATACAAGAGTAGATAAATACAATGGTGATAATTAATGTAAATCGAAAAAAACTGTAAAAAATCCCCTCAGCCCCTTAAATAAATAAAGAAAAAAATCTCCGCCCACGCCCCATCACCACGATGCCCTTAATCGTTTCGAAAATGAAAGAAAAATGACAATCAGTTTTCACTCATACAAAACGTGTCTCGATAAAAATAATAATAAAATAATATACTGGCCACTTACTGCGGTTGCTATTCTCAATAAACACAATCCCGCGTTGTTATGGAAAAATACCGAATTGACAAATTTCAACCGAAAATCCGTCAGGGTCGTCCCGACCCTCTTACTGTACGCATCTAATCGTTTTTTTGCACTCTCGAATTTTTTCGTTACAAACAAAACTCTAGACCGTGATACATTATTCCGTATTATTTTATATAATATACTACTTTTCGTTAACTCGAATCCTTCTGAATTCAATTTCACGACACTTTCAGCTTCTGGAAACGCTGCACTTGCTCGACTACGACGGGATGTCCGACGTCAAAATGTGGCGCTGGATTGGCCTCGACTCACTCATCGGCGGAGGCGAGCGAAAGATCCTCCGGACTCCGGTATTGCCCGGAAGGAAGCTTCGTGGACCCGCCGTGTCGCCGAAAGAAAACGAGACACCTAGACAAGTAAAAAATGTTGATTTAATAAGTGACATCGAAAACAATTTCGACTTCAAAATGTGGCGCTGGAAGGGAAGCGAGACACTCATTGACGGCGGCGGCGTCGAGCCAAACATCAATCAAACCCCCGTTATTACTAACAAAAAGAAGTTATCGTCATCTTCCTTTACCTCGACGACGTTGACGCTGGTGACGCATGTGACGCTGCCACCTGATTTTGACGTCCATGTGTTCATGGAATATGTTGTTACAAAAATGAATGACGACTCCGAAGTTGATTGGAACTTCAACGAAATCACCGCCGCCTTGCGTCTCGTCGAAGGCTTACCGGAATGGTTTGCGAATTATTTGGTCAACAGCCACTTGATTAGAATGCCACGCAGCAGTGCGTCGTTGTTCCGGAGGCTAATGGAGCACATCAACAACGACGTCTTTTACGACTTGGTCCTGATGGAGACCAAAATTGCCATTGAAGTAAGTAAAAAAATAAAAATAAGTGTCTCCCTTATAGGTACAAAACAATAATACCCTTTTAAATGCACTAGAAGTTTTATTAATTTTTTATCAATTTGCCAAGTAATAATAAAATATATATATATATATCGATTGGAATCAAAAAATGGTTGATCGTAAGATGTTTTAGAAAAAATTAATAAAAAAACGTGCATTCAAATCTCAGCTCTTGTGATTAGGCGATTAAAAATCGTATAAATAAACATGAACTAACACTTAATTTTATCATTTTACAGAATGTGTTGAAAGAAATGACTACATTCAAAAGTCCTAAACTCAAGCGGTATTTGGAAAATTTGCGCAACTGGTTAGGCATGATAACATATGGCATGAATAGACCACTGCCTGAAACCGATCCTATTGGGTCTATGATTCACACATATAACACCAATGGCCAAAAATTTTACTATGCTTAAATTCCTGGTGAAATGATGTTGCTGGCCACGTCACGGATTTTTCGTGGATGGTATTAAAAAAATTTTTCATGTTTTCTCAAATTTATTGTTTTTATAATTCATTCGATTTTGTGTTCAATGATTTATAATTTTGTTTTCATTTATTGTGCTGAAATCTCGATTATCGAGTATATTTTTTCTCTATATAACTATTTTTCTTAGTTTTTGTTATATAGAAATTGCTTATTTTTGTGTTTTTTTGAACTAGAACAGATTTTTCATTATTATAATTATTTATTTCATGTCAACAAATTCATTCAATATTGTTTTACTAGTTTCTTCTTGTGTTGAATGATATATAATTTTGTTTTCATTTATTGTGCTAAAATCTCGATTATCGAGTATATTTTTTATCTGTATAACTATTTTTCTTAGTTTCTTGTTATACAAAAGTATAAGTGCTCTGCACTCTTCCGAAAATTTAAAAATATGTGATATAATATGTGTATGTAGTTAATAGTTATAATCGAACATTTGAGCGAATGTAATGCGAAAGCGGCTCGCTCGGCCTCAAGGCGCTAATATTATTACTTCTTGTAACTCTACATAAATAGTAAAATTATAATAAAAAAAAGTTATAATCGAACATTTTGACTTCCATGACGTTATTGGCTTAAGAAAAATAAGAAGTGAAGTATGGAAAATTATTTCAAACCAAAAAAAACAAAGACTGATAACTTCATGTACTTTAAGCTCTGATCTTGTTGTATACAATATTATGGATGTATGTATAACATTATTGTATGCATATGTATATTTCTAATTATAATTAAATAAATTTCATTATTATAAAGTCTCAATTAACCGTGGTTTTCATTTATCCGTGTGACCCCCTCCCCACCATTACCCCGGATAATCAAGGTTCCACTGTATAGAAATAGCTTTTTTAAAATAAAAAAACATGTTTGTACTAAGAAATAATAATTGGTATTTGAAAGTTGACAATCATGGTAGAAAAAAATGTGGCGTTACCTCCTCCCCAAAAATATAAATTAGTCTGGACATATACAGACTCAATTCATAATCCGAGTAAATTCAGTTTGTTTTTCTGGCCATGCAGCTGAGATAGACCAATGTAAATTTAGTTCCTCAGTAATTTTGAAATTAAAAATACATTATTTGAATCTTACTTGAAGTTGCCATAAAATAATAATTTATTACTTAATTTTCATTTATTAATGTTTGAATATGAATATCGATTATTGAGGTAGATGAACGGTTGGCACTTGATTTTAAAATTTGAAGAGCATAATATTAGTGTTAATACATAGCCATCAAAGAACCTAAAATCTAATGTATACCATTTTTTAACTCATAGTAATGCACAATAGTGAATATTTTAGTTATTGAACTGGAAGACAAGCTAGAACACATAAACGAATTTCATTCACATTGAAATGTAAGATATTGCTTTTAATTATTAGGAATTATATTCAACTGACAAGATGTTTTTAATTTTTTGTAATTTATCACCTGTAGATAATTAAGTTATTTTTTAAGATTTGTTTACTCCAATCCTGATTTTACAAAACTAAAAAATTTAATTCAACATTAGTTTGAAAATGAAACAAAGAAAGTATTTTCAAGTCTTACCTTCAACGTTCATAGTAGCCATTTGTATATGATAAAATGCAGTACTTGAAACTATAAATTTAAGTTTTGTTCACAATAACAACCAAATATATTCCATACGATCATATTATTATCATAATTTACACAACTATTTTCAACATACAAAAATTATCTTATAGGTATACATTTAGTCTGTACTTTTTTAATAAAGATTTATTTTCAGTATGTCAACATTTTTCTTCAAAATACCTCATATTTTTATTTTCCAGTTGCAATAATTATTGCACATAGGCCTTTATTCCTAAAATAATTATTCAAATTACTACTCAAGGAACCTAGTGATTTAAATTATGCAAATGCAAAGGACATTGATATGTAACATTGTAGGCCACTTCGGTAATTATTAAATTATGATTTTATTAATACTAAATATGCTTCTACTTCACATCAACTCAAAATCAGTAAATAATGATTTTGAAATATTTAATTACACTATTGAATATTAATATAAATTTGTAACATGATTCATTCTAGAATTTGTATGCAAAATATATATAAATAATTGAGAAAATAGTATTCATATAAAGAATGAATCATCTAGGTTGCAATAAGTTAGATAGAAATAAATATGTACTAGGACAAAATTATTACGAGTCGATTTTTTTAATGTAAAAAAAAAAAAAAACAAAACAAAATAGGAATTAATAGCTAGTTTAAATAAAAAAAAAATTGCTGTAGTATTTCATTTTGCAATTTTGGTTGCATATATAAAATTGAAGAATGTTTGAGTGAACTTAAATAGAAAATTATAAATATAAGTTTGTTGATATTAAACTGAATTTAATTTAATTTCAGTAAGAAGCCACATATTAATAGCTATGATGGTATAATGTATAAAATAGTAAAATAAATAAACTGTACATATTGGATGAAAAAATGTCTGAGCTAAATAATAAACTGGTTTCTTTTTGTATGTTGATAAATACAGGAGGTTTATTAATATATATAAAAAAAAGATTCAACTTAATCTGCAAGGTAATTAATGAACTGAGACAGTTTAACAGACAATTTTTTGGATTATGTAGAGCTATTAAGTTACAAGTCTTCATCCTCGTCAGGCAATGCGGTTTCTTGAGCCTCCTAAAAATTAATATTAAATTTATGTTATATAAGATTCTCATTCCTCATAATAATCAGTTTTTTTTTTTTTACCTTAAGGTCTTGTTCAATTTGGTCTTGCCATTGAGGGTCCATCTTAATTTCAGGAGGAACAAGAGCTGGCATAGCAACAAATTCAAGGTTAGGATCACCAATCAATTTTCTAGCCATCCACAGGAAGGGTTTTTCAAAATTGTAGTTACTCTTTGCACTAATATCGTAATACTGAAAAAATACAATTTTTTAAAATATTTGTAATTTATAATGTCGATTACCAATACTAAGTACCTGTAAATTCTTCTTGCGATGGAAAACAATTGTTTTAGCTTTAACTTTCCTATCCTTGATATCCACTTTGTTTCCACATAACACAATTGGAATGCCTTCACATACTCTTACCAAATCTCGATGCCAATTAGGTACATTTTTGTAAGTGATACGACTAGTAACATCAAACATAATAATCGCACATTGACCCTAAAAATATACAATATACACTTAGTTTATGAAGGAGAAAATTGAATATAAAAAATAATATTAAACCTAATAAATTATGTAATCTATTTGATATTGAAAATGTTTATAGTAATTAATATTAATTTTATAAGAATTTAATATATCTTTTAATTTAATTACTTGAATGTAATATCCATCTCGGAGACCTCCAAATTTTTCTTGTCCAGCAGTATCCCAAACATTGAATCTGATAACACCACGAGTAGTATGGAATACCAATGGATGTACCTCTACTCCCAAGGTAGCAACATATTTTTTTTCAAATTCGCCAGTCAAATGTCTTTTCACAAAAGTTGTTTTGCCTGTTCCACCATCACCAACCAATACACACTTGAATGTTGGTACGTCATCTGGTACATTCATTATTACTTATTTCTGTAAAGAATTAATTCTTAATTAGTTAAAATCAAAATAATTCACAGATCAATTACATCTATTATCATATGTCAGAATCATGGGTTATCATTTTATATGATAGGTAAAAACTGATTTCAGTTGTTTTATTTTTATTAATACATTGATATTAGCACAAACCTAATAATAACTAAAATTAGAATTAGAATTATTTTAAATGAAAAAACCTATGGTTAGGTTAGGATTTAATTTTTTAATTTGGTAAATTAATAACAAGTTGTATGGGTTATTCAAAAATGTATCTTAGATATGTAGGTAGGTACCTAAATGAGTTTTAATTCAACAATAAATCAAAAACAACAAATAAATGGAAATTTTTCAATAGATTCTTAATATATATATATTTTTTTTAATATGTTAAGTTTTACTTCACTAGAACAAAAACTATGTATTAATTTATTTCTAAAAAAATTCTCTAAAGTATTATGTAAAAAAAATAAACCAGGTAATATATTATTGCAAATATGAGAAAACAAATTAAATTTCAGAACATAGGACAAATACTAAAATGTTAATTAAAATTTGAAAAATTAGGATAAATGTAAAACTTAATTTATTATAGGTAAAATAAATGGAAATCATTTTTTATCAATAATACATTTATATTTAACTATAATTGCTTACATTTTTACTTTCAAAAAAATAAAGAGGCTTCAGTATTAATGTATGAATTATACTACATGAACTAATAATACACTATGAGCTTTATAAGAGTGACCTTCAACTTTATCACATTTATTTTTTGATTAAATCAGCATAACTAGGAATGGACAAACAAAACTGATTTTTCCAAGTATTAGTCAGGAGTGGAAATGAAAGTTTTAATTCACAAGGAAATGTATGTCTAGTGTTAAAATAAAATAAAGGTTACTTATTGATAAGACCTAACCTTAGAACAATACTTAACATCAAAAAAATGATAGTCATATACCACAGTATGGGGAATTATTAAAAACATAGACCCATGAAAGTAAAAATGTTGATTAAATACTAAATGTTAACGGTTCTTAAACATGTTTCAAAAATACACGCAACTGTCAACTATACTCTTTGTTTTCATTTCAAGTATGATAAATCACATGGTTAAGAGAAAAACACATTTAATTGTTAAAGAATAACATTGAAAACAATCAAAGAGAAGAAGGCGATACGATTGACGTGAATAATCTAGCAATAATCAAGGATCGGCGATCCGGGAAGGATATGTAAACGCTATAATATAACCTAAGATTTTATGAACTCAAGTTTAGAAAAAAAAAAACGCGGACAGTAATACGAACAGTATGTAACACGATTAACTTAAATACGATGGGCGCTAGACAATGAACAACAAAATGAAATTTTGTAGACAGTTACTTACTTGTTTGGAGTTGTGTTCGTGAGTTTCACACAAGTTGACAAAATTGACGATGCCGGAAAATTCTGTAACGGATTCCAACGGTCTAGTCAGTGTCGTGAAAAAACACGCTAGTGATTGCGAACAAGGAATGATGGCGTCAGGGGACCGCCTCCAAAGCCGCTATCACGTCACAAGCCGCTGAACTGCCGCATTTCGACGTGCAGTGTAGCCGGTAACAACGAATCAGAGTGGCCATAGATATAATTTGTAATTTTAGGCGCCAATTATATTTTTTATTGGTTCGGTTTCATATGAAACAATAAAAGACGATCTAAACAACATTGGGGTCATAAAGTGAGGCCTCTTTTCACTTTAACTCTGCTATAACTAAATATAGATATTCCGTGTAAAAATATATTTGTTACTTGTCATAGTGACGTCATTTATATCAAAAATATAATAAGTATAGGACACACAACATGTGAAAAATAAATTAATTTAACGTACAGACAATACATCAATTTAAAACAATTTATCAAATATCAAAAATATACTACACAATTAGGATAAAAATTGCTTTACTGTAGATATGCTTATTTTATTTTATTTTTTTCGTGCAAAATTGATACATTATTGTAGGTTTAAAAGAAGAAAATATATTAATTTAAAGAATAGTAGAATAATAAGTTTTAGAACCGTACAAGAATGTACTGGTACGGATTCGGACCATAGTATAATTTGTATAAGTTTTATTTCGTAGATACTTACTGACATAATCGAGTTTGGGGTTTAAAAATATGTTATTATGGATCTAATCATCGATAGAATGCCACAAAGCTGTCTTCTTATTGACTTTTTTTTCTCTAATAGTATATTTATAAACTATTAACTTAACGAATTATACGAATTTATAAATATAAGCCGTATGGTATTTCAAATCAAATTCATTAACAATTAATGAAGAAGTAGAAGAAATAAAAACCATTAAAAAAAAAAAATCACATGTAATGCATTTGCAAATTATGCAACTATTAAATATTGATGCATTTAACTATTATTCTTTTATTATTTATCAAATTTAAACTTATTTAAAGTTTTAATCATATATGTATTTACTGTACTCTGTACATATATATTATATATTTTATATTATATACATGTATTTATCAATAATATTTTGAATTTAATTATATTTGGTATACAAACATAAATGTATAAGTTACCATAACTATAATTTATTATTACGTCAATATGTTACCTACTTTCTAGGTTTCTCTTACTACTCACTTGTAACACAACCGTCGACGTTGTCAATAGTCACCACCTGTCGATGTTCTATCATTTAATATTTACTATAGTACTAAAATGATGAATTAACTTCACTATTTTGATCTTGGATAAAAACGCACGTGGCTATTAAACGTTAAGTGAGGGTATATATTTCCTTGCATTTATTCGTCGTGGAATTTTTTATTCAATGGTAAATTGTAGATATTTCCATATTTCCTCTGAGTAAAAATTGTAAATAGTAAATAGTGTGACATATAGTGGAGTATAGAGAACAATGGGCTTCATAAATATGAAGGTATGATAATAGTTAAAGAATCTAAAATATCAAATTTTTGTAACTAAATTTATTGGTAAATTATGTAATTATACATTTTTTTTATTATGAATAAATAATAAAATCTAAAAATCTAGGACCTACATCTGAAGTCCCTTATAAAAACTCAAGCTTTAGGCCCCAGTACATTGCATTCTTGCACCGTGATCCGTTACTAAACCCGACATTGGTCCTGCAAATAGAAAAAAGTTAATATGAACAATAAAAGATGATGTAATTATGAACCATGAGGTCACAAATAGCCTCTTTGTAGTGATGAGTAGGTAGGTCCATAGCGAGAACGTACAGCTGATGATTCACTGCATATACAGAATAGTGGGATTCTGTCGGAGGCTAACACCTACTCATTTTACATTAATAATATTACTGTGGACTATTAGGAGACTGTATTGGTATGATTATTGATCATGTTAAAAAATAGCTTAATTCACCATAAATCCTTATCATACCATGTACCAGGGACATTAATAAAAAATAATTTCTATTATACAAGTATTATACAAGATACGTATTTCGGGCTACAAAAAATAAATATACTGTTTATCAATAAATATTTCAAATAAAACTATAACTATCCAGTCTAAATGTATACCTTTGCAATGTTATCTATCTGCAAAACTACAGAAGTGTACTAATAAAAAATAATGAAAAATAAAGCCACAGTAAGTTTCTATAAGTAATTAATTTTAAAATTTACGAAATCGAGGAGTTCTTAATTGAATAAGAAAAGTTTGACGCTTTAATGTATCAACAAGCTAACGAAATACGTATTATAAATATATTTAGGTATTATTTAGGACGTGCTTACCACCTGTTGGCCATAGTAGTTAAAATCGCAGCAAACGAATTGCGTCCCAAGATCCCTTTTTCATACCAATTGCGTCCCGATAATATTTAACAACTAAATTTATTCGTCCCGATAATATTTAACAACTACACTTATTGCGTCCGTTGTAAATACATTATTTTCCTTCCCATTTAATACAAAGCGCACGAGGTTTTTCTACCTGACGATGTATTTTATTCGAAACCGGTCATAAATATTAAAACACTTTTCTATTCTTTTACATAATACTCCAGGCAAGACCTATTTTTTATTTTATTTTCATTTTCATTTTGTTTTTTCATTATTAAAGATATTTTATAACTTTTAATAAATTATTTTATATATTTAATAATATTTTGTTATTTTAATAATTCAGTCAATTTTTTTGCAGTTAAATGGTCAAATATAGTATCAAACATTCTCTAGAAAATTTAATCAGTATGATAATTATAACTTGGTCTAAATGCTTTTAAATTTAGCACATCTAATACTGGTGTAGCCTAGGTACATAATTGAGGTACTAATTTAATATCATACGACCAAATGGACTTTTTGATTTAGTTTCCCCTGGACTTAATTACATTTCAAGTATATTCAATTTCATAAACTGTAATATTGTTAAGTCTAGTATCTGTTGTTATTTTATAACAAAATACTCGTTTGAATTTTAACTCTTACATATTTTATGTATGCAATTAAGACAGTATTAACTGTATATTGTCAAAGTAAGATGCCAATATTACTACAACATTTCAGTACTATATGCATATTGACATTGAACGCTGAACTCATTTTGAAATACACATTTTTTTCTTCTATTTTTTAGTAAATACGAATAAGTAAAAATATTAAAAATGTTAATCAATATTATCGAAATGCGCTAAAATAATTGTGTTGGCCATACTGTATGGATTCGTTTTTTGGTCCACGGTGCGCGCAGCCGCGCAATATTTCACTCGCAGGTCTGCCGCTGACAGTGCTGTAGTTAGGAAGTATGTATTGATTTTTATCTCGTCCCTTTTTCGAGTTTTCCGCACGTTCCGAGTATATTATATTAAAAGTAAAATTTTTTATCGTTTTTCTTGGTTGTTTTTTTTTAATTTTTAGTTAGTGTTATTTATACTCGTGTTCGTGTCACTGCTTTTGCCAAATGACGCGTTTATGAGACCCAATCGTTTTCGGCTAGTCTGTGTATCCGTTTCGCGTCTCCATACTGTAAATAATGACTAAAGACAGGCTAGCGGCTTTAAAAGCGGTATGATTTTTTTTAAATATATATTTTACACCGGTGGTTTATTTGCACTTGGACCGTTCTTGGCTATGTGTAGGCTAGTCCAGCAGAAGATTTTTCTTGTTGGAAATACTTGAAGTCGAGATTTTTTACACTTGCTACCTACTATGGTTATCAAATGGTTTAAACTAAGAAACCCTACAGAAATACTGAATCGTTTTTCCCATAAACTGTTAATAGTCTTTATCTATACATGTAAATCCATAGAATATTATTTTCTTATAGTTAATGATTAACTAAAATTAATATAGAAGAATTCTAATTAAGTTGTTTAAATTTAACACATTTTGTACCTTCCAATACAATATATTTTATAAGTAGGAATACTTAAGAATTATTAATTCTTATCCTGTAAATTATTTGCTGTTTCATAGTGATAATAATTTTAAAAAACATGTTTGGTAGATAATGATCAAATATGAATCAAGCTGTTTCTGTAAAAATCCAAATGTTTTTAACCAAAGAAATTTGTAGATTTATCAAACATTAAATGAAACAATAATTACATTTTTTCTTTATATTCTATAATCAACTTTCATAGATTTTAAACTTGTTGAGCTAATTACTTCTGTAGGTTGTTATGTATTATGTATATAATAATTCATAATACCTATTTGCTGGAATAATTTTTAGTTGTATAAATTAAAGATTACTCATATATGTATGGGTAGTAAATTCTACTTTTGTAGTCAAAAGTATTTTTACCAACTTTGAATCTTCACTACTGAGGAAATTGATCACATTTGTTAGTGAGTGAAGAAATTAATGACTAATTATGACTCAGTGTTGAGTGACTATACCTAATTTGTTAAAATAATGATAAATATTTGCTTAATGCAGTATTTATATCAAATTTTATTAAATTATAAATTATTTCAAACAAATTATTTATTTATCTATCATGTTGATACATATGTAACCTTCTATAATTGTTTTATCTTCGTGTCATAATAGAATGATTGTTTTCCTTCAATATACAATAATAAAAACATTTATAAGCAATTTATATGATAATTGGTATAATCTTTACTCATTATTTGAAACTATTTAATTAAATGTACCAAAATATTAAACTTTATGATAATGATTTTAATTTTTAATTTTTATAATTTATGATAAAAATATTAATACTCACCTATTAATTATTATTACATTTCAATGATATATATATATATATATATTGATAATGTAGCTATTGTTATTTTATTAATCTTTTATTGATCAATAATATTAAATTACAATACTTTTTCAAAGTGAAAAAGTAATTGTATTATATGTTAGCTTTATCAATTAATGTATTAATTGTAGGTAACATATTCAACTATATATTTTTAATTTAAGTATTTTGTAAGTTAAAAACTACTTAATATTGTGTTAAAAAATTCACATGCTTTTTTTGGTTTTAGGCTCAAAGTGATGATGAAGAAGGTGGTGCAGATGATGTGGCCGTCAATATGGACGGCCGACAAGATGGGTCGGGAGCTGCATTTATGGATAAATTTTTTGAGGAGGTAAACATTTTTTTATTTTTGAAAGTGTAAGAAAATGTTCAAAAGTGAATGAAATACAGATATTGGTTATTGATATTTATTTTGTATAGGATAATAATTAATGTTTCTAATTTAAAAGTTAAAATACCTATATTATATTATTTACAAAAACTCTTAATTAGCTCATTTGATTATAAAATTAAGGTTTTTTTAATAATTTATCCATTTATTGTTTAAAATGCATTTAATAAAATATAGATAATCAATAATGTAGGTTCAAAGTGATTTACAATTTTAAGTTTTTTATACTAACATTTTAAATTATAATAAAAACAGAATATTGTGTATCAAATTATATAAAATTTAACGAGACTACTAGAAATATTTAATTTTAATTGCAGTTTATAAATAATTATGTTAAGAATTTTAAGATTTTTGGAATATTATTTTATTAAAAATTAAATGTAATATTTAAATTTAATGACATACACATTTGATTCTTCTTTTGACTTGAAATCAAAATTTTCAAAAATTGTATTCTAAATAATTTATATTTTGTTTCATTGCCAATTTGTAATATTAAATTTTTTTAAAAAAATCCATAGAGTGTATAGATACTTAATATATACAAAATATATATATATATGACAAAATCATTAGACATCTGATTCGCTTATTTTTCACAAAACTACCTACCACCTAATAATAATAATAATTCTGTGGAAACAGTCAATAATTTATACTAGTATTGGTAATATTAATATCAGTAATTCTCAACAGGTGTTCTGTGATACTTTTATATTCTGTAAACAATTTGTTTAATCAGGAACACTATAGTCATATTATAACTAGATAAACTTTTAAGGTTTATAATTTTTCCCAATATGAATTGAAATTATAAGAAATTTATCAAATTTTTATTATCTTATAATTTTTAAACCAAACAATTTTGTACTACATACTTAAAATATATTATTATAAAAAGTTCAAGAAAAAATGTTGTCAATCACTGCTCTAAAAGGACTATTTTTATTAATAGATAAAATGGACCATTTTAAAGCTTAATGAAATTATTTCAATATCAAAATATCAATAAGCTAATATGATATACATGAAATTGTAATTTATATTACATTTTATGTGATATATTATTATTTATCATGATTCCATTTCATATTTAATAAATTATATTATACCTACCAACCTATAGTAAATTTACTATACATTACTTACCAAAATTCATGTCAAACTAGAAAAATGTATTTAAAAAAAATGTCAAACAGTAATCAAATATTACACATATTAAATGTTAATGTATAACTGGTTCAAAATATAATTTAAATGACTAATTTAATTAGTTATTTACCAATTTTAATATTTATAGATTATAAAAAATAATCATTTAAATTAATTTTGTTTTGAAAATACAATTTCTTCTAGAATACACATTTTACTTAAATGATTTAACTTGTGAATTATGTTAGCACTTTATTTTTTAATTTTATTAATATGGTTTAATCTAATAGGTATCACTTGGTTAGGTTAGTTATAATTTCATTTTACACATCTACTTAATTTAACTTATTTTAAATATTCTTAATTTTATTACATGAAAACATTAATTTTCTTTTCAATGAATAATTAGTTTAACATTGCATTTACTAATAAAAATTTGCTTATCCTCGATAGAAAAATTTGTATATCTTTGATATAACTTTTATTGTTTCATATTATTATTCCAGTTTAAAAATTATAAACTTTCCATTTGGTAGTTGTTATTTTTTTTATGTCATAGTATAAAGCAAAAAAATATTCGAGATATTAAATATCTACCTATTTAATGATAGTCAAGGTTCTTAACTTTTTTTAGACAGTAATCCCTTCTAAATTAAAAATGTGAGATGAACCATTAAATTAGACTATTATGGTATGAAACAATATTATGGGATGAAATTTGATTAAAAAAAATCAAATGTGTATATAAATCTAAAATCTTCTAAAAAGTATACATGTGATTATATACATATTATTTCTACCTTAGCTACTAAATTTAGAATTCTTTATTTAAACATACAAATTCCAAAGTGCTTTCTCTCATAAATAAAATTAAAATAGTCATTATGCATAGAAATCTTCACTGTTGAATTAAATACATACCTATATGTACATTTAACATGATAGAGAAGAAGACAAGTAAATAATAAACCAATTGAGATAAGTTTGTAATGAGTGTAGATAATAGTAATTAGTTCATCATTCATTTTATGAAACTAGCGTACATTTTTGATTAGTTTAAAACTAGTTGTAGACTATTCTAACTGAACCTATCATAATGAAAGCAATGTATAAGCCCTTATTATGTGATTTTATGTTTGAGGTAATATATATATATAATGAATTTATTTTATTTTATTTGTATATATGTTACGGTAAATGACGTCATAACAGAAAATAACAATATTCACCAGTCATTCATGTTATTTGCCCACAAATGTGGGAATTATTGTGAGTTTTTGTGAATCATGATGAAATATTGGAGATTAATGTGAATATTTTGGTTCATAACAATAATTACCTATGTATTTGGTCATAATGTTAATGCCTGGCGAATATTATTATTTTCTGTTAACAGTGATAATATAATTTACCGTAACATAGATCTAATAAAATTCATCAAATTAATAATTATTTAAATGCTTTAGGTGGAAGGCATCCGAGGGATGATAGACAAGATTCAAGCAAATGTGGAAGAAGTGAAGAAAAAACATAGTGCAATATTATCTGCTCCACAGACTGATGAAAGTAATACTATTTTATTTGAAATAAATTATTAGTTTTAACGATAATGTTCAGCAAATATTAATATTTTTTCATATTTTAAAAAAGCCTTAGATTTTAATTTAACATAGAAATTTTTTTCAAAGGGTGTTAAGAGTAATTTACACATTATTTTCAAGTATGGTAAATTGGTTTAAGTGTTATTTAACAACTGTACATATAAATAATAATAATAAAATCCTATAAATATAATTTCATTAGTATGGTAATATTTTTAACTCATCAGTAAGATATTTGGATACTGGTTCAAATATTATTGATTCCAAGTTTTACATCTATGGTTTTATTAGTGGTATATTTATTTGTTTAAATTTAAAAGCAATAATAAATTATTGCATTAAAATCTTGATTTTAAGAAGAATTGTGTAATGAACATATATTATATATATATACATATATATCTTTTTTATACTTTTAACATAAACATTTATAAAAAAAATAATTAACTCAAAAAAATACCATTTTTTTCCATCTTTTAATCATAGTTACTTGTTGAGTGAGATCATATTTATTAAATACATTATTATATTTTCTTTTATTACCCTGTAATTAAATTTATTAAATAACATTTTATTTGATAAATGAGTTATCTAGTAAATTGTGTTGGTTTTTTGATATTATTGTTTTAAACACATAACAAATTAGGGTCAATACCCCTTCTTGGTTTAAATATCACATGGCTTCAGATACAGTAAATAGGAAGCTCTACATAAATTAAAGCGTTAATCTAATATTTTTAGTCTCTAATTTTAGTCTCCAACTTTTGTTTTCATTTTATTTTGAAATTTCAAGACAAACGATTAATTACTAGATAAGCTATTGCTAAATAATTTATACATTTATAATTATTTTATAATTTTCCAAAATGTATTAATTTCCTGATATACTGGGTGGCCTATTCCCTATTTTAATTTAGCTAACAGTAAAACAAGAAAATACAATGGTTCATCTGGTATATAAAAATAAAATACATTGTTATTTATTGTGTAGATGACTAAATATAACTAAAATTCCGTTTTTATGTGGAAATGAATATGATTATAATTGTTTATTTCAACTGTATGATACTGTTCTGGTTGTTTCAGACGAGTAACTAGATGTGATAACATTTTTGATTACTTGGGGTCATTAATTAAGAGGTTAACTCAGGTTCTTTTTTTTAACTATTTTGGCTGCCTCATAGATTTTGTCACCCATATTGTCAAAACTTATTGTTTTTCCATGTAGGTAGTTTATACTTTTTATTTTAAATTTCCATGCTTTTTCTCTTTATTTGTATAGTTATAAATTGTTGTACTTTAAGTAGGTTTCAACTATATATTAAGACTCGCAAGAAAAATATTAAAAGTATTAGAAACTAATGGTTTTATAACTTATTTTAAGGTAGACCTATTGCTGAGTCATATTTAATGGAGTGATGCAAGAGTAAACTTTTTGTAAAACTAGTTGAAAATATTTGTTTAATTGAAAATAAAGTACACATTTTATAATCTAATATTTTTTATAGATTTTATCAGAAAATATTACTAAACAGTTATTTTATAGTTATAAAAATTTAGTATTAATATTATTATTGACTAACACCTAAGTTATAAATCTTATAACTAATAAAAGTTAATAAAAAAAAAAACAATTAAAATTTACTTTAAACATAGCTAACAAATACATCTTGTAATCATATTTTTTAAATGAAAACTGTATACCTATTTAATTGAATTTATTTATATTCAGTTTTATTAAAAAAACTATAAATCAAATTCAGTGATTCAACCTCCGAAAGTTCCTCAAATACAGACTTGCCTACATTTGATCAGTAATATGTGATGTTTTGACCTATGAAAATTAACTACAAACAATATTTTTGAATATGATTAAATCACAATAAATGAATTCATTTTTTACTTTCAGTAAATGTTTAAATGGTTGAAAAAGGCGATCGTATTATTGAAATCATATTTTTCTACAAATAATGTTAGCATGATTGTCTACTATATATAACCTAAAACTGTTTTGATTATAAAACTGAAATATAATTGAATACTATTTACAGTAATAACTATAGGTTATTGTTATTATTGCTAATCTTTCCAGTTTAATTTAAATTTTAGGTACTAATAATGGATTCTAAATAAATAATTTATTTATAAGTTATTTATTAATTAAGTGATAACTACATTTTTGATAATTACACTAAATATTTTATAACAAAATTTAAATTGAATATAATTCTTTGTCATTTATTGGGTGAAATATTTTGGCTTTTTGAACTTTGCGTGATGTTAAACTCCTATTTGTGATTCAATATTTAATGAAGAGTAGTTTGGGAACTACTACTTTATATTATGCCACCTATTAAACCTTAGAAACAGGAATTATAAAATCCAATTTGTTTGATTATTGTCATATTACTATAAATTCAAATATTGTAATAATTGTTAGTTTAGCAACACTTCTAGTATATATATATTACAACAGTTAAAGTAGAAAAGAATTATTTGGCAAGGTCTAGTGTGATGTACACGGCATAAACCAGTTTTGTTTGATGTATTTTATTTTGTAAGATGGTAAAGGTTAAACACTAAATTATTAGTATGATAATGAACATTCTTTCTGTATGGATGTACACATTTGAGTCGAACTTCAAAATTATATGCATTTAATTAACTAACATTCAATTCATTTATGAATTTATGACCCTAGTCCTTCCCCTTATAAAAATAAAATATTTTAGATAGCAAAGTTTGACTATTTTAAATAATTAAGTAATTAAGTTTGTATAATAAATACTGTAATGTAATTATATCAATTTTAATAACTAATTCAAACAATAAATTTTTGTTGTAAAAATGAATTCATTTTAATAGAGAATGATTTCTTAACACAAGTATAGGAATCCGTTAATAAAAACCTAAATCATCTACCTGTTTTTACTTTTTTTTCTTCCATTCAATTATTTTCGTTTAACCACATGAAAATATATTTGTAAATTACATAAAATCACAAAGTAAATTTTTATTTTGAAACCAAATTATTAGAAGAATATTTTTGAAAAAACAAAATATTTTGGTTTTCTAAATCTAGTTGGTGGGATAGCTGAACCAATAATCTTTTACTGTAATTTTTATTAAAATTGTTGATGTTATTGTACTGTTTATTGTAACAGTCATATTTCATAATAAAATAATGACTAACTGATTATTGTAAAATACTTATCATAAATTTATTGTTGACATATTATAAATTATAATAATATTACTGTACAATTTACTTATAATAATCAATTAATTCAATTCAATTTTTTTTAAATAAAGGAACATGTTTTTAAACACATTCACCAGTATCACTGGTACAGCTAAAAATATCCAAATCTTAAACAAATTAAAAATAAATATATCACATTTATTTTGTGGTATTAATTTCCTTCAAAATCAAAATGTAATCAAGTGAATATCTTTTAAGATTAGTTGTAGAAAAGGGTTGGAACTCTGAACATTTAATGACCATGAGAATTAGGGTCTTGGTTTTTTGATAGATCAGCTGGAATGGTTAATCATTTAGCCTTCTGTGTAAAATGATAGGAAGTGATGGAGGTTGTATAGCTATCTTGTTTAAGTAGGCGTATATTTGACAAGATAATATTATGACACATCATTATTCTAGACGACTTTCAAACTCAAGGATTCTATCGTAGCTAATATTCAAAATTAAACTCTGTATATCGTCAAATATAATAAAATTTTAACTGTTTTATTAATTGAAATACATTAATACTAACAACAATTGCTTAGAATGGAATGAGTAGAATATTTTTTCTACTCCTCATTATAAAAAGTTCGAATATTCATCAAATTCATATTTAAAGTTTACTTAAAATAAATAAATAATGAAAATATGTTATTTTAATGAAATGACTGATAATTACATACTATCATTAATAACAATTTGTTTTCTTATATTATTTTAATTTATATTTATAATTTTATAATAGTCATACAATCCAAAATAAAAATGTTAAAATTTTTATACTAAAGAGCCCAACATTTTCATAAATATCATTCATCTTTTAAAAATTTGTATTGTTTTTATGTTTTACTCATCAAAATGATCAAAAAGATGTTCTTAATTTTTTCCAGAAATTTCTATTCTAATACATGAGTTTTATAAAATTTGGTATCAAAAATGTTTTTAAAAATAAACAATTTGTATGTCATACTAATTCATTATACACCATAAAATATTCATTATGCAATTATAGTCTAAATTTGGGTGATTTTTTTTCTATTATACTAATAACATTACTCGATTATTAATAATATCATTAATTATATTAAGTGGAATGTATAAAAGAAAATTTATAATTTTGTGTCACTGAAATTATAATGTATATATGGTAGGTACGTGCTTCAAAAGAATTACATGCTGATGTTAAAATTGACAATGGTATTGTCTGGTGTCCCACTCTATCTTTTTTCTTGACATATTGATCTTGAAAAATGTCGATTTTATGTTTTTAAAACCATCTTCACTATGTCACTTAATACAATAAAGGATATACTTTACATGTTAAAGTTGATCGAACATTGAGCTAGCTTTAATAGAGGGTGTGTTGTCATTATATTTCAAAGTGATTATCACAGCATTCTAAAAATGATTATGAGCAGCTGAAAGTAGTTGTACAATTTATTTTTGTAAATTGTGTATATTAATGTTTGCTTAAAATAAATAATATCTACTTAATTTTGTTAAGGGCAATACAATTATTTGATCTAAATGAACATATGATACAACCATATGTAATTTTTAACACTATTTTAGATCTGACGGAATTATTGGATATAGGATTGTTTTTTTTTCCCGTTTATACCCTAGTTAACCGTTAACATTTTTTTTATAAAATAGCTTCATCCCTATGAAAAAAATTAATAACAGATTTTAATTCATATTTTTTCATATTTCCCAGTAGTAGTTTCTGAAAAAAAATTATGAAAATTTAATGTTAAAAGGAAATTGAAAAGTAAATAGTCATTTCTTAATTTTTTTTTTTTTTTATATATATATAAAATCTTAAATATTTTTAGATAAACCAAGCTCCGTCTTAGATTTGTTTTTCGATTGTAATATTATTGAACAAAATAAAATAATATATTATCTTCAATCTTGAGTCTAGGTAAGTGAACTAGTAATAGTCAAATATTGCCCGTAATTAATTTAATAACTGAAATACTAAATGAAATGATCATTTAAAATATTCCTGGTTGAGTGAGTTAGTGTAGTGCTTCATAAATTATAATATTGAAGCAACAAATTGGAATGGTTCAATGTGTAACCTATACCCAATATTTTTGACCTATCAATGAATACCCTATTATTGGTATCAAAAACGACAGTTATAGTTATTAATGACTATCACACGTTTGTATATATATATATATACATCAATATTAATAATAATAATCAACATTTTTATTATGATATAGTATTTTAATTTTATGATTTGCTCATGGCATGCATATCGTAAATTTAATAGTGAATTATGAAATTTAGTAAAATTATATTTAGTTATATTAATATTCATATTAACTTATACAAATTACCAGTATAGTTTTATATTATGAATCTCTATTTTAGAAAACCGTTTATTATAGTGAAATCTGTTATGTTAACATAGCGTGAAAAAAATAATTTATTTAGGTATTTTTTAGTAACAAGTTAATTCTTTGACTGGATTAATCTGAATTATTGTAGTTGTAGTTATTACTTTAAATCAAGAAATAATATATATTAACAAAAATAAATAAGTTCACTTGTTTATATTATGTATTTAACATTTTAAACATCTAATTTTCACATAATAATTGAAGATATTTAAATTTAATTTAATTTCTTTTTATGTATGCCTTTTGTTATTGTTTTTACATCTTATTATTAAATATCTAAATATAATTACATATCCCACTAACCAAACAATTTTTCTTATCATATTTGATGTCACAATACAATAGTCTTTCACTTTCCTGAGATTTAAATCGATATATTACCCAACCCCAAAACTTAGAACTTCTCATATTACCACTACTACCCTCCTTCTAATGTACAGTCTAGTCACCTTGACAACTCAGCCAATGTTGTCAAATAAACTTGCATATCTACTTTGATGTGGTTTTTATTTCCACTCATAATTTAAAAACAATTTCACCCTTAGTGAATTTGACTCACTCACTCTACTAAAGTTGTTTAAAACATAGTTTGTTTTATTCAGATAATTTTGATTATTTATTATATTTTAATACTTTCCATTAGTATGAAAATATAAATTAGATAAAAATAAAATACAGAAAATATTGAATTGTATGAAAAACAATTGAGTATTAATGTTTTTCATTTCAAATTTAAGAAACCTTTATTTAGTAGATAAAAAAATGACCGGCCATTTGTATTTATAATGCCTATTTATAGAAATTGAATACTTCCAAATTAATAATTTTTGGTTTTTATTTCATATCGAAAAAATTACATCTAAAAAAATGGATCTGTAACTAATTTTGAAACATGTTTGCAATTTATAGTTAAAGTTTTTTAGGATATTATTTTATCTATAAAGGACATGCATTTTTCCCTTTTATTTTATTACTCTATTGACAATAATAATCTTAAATTAAAATTTAGAAAAAACATTTGGTATATTTATTTGTAATATGAGTAAACTATGTTATTAATAGCCCATATAATCTAATACATAATGTAATTATATTAACATAAGTAAAATAATAAAAATACATTTTTTTATACATTCAATAATTTAATCTTTTAAATATTATTCCCTTCTTCATTATTTATATTGATTCAAGATTTTCAAATGACAACCTATTATAAAAGATATTATTTTAGTTATAAGTTTAGCTTAGTTCAGTAGTTTAGTTTAAACTGCTACTATTAGTTAGTTACCTGTTGTACTTTTCAAGTACACAAAAACGATCGAAAACGACTAGAGAAGATGAAATGAAATAAATTTAAAATGCGGGAAATAAATCTAAATACGTACATTTGTACGTCAGTACATCTGTGTAAACTACATTTATAATAATTAATAATTTATTAAAAATATCGTTTTAACTTATCAATATGTTATCATATTGTTTCATCAATATTGAAAATAAACGTATAATACTAGTTTTGCTCAATTCATGAAATGGGCACCCGCCACTTGTCTATTTCACGGAATGGACAAAAAAAATGTCCATTTCATGAATTGGACAATTTCATGTCTGGGGTGTATGTAACATTGTAACATAGGCATTGAATTGAGGTCAAATGTTCTATAATTTTTTTAATTATTCTTCTCTACTCCTATTCAATTGGTAAACCGTAATTAATTGTTTATCTGAAATTCAATTTAATGCTATCTCTTTTTAGATTCTGAGTGAAACCATGATGTGTGTGTGTTTTTTTTTTGTGTGTGCATGTGTGTACATGATAAGTACACAGTTTTAAAAATATAGACCAAAAACTGAGGAAAAATTTACCAATGAAAAATACATTGATTGGTATTCTTTGATTAAGCAGATTTTTTATGAATTTAATATGACTCCTTTATTAAAAAAAAAGTAAAAAATAGTAAGAGATAATACATATAGAAACTTTTAAAAGGCATTTCTAGATTTTTTGTTTTATTAGTTTATTATTATTATTATTATTATTATTATATATAATAGTTACTATTGTTTTAGTTGATATTGACCAAAAGAATTAAACTAAAAACGAATAAATTCTTAGGTATGATTTAGTTAGTTCTTATTAAAAAAATTATCCTGTACATTTGAATGTATACACTTAGATGTATTTGCTGTTTGCTGATTAAATAATTATTTTTTTAGAAGTGAAACAAGAACTGGAAGATCTTATGGTGGATATAAAAAAAACTGCTAATAGAGTCCGTGCCAAACTCAAAGGTTGATTATATTTTTATTGACAAAGTCACATGATTTTACATACATTTATTAATTTTTTTTTTTTTTTTAATTAGAAATTGAACAGAATATAGAAGCAGAAGAGCAATCGAACAAATCGTCAGCAGATTTAAGAATACGCAAAACACAACATTCAACATTATCACGTAAATTTGTTGAAGTTATGACAGAATATAATCGTACACAGACAGATTACAGAGAACGTTGTAAAGGCCGAATTCAAAGACAATTAGAAATAAGTATGAACTTAATCTAATATAATTGGTGTCAACAGTAACTTTGATAATCTTTTACTAAAAAATAAATATATTGAACAATTAACTTATTATTTTTTTATAAATAACTAACAATTTAAATTTGAATATTTTTTTATTTTTGAGTAGTTATTTTGATTTAGACTAATATAGAGTTTTGATATTTTAGCGGGAAGAACAACTACTAATGATGAACTTGAAGAAATGTTAGAACAAGGGAACCCGGCTGTGTTCACGCAAGGCGTAATTATATGAATTAAATCATGGTTTTATTTTTTTTTAACGTTTTAATTTTTTTAGATAATAATGGAAACACAACAAGCTAGGCAGACATTGGCTGATATTGAAGCTAGACATGCGGACATAATCAAATTAGAGAACTCTATTCGGGAACTCCATGATATGTTCATGGATATGGCCATGTTGGTAGAAAATCAGGTATTTATTTTAAAGATTTTATCACACACATTAAAGTTCTAAGCGAAGTGAAGAAGCTGTTGGTTTAACTATAAATGTTCTTTTGTGTAATTTTATTAGTTTTGATTATACCTATTAATGAATTTCAAAGTATAAGGAATACTCTATTAGTTTTATGTAGGCTTCTCCAATTTTCGACCAATTGAACTAGGACTATTTCAGGAAAAAACCATTTAGAATTTCTTAGTAGTTTAAAAAAAATATCCCATTATATTATGCTATAAAAAAAAAACCATTGGATTATGTTGATATTGAATAATATTATTGATGATATTTTCTAAATTACAAGCTTAAAAATTCTGTTTTATTATTTATTTTATCTATTTCTTTTATTATATAAATATAATATTATGTTCTGAAATGATTTATATTTTTAAACTTTCATAATCTTCAAAAAAAATGTAATCAATTTACATTAAAATTTATTTAAAAATTATTGTTATATACTCGTACTATTTAAAAGCAATTCTTTAATAACAACTTTTAATATTTTATTTTATTTAAAATTTAAAAAAAATTTTTTTCATAAACTAAGCTATGTCATGCCTAATCCTAATGCACTGTTTATCATTTATAAAAATATTAAAAAAAAATTATGTTTAGTGATGAATACTCATATGGTAATAAGTAATAACAGAGTATTATTAAACATATAAAATAAATTATTAAAACTATTAAACATATAAATAATTTAAATAAAAAATAAATAAATAGGTCTTACCTGGAGTATTATATAAAAAGTGCCAGTGTTTATATGACCAGTTTCGAATAAAATTTATCTTCAGTTGTAAAGAACATACTAATGTGATTGTATCAATATTTGCACTTTTCATTATATTACTCCAGGCAAGACATATTTATTTTTATTTTTACTTATATTATTTATATATTTCATAGTTTTAATACATTATTTAATATATTTAATTTATCATTGTTTTAAAAAACTATGTCAAAATATTTATGCAACATTGACTTATGCATAGTTAAAAATTAAAAACTTAGTTCAATATGTTTGTTATCTGAAATTTTGATATTGTTGCGTATTGAATTCATTTACATAGAAAAAATAAAAATAATGGTAATATTTAAAATATTTAATAATAAATTGTGTTGGGTGTTCAAAATAATATTTAAAATTATCTGTGTTATGTTTATGTTTAAATTAAATGAATAATAAAATTTAATTTAAAAAAAACAATTTTAATAATTTATAGTTAATATTATAAATAAAAAAATGTTATTGCATTATATGAGATAAAGTTAATTTCCTAATCAATTATAAATTAAAAACAAAATTAGGGCGAAATGATTGATCGAATTGAGTATCATGTTGAACACGCCGTGGATTATGTACAGACGGCTACTCAAGATACTAAGAAAGCATTAAAATATCAAAGCAAAGCGAGAAGAGTAAGTCAAAGGGCGTAGAAGTTTGCAATGGTCCTACTCGCTTTGCTGTCTGCATTTGTTTGTTTTTGTAGGTTATATTTTTGTATTAGATGTTTGTTTGTAGTTAGAATAATTTGATATTATCAGTTTTTAGTTAATAGACAAATTGATTTCCAAATTTAATATTCTTAGTACAAAAATCAATATTTAATATTGATTTAATGTTTATACTTAGTTTTATACATTTGGAAACCAATTTATTTTTATTTTCCATTATTAATAAACATTATTTTATTTTGTTTTGTTTTTTCCCCTTTTCAAAATATTTCGCTTAATTTTGCTTTTTCTATTTTGTGTGCACATTTTTTGGCTTTTCGTTTAATAAATCCTTACTTATCCCACTCTTGTTCCATCTAAAATTATCCAAAAAACAAAAAAAAAAAAAAACAGGGTGAACTTATTGATAGAATAGAATATCATGTATCATTCACTGTTGAAAAAGTAGCTGAAGGCAGAAAAGATCTCGATGTTGCTGAAGAATATCATAAAGAATCCCAAAAAGTGAGTTATATACAACAACAACGAAAAAACATATATATTTATATATATATATATATATAAAAATTATATATGTACATTCATAATATTTATTATAAAAATTTGATGGACTTATAAATAACTTAATTTAATGTTCTTTAGTAAAGACATATTTATGGTACATTTTTTAAATTCATATATAAATGTCTATGATAAATACTTTAACATTTCAAGATACAATTTAATAAAGAAAAAAGGCAAGTCAATTTGTGTTTGTATTAATTTTGGATATTTAGTAAAACTAGATTATTTTTAATTAAAAATAAACTAGATAATTATTGGCTTTTATTAGTTATATTTTAGTTTTTTTAGTTTTTTTGATTGTCATATTTTAGTTAAACATTGTTTAATTTAATGCACGTTTTTATTCTTTTTTTTTTTTTTTGTGATTGCACTTGTTGTTGCTTCTGCTATAGCAGTGTTCCCATTATTTGTGTAGATTGTTTTTTAACTAATTTATTTTACTAATATTTACTTGTTTTGTTTGATTGATTAGAAGAAAATCATGATCCTGATATGCTTGACGATTCTCATTGTTATTCTTGGAGGATTTGTGATGAGTTTCCTTCCCAAATTCCCATAATATTTTTATCTACGTAAAAACAAGTAAGGACAGTTAATGTATATATATATATTAGATTATATTATCTGTATAAAATAAGTAATTTTAAATATTTGAATCATGTGCGTATTGTAACCAAATTTTGTGAATAAAAACCATACTATAGTAAGGCTCACAAAAAGTGAGCGCTGACTACAGTGATCCCAGTGGCCATTTTACATGAAAAATTACATTAACCTATTTAAATACATAAATTACAAAATTATTATTAATAATATACCTAGTATTAAACTTCATTACTATACTAAAAATCTAAGAATCCCTTCCCCGATAATAGTTGAACTCCACCCATCGGCCACCAGCGCTCACTTTTTGTGAGCCCGACTGTATTATTTTCTGAGGTATTAAATATCATTTCCATAAAGTATAAAATAATTTTTTTTTAAAGATTCAAAAAATTATATAGTTCTTTAGTTGTACCATTGGTTATATACATTTATAATCTCAATGGTTGTACTTTAAACTGTTTTCTTTGTATAAAATAACTTTTTAAGTTGAATTATTTACTTTAATTTTGTATACAGTATTTACACTGTAAAAATATTTATATATGTATAGTGTAATACGTCAATTTATCAATTATATTTTGTTTATAAAGTAGTATAATAATATAAAGCCACTTTAATATTTATAGTTCATATCCCAAGAATATAGTTTTATATTTTAAAATTGATCTCAAAAATCATTTTACATTAATATATTATAAAATGCACTTAAAAATTGTAATTGAAGCTAAATTATCATATCCTTTTGTCGGTTGCATAAAGTTTCATTGTTAAATTTTTATTAAATATTAGTCAATAAGATAATTGTTTAATTACCTTTTAAAATAAAGATAAATTGCAAAGAAAAATGCATTCTAATAAATTGTTTCTAAAGTTAAGTAAAATAATTAAGTAATTATTGTACTCTTACTATAAACATTTTTAACTGTCAATACTAATATTCCATTAAAATCATTTATTTCTTTTTTATTTAAAAAATCTTACAACATTATAAGAGCAGTATAACATTATTTAAAAAAGTTATTTTTAACTTTTTTCAGGAATATGAAGTTGGCTATCTCTGTAATATATGAATAGAATTATTTTGTATTAAAAATAATAATATGTCTATATTTAGTGTATGATAAATAACTTTACAACCTTTGTTTTTCATTATTTATGTTTAAAATTATTTGATTTGAATAATTTACAGAGCAATTTTTTTGACGGATACATCCGGCAGAGCAGTCACTCAATACATACTAGTTCTTCGGCTTGTAAAGACTGGAATAGTGTACGAAAAACAACATTTTATTTATTTTATTTTTATTTCCTTTCCTGCCTCTAAAAAAAAAAAGAAAAAAGAAAAAAAAAGTCCATGTGATTTATTAAGTATTGCTGTCTGTCCTGTTTTAAAAGTAACTATATAATAATATTTATTGTTTTTAAAAACCTCTTTCTTAATTATTATAGTTATATTGTTATTGATAAAATTATTAGATTTTTAAAACCAATTTATATATCTATATATAATAATTATTTACTATATATTATAATATAGACATTCATGTGATAATTCGTTAAGATATTCGAAAATTTTGGCTTCCTCGTTTTATCATTTTATAATTTCTGCAGTGCGATGCGTAGGTGAATTGGAAATAATGTCAATTTTTAAATAAAAAAAAAAAAATAGTTGTTTTGTTCTACTTAAGTATTATTCGTCAGTTTATGCTTTAGAAGGACTAATGTATTGTATTAACATTGATTTTAAAAATTATTATTTTTAATATTAGTTATAGTAAATCCCATAATAGTTTTAACTAAGTAAAAGTGCCTTGGAGTATATAGCCATCAAATACCAACAGTAATTTAGACATTAATGCTTATTAATATTCGAAAATGCATATTATTATCAACATTAATGTACATTATCTATGTATTACTATTGTTAAATTCTAAATTTAATGATTTTTTTAAAAGTATTATTTTTTAATTATAAATTGATATTTTCAGTTTCCTTTACCTTTTTATTAAAATAATATTATTAATTAAATAAATAAAATAAAATACTGTTGGAAATTAATAACCCTTAAAAGTTTCGAGAAATGTTTACATAATATATGTTGATCCAAACATATATTTCGTAGATCTCAATATACTACTACAATTTTAAAATTAAAATGGAAATCGCTCAACATATTACGTTATTTATTTCTGAGAAGAATTTTTTTTTTAAATTTTAATTATAAACACATCTTATTTGACAACATAAAGATCTTCATTCATTGTTTTTTTTCTTTAATTTTCCTGTGTAAGCGTGTTACCTATTTTTATTTTTCAACTACTACTACTACTACTAGTATTTTCGTAATATTTTTTTTTAAAACTTATTTAACAATTAATAATGTAATTTTAAAAATATTTGGTACTATGCTTTTTCTTGATATTCTATGTTTTTTAGTCACATTCGTATATACAGACTTTTTTTTACCATGTAATTTAAACTAGAAAAAAGTTAACATACAATTTTAATGTAAATACATTTAATTATACTACATTTTTTGCCATATTGCTGTTATTGTGTTCTAATCAAATTACAATAATAATTAATACAATTTTTAGAAAAAAAATAGACTATTTATATATTATATAAATTTCAGAATATTTCTCTTTTATTTATGTTATGTTTTGTTTTATTTTATTATTGTTTGTTAATGATGATAGAAATGTAAAATACATTTTTAATCAGAATACACAATTTTATAGATTAGAAGACTATTTCTTTTTTATTATTATTATTATTATTATTATTATTATAGAATATTAAACATTACGAGTAAAATATAAAAAATTGTACAGTGAAAAATTGTTTCTTGTTAAATTTGTTGATCTTTGCCTATAATTGTAGTGAAGATACTAATTTTTTTTTTTTTTTTTTTTAATGTTTAAGTGTTAATATTGTAAAAATAGTGCAATTTAAGTCTTTTTAATAAAACAATTTGTTTTTATTAGTTATTAAGAGAGCATTTTATTAAATGATACAGAAAATTGTCATTAAGATTTTTTTCTTTTTTAAATTCTTACAGCCTAAGTTAATATACAATTAGTATGTCAATTTTGTTTTTAATTAATAAGTTAACTAAAATAGGGCCATGACAAATAGTTTTGTTTTGTTTTGTTTTTATTTATTTATTTATTTATTTTTTTTTTTTTTTGCACACTTAGCTTAACAATTAAAATCAATTATTGAACAATGAAATTTGATATTTGAAAGAAAATAATGTTTAGTGTTCTAATCACCATTTACCCATTGGGCACTTAATATATTCCAATGTCATTTTTCTTTTGTCAATATAACTTGTACTTATCACAGCAATTTTGTGTACTTTGTTTTGACACATTGTCCATCATATTTTTAAACGAAATCATACTACCTATTTAATTGTAGTTGTTCTTAGCAACATTTTAAAATGTTTTTCTGTTTTACTTGAAGTATTTAAATTTTTTGCTATACATATTATATTTTTTGTATGATCTATATAGTTTAAAAGTAAAATATTAATTATTGTAGTTTTTTTTTTCTATAAACAATGTTGATATCTGGTCATAAGGAAGTAAACCTTACTTATTTACCATTGTCAGAAGTCATGATATTGTATCTACTTTTTAATTTTATCTGATAATAACTCATTATAAAGTAATATCAAATTGGTAATAAACTCGTAATAATGTATTAATATGTTTGTCGTTATTAATGTAGTTGTTGTGTATCAGATCTTTTTTTCTTTCTTTAATAAATTAACTGTGTATTTTTGTATATCTCTCTCACCTTCAACATTGGGTAGTATTGATGGGCTTTTATGTTCAAACGAAAACAATTTATATTTTTTATTTTGTGCCTTAGACCTCACTAAATATTTTAAATTCTGAACAGTCCTCTAAATATTTTCAACAAATCTTTATGCTCACACAGTAATGATTAATGAAAGACAAGCAAACTAATTGCGTCAAAAATTATTTTAATTTAAAATATTTTAGAATTCCTTAAAGTAAATGTCATCACTTGCTTTGCAAAATGTAATAAGTAATAACCAACAAAATTATATTGTTTTCACTCTCAAAATCGGTATGTTGATTTTAAATAATAAATAATCTTTTTATTACAACTTTAAAGTTGTTAATAAATAATTTTACTATAAATAATCATTAATTTACCGACTATTGTGAAATATATTTCATATTTGTTTGAACTTGTTTCATATTAATATTATTATCAATGAGAGTGATATTATTTTACACTAAATTTTGATTTGAAGAAGTATTTAAGTTCCTCCCACTTCTGAAAGAGGCTCTATCAATTACCTATCAATAAATTATGATTTTCTGGTCAAAAATTATATGTAATTACTGATCAGAAGTGGTTGAATCGTATATTAATTATGTAAACACAGATAAAATGTGAAAATATTGTACAATTATTACTTACATATATCCGAACGATTGGCTGGCATCCATGAACAGTACCTTCACTCAAATAATTTCCGATACGTACGGCGATCGATATTTGTATGCGAATTTAAAACGTTGACGGGTATAAAATAACGGAGGTTTCGTTGTCCGTAAGCTATTGATTAGAGAAAATCGTAACGGCGCGTTTTGAATCTGAAAAGACTTATTCGGAAGTCCGTGGTGACGTAACACGGCGCATCGTATAGATAGCCATTGCAACTCACTCGTAACGCGCGAAATTATATACGTTTTTATAAGTAGTATTTTTATCTTGCTCTAATACGTCATAATAAGAAATTCACCAAAACACATTATTTTTATATTACGTTATACGGGTATAAAGGCTAGTCATCCAAATGCATCATACTCCCGCCGTTACTTCAATCATGGCGATTCAATTTCTTTGTTCTCTGTCTGAAATAATAATATACCGAACGTAATGGAAAAAAAAATTAATGAAAAGCAATCAAGACCGCATTTTCGAACTGGGACACAGAACTGGGACTCATTGGTATATAATTTGGTCGTCGTCTGTCGGGCCGGGTATACCACGGTATACGGGCTGGTACTCGACGATATGTACGTTACCGGGTATCGAACAGACATTACCGGCTGGAACCACGGCGCCAATGACTGCGATTATTTTTCTTCAGCGGCCGTTGCTCGTAGGCCGTTAAGTCTCTCGCCGTTGTCGTTGTCGTCGCGTAATAGTGCCGTGTTTTCCGCGAATTCGTCGTCGTTAGTTCGTTTAAACGATCGGAATAGTGCGCGAACGTTGTTTTTCGATCTATTTTGTCGCCGATCGCCACCGCCGTGGTGTGACGGAAATAAAATCGTACGCGAGTGAAGTGCTCGAAATGTAGAAAACAGCGGCGTAGATCAAACGTGATATAGGGCCGAGAAAAAAAAGATGGCGGGCGTTACCCAGGCTTCGCACCACGGTTTGATGTTAAATTCGCAAATAATTATCGTTTTTCGCTTATTTTTCTTTTGTCTATAACAGTAATATTGGTTTGACAGATTTATACATTGAATAGGGATCTTTGTGCAGTGGTTTCTCGTTGTCTTTTGCACAAGGGAGATGATGTCATCTCTCTCTCTCTCTCTCTCTTCAGAGTCTAGACAGTTGCAAGGTCCGCTGGAAAGGCTGCCGTGGCCGAGCTCGGCCACCGTGGCTGAGATCGGCCACTTTGATTCCCGGGCTAGGACCAATGGAAACATTGGAAACGATTATTTTTCTTCTGCAGCCGATGCCGATGCCTGTAGGCCGTTTAGTCTCTCGCCGTTGTCGCCGCCGCCATCGTCGTCGTGTATTAGTGCCGTGTTTTTCGCGAATTCGTCGTCGTTAGTTAATCGTTTAAACCTTTAAACGATCGGAATAGTGCGCGAACGTTGTTCTTTCGATTGTGTGACGGGAATAAAATCGTACGCGGGTGAAGTGCTCGAAGTGTCGAAAACAGCGGCGTAGATCAAATACGAAATGTGGCCGAGAAAAAAAAGATGGCGGACGTTCCGTGAGTACCTATGTCCTATACCTATACTTATATATCTTATTATCGTTTACGTCTTTCGTATTGTTCGAACCGTCATTAAAGTTTGTCATCGAATAAAAATCCCACAAAGCCGGGATGATTGTTCTGTGTAGTTATATTTAATTATATAATATAAAAGTATCGTATATAGCGGGCGTTACCTGGGCTTCGCCCCCCCGGTTTGATGTTAAATTTGTAAATAATTATCATTATTCGTTTTTTTTTTTTTTAAAGTTTACAACAGCAATGTTGGTTT
This sequence comes from Drepanosiphum platanoidis, assembly GCA_948098885.1. Taxonomy (NCBI): domain Eukaryota; kingdom Metazoa; phylum Arthropoda; class Insecta; order Hemiptera; family Aphididae; genus Drepanosiphum; species Drepanosiphum platanoidis. The sequence continues at coordinate 8,745,966 of OX402532.1, forward strand.
GACAGACTTATAGCCTGTATACATTGGGAGAGGGATGGGTTGTGCAGTGGTTTCCCGTTGCCTTGTGCACAGAGTATATGGTGGTATCTCTCTCTCTCTCTAGAGTCTAGACAGTTGCCTGTCCACAGAGAGGCCGTGGCCGAGCTCGACCGCCGTGGCCGAGCTCGACCGCCGTGGCCGAGCTCGACCACTGTGGTACACGGGCTGGGACCATGGTCAATACGATTATTTTTCTTCGGCGGCCGTTGCTCGTTGGCCGTTTAGTCTCTCGCCGTTGTTCTCGTCGTCATCGTCGTCGTGTAATGGCGCCGCGTTTTCCGCGAATTTTTCGTCGTCGGTTTATCGTCAGTGCGTGAACATTTTTCTTTCGATCTCGATTGTCGCCGATTGCCACCACCGCGGTGTGACGGGAATAAAATCGTACGCGAGTGAAGTGTTCGAAATTTCGAAAACAGCGGCGTAGATCAAACGTGAAATCGGGCCGAGAAAGAAAAAATGGCGGACGTCCCGTGAGTACCTATCATTTGATTATCGTGTACATCTTCCGTATCGTTCGGGCCGTCATTATAGTTTATTATTGAATGTAAATTCCACGAATTTGGGATGATTGTTAACGTTTCGTGTCTGGGTGCGTGCGCTTGTGGTGTGTGTTATTGCGGACCTTGTGCGAATTTCTACAAAATTCACTGCATGAAAAAGGGTTTTCCCCGAGTGAATGCACGTGATCCGAACGTATATTTTTCCGGGAAAGGAGAGGCCAATCTCTGTTTCATACATACAATATAATATACTTGGAAAATATCCAAAGTATGAAATTATATTGCATTATCACACGTCGTCTGTACAATTCGTCGAATCAATTAAAAATAAAATAAGTGAAGTGTTGACTACGAAATTTGAAAGTGTGCATTATAAACAATTTTTCATTTTTTGTTTTTAAAAGTTATAACTTTTTAGTAAACATTTTGCATTCAATCCACGGTCTTTCAATACTTATCGATATATTTGCATTTCTACAAATTTTTAAAGTTAATTGTTCCGACGTGGCGACGTAACAGTGGTAGTGTAATAAATATACGATGCGTATTTTATGGCTGGTATTTTCGGGCAACTGGGTACTACGCATGTGCCATGTGCATGGGCCATCTGTCGACAATTTCGAGTTGTCCGTTAATTCCATCGGAATATATTAGATTAATTTAAAATTGTCGACGCAAACGTAAAATTTTCACAATATCGTTGTCTGACGTCCAATTCGAGATAGGGCTATTTTTATTTATTACGTATATTATGATAATTAAAACACACCTAGACAAGGGGGAAAAAAATTATAAAATAAATACACCAATAAATAATTACATCTCCGCCACGGGGGCAAAAAAAAAAACGGGGGGAGGGGCCTGTTGTTGTTGATGATTTTTCGAAAAAACCGCTCACCCGGCGGAATCGATGTAAGATTTTTCAAAACTACCTTCGTTTTTCGATGGCGCGCTGCGTGACACACACGGCGAGGCCGCCCCTGCCTGCACCTGTCGACCGCCAATATACGGTGTGTACGCGCCGCAGCGAACGTGACACGACACTACGGAATACGACGCGCGGCGGGGGTGTGTTAGAGCATTGTATAATAAAATATAACACATAATAATATTGTTCGCCGGTGGTGTGTCCGGCCGGGTTCCCTTCTCGCCCCCGAACGCGACCGGCGCCGGGCCGCGCACACGCGCCGCGCGGGCGACCGACGCGGCGTACAGGTACGCGCGCACACACGCACCCGCACCGGTGCGGCTCGTCGCGCGCGTAACCGCCAGTCGCATTATCTTTTTGAAAACCTCTCCACCTGCGAGAAGACGGTTACGGCGGCGGCCGCCAGTGCCGTATTACAGTTGTCAGTGACTCGACGTCGGTGCGCGCGCTCGTGTTGTTCCGTGTGCGGTTTTTTTTTACCTTCACATTTTGCTTTGGTCCGCGGTGTTCGTCGCGCGTGTGCCGTGTTCCGTACTCGCGATACGTATTCGTTCGCAGGTTGTTTTTTTTCTCTCTAATTTTTCCGTTCGGTTTTCAACGCGTTTCGATCTCGTCGTCGTCGTCGTTGTTGTCGCGTCGTGCGTTTGGTTGTTTTTTTCCTCGGTCGTGCGTTCTTTTTGTTTTCCGTCGTTTTTTCGACAACACCTCGGGTGTTCGGTTTTCGCGCGGTCCGCCCGTTTTTGGATTTACCCGAACGAAAAATCGGATTATCTGCACGTCTGTGAAACGTAAGTACCCGTAACCCCGCCTATAACGCGCTCGTTCCACGTCCGACGACGCTTGTTCTAAACACGTCTGGGTAAGCACCTTACCGGTGTCGTATGTCCTATGTCCGCGCGAACGTTGTAAAGGGCACGCGTTTCGGTGTTTAACGCGCGTGCGAAGTATTGGTTTTCGAAAAAAGACACGATTCGTGTGTAGTAAACGCCGTGTGCTTTCGAAATCAAATTAATATCGAACGTTTGTGTAAAACTCAATAAAATTTGGAGGTTTTTTTCTTTCTTCGAACCGACTCGTGGTTTTATATTCTTACGCGAATTAAATTAGAGGAATATTGTCCGTTTACATCACTGTCCTTCATTTCATAAATTTCAGTTTGACGTTTTTCTAACTTTTTGTTTTTTTCAATATATTTATGATCCTTTATTATTGAGTACATTATTCAATGTCTCGTCGTGCACGGAACATGCGTGTTTTTTTTTGTTTATAGAGGGCTCATATTACATCGCAATCGTATTAATCGTATTGACAACTGTATTTTTACCTTCGTTTATCAAATAATTATAATTTTACATCGATTTTGGTCTATTATACTGCTAGATATTTCGACTAATGAGTACTCATCCAAAGTACCTACGAATAGATAACCGAAGACAATTTCCTTCGAGCTGACTGTTTAAACAATTAATATTGTCTTGAGTACATTTATCTACTTTTTTTTATACTTTTTGTACAACGTATATACGTGTATTTTTTTTAAATTATGGCAATTAATGCAAATTATTACAGATTAAATTCCATTATTTGTTTTTTTTAATGCTATTTTTAATAAATAAATCCGTATTCTTTTCTGCGAATATCCACTCATATAGATGTCATTATTAGTTTCTACTAAATATTGATATAAATTAAATGACAATCTCTTCTTTAAATGTATTCTCTAAAATCAGATATACATCAAATTCTTCACTCAAATAAAATATTTTGAGAAAATAAAAATCATGCATTTTAAAACACTAATTTTATTACACTTCTTCACTACAATGTAATTATTACACTCGTGAGTATGTATAATTGTACATAAAACAACGAATAAACGTATAATATTTATCAAAAATTATAATAACCACAAAATAAAATAGTTAATTTAATCGATAAAATGACTTTTAAATTATATATATTCTGATGTGAAAATACCTTTCAGTAAGGTGTCATTTTTTTGTGTCTTGCTGAGGACAAACAAAATATTTCACATCTTTTGATTTAGTTATTTGTTTAAAATGTATTGGGTTAGATTACTATCTTATGGACTATTTAACACACTCGCACACGCATATTTATACACGTTATCAGTATTAAAAAACATTTACGTGAATTAAATTTTAACCTACTTCTTCTCTGCTTGGTATTCTATTCGTTTAGTCTGCTTAGTTATGTAGAGCAGAAAAATCTAGATGTACGGTAATTTCAGACTTCTGTCTTTCATTGTTGAACTACCAAAATGATGTAAAAGTATAATAATATACAGTGGATGTTGGTACTATTATAATAAAAACATTTTGAAAAGAAAAATTTTTAACACAAAATGTATATAATTTGTTTTTACGTTTTAACACTTATTAATTTAATTTGGCGGCGTCAAATCGTTTCAAAACGAATAAAATATAAATAATACATGTGATACGCATAATATATTATATAGTACCTACATTATATTGTCAACAACATAAATGATTTCAATGGCGTTAACATAATATTATGTAGTTGTGTAGACGATTATAATTTATTACAAAGTAGAAAAGTCTTGTTTTGTTTCGTTTTTCTCTTGCGGAAAAACTGTGGTCTATCTATTACAATCTCATGGCTCTATGTAAATCGGTAGGTAAACATAATTGTATTTCCGTGACGGAAAGAATCGTTTTACATGACTTGGCTGTGTGTTTACCATTGTTCGTGTTACTCTAGTTATGTCGTCCAATCGGTTGGTATATTAGTCATTTATCACTGTTAATTTTTTATATCCCAGGTGAAAGGGAGATTAATGAAAAAAAAAATTTAAATAAATATTTTGTTAAGGCTACCATTATTACCTTGTTATTGTTTTCGATTCGTTATACGGTTCTCAAAACATTTGTATTACTATGCGCATTCGTGAAATCATATAGTCAACCAACATAGGTAAAATAGTTTTATTTTAAGTAATAAATAATATCCTATTTATCACACAGATCACAGATGTATAATTTGCGAAAATTAAATTTACACGAATCAAAATATCCCCTACTCGATCTAATTAAAAAGCCTCAAAATAGGTATGCGATTTTCGGTAATACACGAGGTAATTATTTAAATTTAAATTTACCATTATTTACACCATAATAAAAAATAAAACTCATTATAATTACGGATATCATAAATATTTTATAAACACAATAAATGTACACGCATATTACATAAATAATATTATTAGATAGTATAAAATGTGTAATTGTATCGTAGGTGGTATCGTTCTATATGATATGAGTAAAAACGAAGTAATATAAATGAGACCTTACAATAAAACAGAATTCTGTATAAGGAACAGTATATTCTGTATAGCAATATTGTATAATTTATAAGTAATAATGTTATTTGTAAAACAAAATATACAACTGGCAAGCACATAAAAAAATATTTAAATTATAATTATAACGCGTATTATATAATTATTATTTTAATAATCTCAGTAATATCATGTGACCATACTATCTTCTAGCGGTCGACAACCTTTGTGAACTAACTGGCCTCAGTTATAATAAAAATAATATTTTGCTGACCAAAATTATTGAATGAACATTTTTTTTTTCTGAATTGTAAAGGTTGTTAAGTTTAGATGGCTAGTGGATATAAGCTTTTGTAAAATAGATGCCGAGTCGTTGATGACCACAGCAGTTTTAAACTAATTCAAAATCACATGTTTCAAGTAATAATCCGATTATTGACATATATTTAATGATAGAGTTGTTGGAATTAGAATCAGTATACATAAACCATAATGTAGTAGTTTGTGCAAACGATGTAGTAAATTATTAAAAATAAAATAAATGTTGAATAACGTTTATTTTTTTAGATCACTGTTTCTTATATTCATCAAAATCGTAGTAGATAATAAAACGCAAATGACACACTATTTTATTGTATTCTTGTGATCACAAAAATACTCTCAACGATGCGTTTTGACAATGATTTAAACTCGTGTGATCATGTTGATGTTTTCATATGATATATTCGAGTATGTGTAAAAAATATACGTATGTAGGTATACAGCAATCGTTGTATTAGACGTCATTTTTTCGTCATAAACCATGTTATTACATTGCTAATGGCTATATAATCCGCGCACCTATCAATAATAATGTAAATTAGTAAATATTACGCGTGCGCGTCCAAATAACAAATAAATACAAATGAATAATGATTATTATTATTATTGTCGTGTTCAGTACCGTTTTCGGACAAAGCACAATAATATACGATTTCAAATTACGCGTCTGACAAACGTATATTGTAAAACCAATATTTAGAAAAATGACTTATCGATTTCGTTGTCAAGTAAAATATGCCCACTTTGTGTTATTTGATTTGTCATTCGACGTTCATCGAGCACATTTCGCCTCGTCAAACCTTCCAACTCCGGGCGGACCGCGGACCGTAGTACACTGCACTATTATTATAGTCGTATATAATATTGTTTGCTTCCGACCCGACGACATAACGATGTTTGATCATTTATAATATTATGCAAGTCCTATGTTTTTTATTTTTTTATTATTTTTTTTTGTCCGAGCGAATATAATATGATGTAAATAATTCCATCGATCGACCGAAATCGATCGCGTCGGCCGGCAGTGACGACTGACGGTATTGACGTGCATATAATATTAAAATTTTTTATCTCATCGTACGAACGTTATTATTATGGTATTCATACCCTATCGGCTATCACTGTTATTGCAGTTCCGTCCGACCGACGGACGACGGTCCGAAATGGATTTAGTTACGGTGGTGATGGTCGGTTAGGTGGATAATATAAAAAATCTCAAAATATACTTATAATATGACGTCGATAAAAAATTGCGCAACTCCGACCGATTTTCGACCATAACACGACGCGTGAATCTATTAATAAAATTGTAGTACTAATAATAATAATAATAATCGCACGTTAACGTCATGCCGCGGCCAGGTCCCCACGTGCATCGTGGTGTAAATATAAATTTCGGCAAATTGGCCTTGAAAACCGCGAGATGGTCGCGCTAGAAATGAATGAATCCGCCGCGACCAGTTTGGCGGCGGCTTGCATGGGAAAGTTCACGTGTGTGTGTGTGTGTGTGATGCTGTGAGTGCATAGTTGCCCCGAAGCGAGTCGGCGGCGGCAACAACCGTCCGGTCAACCTACTTACACGCTAAATCCACCGGAGATACAGCATTCCTTCTTCCGGATCTATCGACACGCGCGCGCGCGCGCGCGTATACGGTTATCATACGATTTAACGTCGGAGCCAGGCATCACCAGGATACGACGTCGAAAATACCCCCTGCTGCAGCGGTCCCACCCACCCGTGTGTCGGCGGAGACTTTCTATTTTTTCGCCGTTATTGCCCGTATATTAAAATAGTTTAATAATATAACAACGTACCGTAGACATTATTACCGCGTGTTTCACACGTATTTCTATTTATACTATCATACCCCGGAGTGGACGTCGTCACAGCCGCACGATGTGTGCGGGTCGCCTCCGTCTTCCGAACGCGTGCGACGCGACGAGTACAAGGAATCCCGCGCGTTTCGCGTTTGGTGCGATGCGAAAATTAATACGATTTAACAACCGTTCACGGTTCGTTTTTAAAACATCGGACGACCTCGCGTAGACGATACCGCCGCAGCCGATAATGTTCTGACCTTTACCCGTTTGAAAATGGGTCGACGACTGTATACGACGACGTTGACTGACTTACAACGCGACGTGGTCGGTCGCGATAATTGGGCCACCATACATTTTATGTTTACCTGCTTCGAATGCAACATTTATTTACATTTTATTACCCGGTAATCAGGCCATAAATATAATACCTACATATATAATATATACCTATTTTTATTTTGATACCTATAGTGTACCGGCCGTAGATTCAAAAATATAAACAAACATAAACTATACAATAGTTTTTAACTATTTATTATTCAATCAATTCATTATATTTTAGTCATTACACTCATAACTGTTATCGTCTTATCGGTATAAATAAATTATAATTTTTAGGATATCCGCCGGTAAATACGCAGTGCCGGGTTATATGGATGTAACAATAATATAAGTTTTTAACATAATATTTTAATGTTTTTATGGTATTTATCAGTAGCTCAATTACCGGATTTACTAAATAGTGAAAAAAAAGTCGTATAAAGTGATTCCAGTTAAGGACTTTTATAAATTTCAAACTCAAAATCAAGTCGCCCAGTTACCGTGCCCCTTTTTTTTAATGTATTATCGCGTGTTCTGATATAGCTGGGCGCGTACGACGTGGATTCTGCTGAACGTAAATTTGACGAGTAGTTAGTACGTTCTTCGAACGCTGGCAACACGTGCGGGCGTTACGTCCTTTCTATAACAGCGATCGCGTGCGTTTTTGAAAATAGACGAGTGTTGAGACTAGCATAATATAATATTATGCTCTACCTATATACCTAGTCAATAAATTATAATAATATTTTAACCTCTATTCTACTGACGAGGTAACCGACCGACACGATAGAGGCAGCTGAACAGAATTACTGTATAGGTGTATGTGTGTGTGTGTGTAGATACTATAGATAGAAGTATTATTCTGAAATTATACCGAGTTTTGTTCCAAAACGTAATTGCCCCCGTTACCGGAAGCCGTATTCGCGGTGTTGTATAAAAAAAACAATCTACCTTTAGCATTCGTTGTCGACACATAGGGCAATTGCATATCGTATACATATATACACATGTAGAGCTTCACATAACAACGCTGTGTCTGCTCTTTTTTTGTCTGTGTCCGTATATCATCGTAATATAAAGTTTGATCAATACCCCCTTATAGGTATACGAGTGAGAATAAAACATTATATTGTACCTATAGGTACGTAGTGTTGGCACAACACGTTGTGTTATTACCGTTTGTTCCGCAGCGATTTGCCGAGTTTTTTCCTTTTCTATTTTTTTTCTTTACGAGGATATAATGTGCGCGCATTTTCAATATCTACGAGGAAAATTGGTTCCAAGGGCGATGATGGTTTTATAATACGAGATGGTTCGGGACGATTATATGTAGGTTGTTGTGTACCTACTCGGTATTTTTTCTCTTTTCGAACGTCTCAATCGAGTAGCTTTTTTTTTATTAACATCGTTTCGGAAACTGGTTTTTGTACCTGGACGTAGTAGCCGTCGCATACGAAAATGTGAATTTTATTATAATGAAAACGATTTCCCTTTACGAACCACATAAAAGTGTCATCGGTTCACGGAACTAATATTATTTTTTTTTAAAGAACGTAACCTATATATTTTACAGCTATTTGACTAAAGCCTTTTCAATTTGTTTTCAAAACAGTTTTGAAAAAACATTAAGTTACGATTAGCCTATATATTTTTAATAGCAACCGTATAAATTGATGCTAAAAGACACTTCGAATTCAAGGAAACACTATATATAGTTAATCATTTGTTTCTAACCATAAAATGGGTAGAATAGGTACAAGTATTTGTATTGTTACGGCCAATTAGTACGACGGTCACAGAATAAGGTTTTTATACCCTACAATAACGACATTTAACTTTTATAACATTTTATTATGAATATTGTGCAATGAAATAAAATCCAGTTTGATATTTTCTTGGTTTAGTTAACATTATTAGAATAGAACGTTTACACTTGCATTACATCGACCTTCAATTTATTACCTATAGTTACTATACTATGTTTTTCACATCTTTTTATTACTTCTTGAACATTGAATACTTCAATTTGTTTCAACTCAACATGTGTAATAAACACTCGGGAATTCAACGGAGTATGTTATAACTTAAATCATTAAAATAATTGCGTATACGTCAAATGCATGAATACGCCACTCTCAAAATTGTTTCTTTTTCCATAAAATCCTTTAGGTTTTTAAAAAAAATAATCATATGGAAAGTCTATAGTAGTGAGAAGTAAAATACAAATGTATAGAAATAAGACGAAAGGAAAATCTCAATTAAACGGTTTAACGCAGAAAATATACAAACAGATATTAGAAAGTGTACCCCGGGTACAATAAAATATTTTTATACGAAATATGATAATAATCTAGCTTATTTGTAATGCTTCAGAAATTATCATTATAACAATAGACGGCAGATATTATGTTTTATTCGATCTAAGCGTTCTATGGAACTAAACTGATAATGTAGTAAAAAAAAAGTTCTTTCATTCGCTTTACGGTTTATTGGTTAGTCTTAGAAATAAAATGGTCATGCAACAAAATATAATGTTAAAAACCATACGTTCAGTTTTATACTTAAAGAAAAATATGATTTTGTAACAACAAAAACACACATGTCAAAGATTGAAAAGCATTAGGTTTGTCTTATCTTTTCTTGTCTTCTAAAATGTATGTAATAAATGAATGCAAAAAATGTCCTTAATATAATATATAAAAATAGTAAAATGTATTATGGCTCATAATAAACACCAATGGTAAAAGTTAAGTTTTTAAATATTTAATAATTGCTGCAATTTGGTATTTAATTTAAATTTAAATTAGCCTAAATTTCTAAATATTTAAATAATGTAGTAGGTTGGTATTAAACTTAATGTATTAATTGAAAATTGAATGAAATAATTTAAGATATTTTAACAAAATAATTAAAAAAGACAAACGGGAATATTAAACTAATACCGAACATTTTTAATTTTTGTAAGTATTTATATCATATACACTCATAAACTTATAACTATGCTGTTGTAAGAAATAATGTTTAAAGCACAGTTTTCATAAACGTTATTAAATTGTGAAAGTGTATTATATACTGATTCATTCAATTGAAAAGTTTGAATAATTTCTAGGTTTAGAAATTTAATGAATTTAATTTATTTTCAATTCTTATTCAATTCTTTTAATTTAAGTGTTCTTTTTTCTTATGTATCCTACTGTATACTCGAACATTTTGAATTATACAATATGTAAAATTGTCAAACACCTTAATCAATTTAATTTACTCATTAAAATTATAAATTTACTTAGTTTCAAAAAAAGTTTTAACCGTAAAACTATTGTAAAATGACTATAAAATGTTTCGTAAAGAATTTTATTAATTACGTAAAGTAAAATTATATGATTCGCGTTAGGTGTACGAGCGTGTGAAATACTTTTATCCGTGAATGAATAATACCTACATAATAAGTAAATATTAAACGAGAAGGACATAGGTAACAATAATAATGCGTTTTAATAATAATAATAATAATAATAATAATAATACAGCATACTTTTACTCATGCAGTGTTTGACTATGCTATGAAACACATAATAATAACATATAAATGATCGTATACGCGTTACGTACATGAACAATAAAATTTCAATATTACAAGCATAAAGATAACACGTAAAGTGGCATACCGCAAAAGAGCTAGAATAATGATTTATGGACATATCTGCGTCATGTCGAATATAATATCATAATGTGAGCACAATATAATATAACTGTTTCTTGTATACTGTATTATATATTTGTGCCCATAGTGTTATAATGTATATTAGTATTATAGTACATAATATTATAGTGTTAAGTACAGGCACACTTTCTAGTTTTATGATATTTTTCTTACCTAAATAGTGTCCGAACGTTTTTCATATGAATTGTCCACCAGTGAATCTATAGGCGCAGGTGTTACTTTTCTTTTGACGTACAAAATATACCTTAGAGGTTTCTCTAAATTACATGGTTATCTTTTATAACACTAAATCACGCTATAAAGTAAATAGGGTGTATTTCCAATCATGAAATGGCTTCTAATCTTATGTAGACATGCTAAAATCAATATATATTAGGTACTTAAAAATATTAAAATATGTACATACTAACATTATATATGTGTGTTTATAAATGTATTATCTCTTGCATAAAATAAAATAAATTATTAGAGGCGAATATTTTATATTTATAGGATTGTAAGTAAAATAGATAAATAATAGTTCACTGTTGAATTTAAATATAATATTTGGGTAGGTACCTAAGATCTAAGTAGAAAGTTTTTAGAAAAAGCCTAATCATAGAAATTAAATTTAAAAAATAGTGTTAATAATGTGTAACAGTTTTGGCTAATAAAGTAATAACTATAATAGTTGTTAAAATTATAATAATAATATAATTAATTATAAATAATTAATAACATAAATCATTGATAGAATAAAAATATTTTAATATATTGTATTATTAAAACGCAAATTATCTATTGAAATAAGAAAACTTATTATTTACAAATAAATTACGAGTAATATAATCTATTTCTTAAAAAAAGCAATCAGCTATAGATACAATTGGAATTATGGTTTTCACAAGTGAAAATCACCCTATTTCGATTCAAAATTGTGAAAAATATAGATAAATTATTATAAAATAAACGTATTAAATACTTTTTAGAATAAATAATACTGAATTTTAGTGGTTAGCTGGTTATGGGTAAAGTGAAATCTCTGATCGAAAGTAGATCCTAGGTATAGTACTATGGTTCAATGCAGTAAAGCCATTTGTCCGATAAACAAATGAATTCAGGGTCGTTAGGTTAGGTTTATTATTTGTTTTCTTATATCTTCAGAATTTAATTTTTCACCATTTTAAAATGAAATTTCCTGGAATGATATTAAGTTAGTTTTAAGAATTATTATAATAATCGATGGTTATATCAAAAATATTACATGAAAATTAAAACGTAATTGAGTTGAATACGACACAGGAGCGCACATTATGACGCCGTAAATGTTACGAGTTTGAACTTAAACGATGGGTAACTCCAATAGCCGTTAACTTGAGTAGGTCCGTGGGAATAGCCGATAGTCATAAAGAAATAAAAGTGATAAAATTAAACATCCGGACGTTGGACTAAAGTTCTACCGTTAGAATGTCGTGAACATAGCGGTCTTGCAAAACGGTTATGCATATTATATAATTGACGCTCACTACTCGCACTTATAAAAATGATTATTTTCATCATTGGAACTTTTCGTATCGAGCCAGTGGTCATATAAAGTAGGTTTGAGGTTGAAATACTGATAAAAATTTAATTCAATTGTAGTTTTAAATTAGAAATTATTTATTTGTCGAACCTCCTTCATATATTATTAATTATTATGTGTATCAATACTACACTCAAATTCTAGAATTAATAAAAAATAAACAATAATATAGAATAATGGTAGACATAATAAGATTGATTCGAAGTAAAATAAGGAGTAGGTATTTAATATTTGATTTTACATCAAGGCCCAAACATAAATATTTAAAAATTTAAAGATTTTAATAATTTATCGCGTATTTCGTAGATTACTATAGACGAAATTGCATCTGGTCTAATGAAAAAAAGTCTTTCGGTGCACGTAAAAACGACCGAAGATACGAAAAAAGTATAAAATATTGCTACACGATATATTTCTTCGCGATAAAAAAGGATAAACTTCAAATATATTATACATATATATATATATATATATATATTGTACGCGCGCCGTAAGGATCATTTTGCGTGCAAGAACGTATTAAAGATAAGCGTACTTGAGCTTGGCCTTTTGATAATTGTTACGACCCGTGTCCTATCTTCATCGGTTAGGTAAACGTTTTTGAAACGTCTCTCTCTCGTACACAGAATAGAGATAATACCGCAGTCTTGCGAGTGATGGCAGCCCTCTGAAAAAGTCATCATTCTGAAAGGGGTAGGGATGGAATTTCATATCTATACACCTATTTCATACACACACTCACACGCATTACACACATGTAGGTAGTACGCACGTAGAAATGCTTGAGAACTCATAAAGAAAATATTCCCAGTGTGTTTGGCGAACTGAGACGGTGAATGTTGCTGCTGCCGCTGCAAGTGTATATACTATAACACACGATTGCACACGACGGGAAACGTTTTAATAACGGTCGACCGATGTTTTGAGACCGTGTAATTACCGTAAAAACAAAGAGTGTTTCCGACTCACTGCTATGGAATTTCACTTTTATACAATGAAAAATTAGCGGCGGCGATGCACGTGTGTGTGTGTGTGTGTGTGTGTGTGTGTGTGTGTGTGTGTGTGTGTGTGTGTGTGTGTGTGTGTGTGTGTGTGTGTGTGTGTGTGTGTGTGTGTGTGTGTGTGTGTGTGTGTGTGTGTGTGTGTGTGTGTGTGTGTGTGTGTGTGTGTGTGTGTGTGTACAGTTCACAGTTGTGTCGAATCGATACGCACAAGTCGATATGATAATCGTTTATAAATAATTATCCACAACTCGACATATTGTAATTTTTTTGGGGGTTTAATTTAGACGCTCAAATATTCATAGGTGGTAAACGGGGTGGGAATATTGTTAAGACGACTTAGTTCCCAAATATAGTTCCCAAACCTCTTTCCCCTAACGTTTTTCGTTTTCAAGTTTGACTAGTTTAACTATATTACACGGTTTGATACTTAGACTCTAACATATTATGTTATACCTAAAATAATTTATGTTTATAATCACGTGGTATTGGAACGATTTGTTATTATAAAATTATTTACTATTTCAATTTATGGTCTGTTTAAATGAAAGCTTTAGTGAAAAATAATCAAAGCTTCCTCCTAAACATTTGACCGAATCTCCTCGTACGCAAATATTATTCGTACATCGTATCATAGTATTTTGTCTTGAAATAACGTTATATATACATAAAAAAAAATAACAGCGTAAGAGCACGTACCTACTTATTACCTTCTTTATTGTATACGCGTGATTGTACGCCTGCTGCAGTAATGAAATGAGGGCCAAACACGCTTTATCTGCATCCGTATAGCAAATATCTCCAGCGAGTTCAAACCGTTCGCCGTCGAAGAGTTTCTAAGTGGCCAGTAGGCCTGTAGGTATAACATCGTATAATGTGTAGGTAGGTATTTGAAAAAAAAACTCATCGTACGCACAAGTGCGTGTGTTATTTGTTCCCGTTCGCGCCACTATTAAATTACGTACCTACCTATATACATAAATTAATTTGAATTTTGATTCAGAATTTCAAGAATGTTACGGTTTTATTTAAAATGGCGAAAAGTCAAAATCGAAACTTGATAAAAGTACTCGCAAAGCATAATATAATGAATCGATAAAACAATGTATTATATTACTTGCATTAAATATAAGTACTGTATTTAAATAATGCAATGTATTATCGTTTGACATATAACTCTTTGATTAAATTAATTAACGTCGATTGATTACAGGTAGTTGGTAGGTGGTATGTAGTAATTTCATTTTTGTAATAATATTATCAACAATAAAAGTATTCTTTGTACAAATAGTGCCTACGACTAGAAAGATATATTTCAGACACAATAGAGTAATGTTCATGGTTTTTATGACGTGTCTGTGTAAAATTTGACGTGTTTATTAGTAAAATATGACTGGCATATGGTTTTCAATATTTAAGTACAAGGCTAATGGTTTTTCTTTTTCTTTTGTTTCAAACCTAGCTGTTTATTTTCAAAATACATATATCTAATATTAAATAGGTAAATAATAAATCGAAAATGCTTTGTGCAGATCGTATTTCAGTGTATTTATTTATTAAATCACCTAGTTTAAATTTTCAAAAAGTCTTTTTCATTATAAAATATTAAGATTTTGTTTTATTGTTTGCGTTTGCGCGACGTGATTGACAGAAAATAACAATAATTTTAGTACGTCTAACTCAATAAAATAAACATATTGGCTATTAAATTCAACATACGGCATAATATAATCTCGTGTTATAAAGGTTAAATTTATTACTACTTCTTTGAAAATTTTTTAAACATTTTTACATTGCAAGTATTAAAATCCACGTCGAATGACGTTAACTGTTTTATAATCTTCCGAGTCATTCGATTCATCAAATGGTCGCGAAGAGCGTAAGGAGAAATAAAACATATTTCTTGTGCCCCGAAGGGCTGCATCTTTTCGAAAGTTAATTCAAAACGTTGATTAAAATCGGGAATATTCGCTATAATCTAATAATGGAAATAGATTTGAAATCCAATTTATGCAATGAGGGAAATACGTTTACGTACAATATCCTATTGCGTTCGTCTGAGTTCCCGATGATCCCTACACAAACTGCCGCACAATTTTCAAACACGACATATTCACTCAGCAAAAAATTAACTCGTGTTTTTAGAGTTGTTAAAGTTTAATTTACTTTTAATCGTTTTTACCGTACATGCGATATTTTTCATGAGGGTGGCCGACCCCGTATTTAGTCATAATAATATATAAAATATGACGAATCAAACTCTATTTGGCACATTGGTTACTATCAGTATGTTACTTTCGTACAATACTTATTCAAATTTAATAATATTACATTATACTATATTTTCAAATTTAAACGTAAAAACTATTAAAATTATTCGTGTTGAAAGTTGTTGTAGACAAATAAATTCATATTGTTTTTGTGGGTTTTTGAAAAATCATATTTTAAATTATAGTTTTTTACCTTACAATCTCATTTTAATGAAACCACTTAAGAAAATAAACATCCAGAATAAATAATTATTTAGTATTCTAATCTAGCTTAGGTTCTTTTCAAAAGTGAATGTTTTAAGTCAGTTAGACGACTATCAAGGTTTAATGTTAATTGCCAAGAACATTCTTTACATAAATTATGTATTTATATGAACAGTGTCCACTCATGTTTACCAGCGTAAAACGATGTAAACAATAGATTTAAAAAATGGTTTTGTTCTTAAAAAATTATTAAATTCCAATCAATGGCATTGATACCTTTATTGGTAATTTATATTTTACACATTTTTGGCTTTTATTATTCCAAAATTTAATTTATATTATGTGAAAGCACTTACTTATTATAATAATTGTATTAAAATGTTTACAATTTACATACTTAGTTTGTATGCACTATACAAATAAGGTATCTACTCCTAATTTAAACCAAAAATAGTGATTCAAAATATGTCGATGTTGTTCGTAAAAAATATCAGTTTAGATTGTTCAAAAAATTGACTCGGGTTTTTTAAAATCAAAATTAGAACCAACTACTCGTCTTACTAAAATAAAATAAAAATACTTAGAATAGTAGAAAATACTTAACATATAGTTTTTTGGTTTTTATCCGAGGATGATGAAACTAACCGTTGAATATTTCAAAATTGTATAACCGTTATTTACGAATTACAATGAATTAACAATTTTTATTAAAACCACAACTTTGTAATGCTGCAAATTTAAAAAAACTACCGCTATCAAATCATTATACTTTTATACGTTAAACACATTTCATCCATTGTGTTATTTAATATAAAGCGGTAAGATCGTAGAACTAGATAAAATTAATATTATAAGCATTTGTTTTTTGTTTCTGAGAATCGTTGACGTTATTATAATAAATTGTGGTGGAAAAACGAATAAATATAATCTGTTGTCAAAACAATCGTATTTCTATATGTTTTTCAAACAAAAATTATATAACTACTTGAGGATGTCTCACACTAATAACTTTGTAAAGTTACGTTTATAATGAGTTGGTACCAATCTAAAGAACGTCCTCGTAAACCAACTGTATATTATATTATGACGTACCTACACACAATGCATCTATATGGGAATATTCCCACACATTTTGGGATTTGATATAAACATATAAATATATGTATATTTTTTTTTCTACTTATTTTAATTTGGATGTTTTCCAATTACTCAACATACTGATGAGTTGTGTTTATTTTCAGATTTTGTTGAGAATAATTATACATGGATAACAAAAAAACACCGTATCAGCAATGATAAATTATCAGAAATATGACCAGTGATCCTCACTTCTTAAAAGCTCTCAGAAGACATCCAGACAGAAGAACTCTGCAAGTATGTAATATTTTTAAGTTTGTAATTATCAAATTAATATCCATTGTTCGTAAATCATAATTGTTTTGAATAATACTATGATGTAATTATTATTAAAAATAATTATTTTTTCGTTTAATGCGCCAAGTCTACATTTTCCGTTATTGGCATGGAGGATACAAATTTCCAGTTTTCTGGTCGTTCTTACATGAACTATTCATACAGTTATAGTTTCCGTATAAACATTTATTATTTATGAACCATGTATTGTTTAAGTCTTACGAACTTCCGTTACTATCTGGAATTATACATGATAGTGTACCTAGTCATTTTGTACGCAATTTAATGGAAAAATATTACGCATATCACCAATTTTGTCTTATTTGTTAGTTAACGGAATTCTAATGTAAATGTATTTTATATTTTTACAGAATTACAATTCACGACAAGAGTCGTATTTTTGTTACTCAAAAAACTTAACTTTACATTTATAAATATAGAAATCCGAGATTCCTACTTAAGTTTAAAAAATGAATTAGAAATAAGAAATAAACATTTTGTTTACGTGAAAACCGTTTATATCATAATTAATACCTATTCAAGATTTTATAAATATTCAACTGCAGTTTTAGCTATAGTGATAATTTCGGATCCAAGTATTGCTTTATAGGTTTGATAACTCATAATCCCCTTGGCCGTCGGTTCAAATAGGAAAAAATGGCTAATAAGTAATAACTAAGTACTAGGTGTGCACATGTTATTATAAATAATTAAATAAACTAATATTCCGCTGAGTAAAATAAATAATTTAATCATCAAATAATTCTAATCCACTATTCAGTATTCACTGAAATTCCTTCAAACATAAATGATAATTGTATTTTTCTATCAATAAAATTTTTTTTTTATTAAACTAACGCCCCTTATCCAAATTTAACCAACTAATAAAATAATTCGTTACTCTTAAAATTCAATTAAAGATTAATTTCATAAATCAGCATTTTACCATTAGGTATAACTGTATTACCACTAATAAATAATAATTAATACCCGGGGACGTGTCTGCGACGCAAGCGCGTCCTTGCGATAGGTAAGTAATTGTCAGGAAAAGGAAACTATAGAAGTGACATGTTCATGTATGAAAATATATGGTTATAGCATTATTATTTATTACATTTAAATTTATACCTACATAAAAATCTATATAAAATAATATAATAAGTTAATAACCAATAACTAATAACTAATAAGCATTAATAATTAATAATATTTAATATTTACATTGTATTCAATATGTTTTATTCATATTTATGATTAATTTTAATTTCAGGATCTTCAAATAATTTACTATGGACTTCAAAGTTTGGAAGCATTGTACGCCTATAGGGATTCCGCGTTGCGCACTCTATGCAAAACTGCCAAATACGAACACCACGAAGCCAACGATGTTTTATACTTGTAAGTATAAACTTCATGCACATATTGTGCATTACAAAATGTAATATAAGTATAAAATTCCCAAATATTTTTACAACTTAAAAATCCGCGATGGATGCAGTTTCTTCAAAATTCCATGTATCTATAATTCCAGGCTGAAATAAACTAGTTTTTTTCATGCTTTTAAAAATTATTAATTCATATTTTTTTTTAAATAAGTACCGAGAAGGAAACATTTAAAATGAATCATAATAATATTTTATTGATCTGTATGTTCATGAATAAAATATTGACTAAGTAGAAACTTTTAATTGATAATTTATATCTATATTTACTATATTACCTATATATATTATATTTCTTCTCAAACAAAATAAAACTCGTGGGAAAACAACTTAGGTCAACTCGTAAAGGAAAATTTTATTTTGATCTTAAATAAAAATTATTTAAAACAATTTATGAAACTTATGTATTGTTTAATTTAAATAAAAACAGCATTTAAATAGTTAAAAGGTTTTAGAACATCTAAACCTTTATGAGTTGACTTAAGTTTAAACTTTTATAACAATAAAACATTTTTTATAAAACGTATGTGTATAGTTTATTATATTATTGATATAAAAACAGTATTTAAATAATTTCAAGAATCAAAATAACTATGAAACTAAAAAACCTTGATGATTCTTTAATAACGATTTCACTGGCCATTTTTTTTACCTATTTCAGTTGGAAAGTGATGGTATTATAGTCGAATATAGAGTAACCTGAGTAACCGTATAGGTAATAACTAGTAATAAAATATTTAACTGAACTAACAGAAAAAATTTTTAAATTATTAAGTTTCTAAATTCTTCTTCTTTTTTTTTTGAGCGAAAATGTTGTTTTATTTCCTATGAAAATGAATATTTCTTTAATCGTAGCCCTATTTATTAATGAAATACATAAAGAACCTTTTAAATTGTATTTTCAGTCCAAAATTAAAAATATTTCTTTGTAGTCGTTCATTTTGAGTATCTACTGCCAAAATATAATCAAATGATTTGGTAGCCGATTATTTTATAACTGAATGATAATTAAAATCAAAATAATTACTAATATTATCTACTCTCAAAATAAAAATACATCTGTTTAAGCACCAGTGATAAATAAATTATTTATTAGCATTATGGAATTATTTAGTAAATAATGTTCCTTTTGAAAGTCACCTTATTTTTTGTTTTTATCAAATTCTGAACCCCATGGTTGTCTATTATTTAATGAACTACATTAGTAGTGTTAAATAAATAAATTACTGTTTGTATTATAGATTCCTGGGTTCTTCGACCTGCAGCTTTAATTATATTTATTAATTATTAGCATTTTTTTAGCATTTTAAATCATGTAATAATATATTCTATACAGCTAAACAAGTGAAATAATTAGTAGGTAGTTACTAGTTAGTAGTTCTATTAGTTTAGTATTACGATCTCTTCAAATCGTCTTTGTTATTCCTATTTTTTTACATTTCAAGTAAGTTTTTTAAATACTTAAGTACCTCAAGGTACTTAGTATAAGATCGTACCAAAAATGAAAATTCCTTCAACGTGAAAAGATTTTAAATAAGTTTTATTTCTCAACAATAAAACTACATTTGATAGTAGAAATTGTCTTTTGAATGAAGGGTGAATTAACAATAATCTATACTCTATTACTGTATTTCAGTACTTTCATGATATTTAAATTAATTAAACAAAGTTAAAAAATTATATATTTATCTGTTTTGTAAATCAAATTTCGCTTAAATTTAAATTTATCACGTATCTTCGTTTAATTTCATTACATGGTTTTAAATTCCACAATCTTTGAGTAGACATACGGTTTCTAAAAATTATCAATTTCACTTGATGAATGCAACATAATAATTTTATACCATACTGGTATTATTAAAAGTAAATTATCATCCGTTGGACGCTTTAAACCTGTTTAATTAATTCATTGTGAATTTTATCTGCTGTTGGTTAATAATAGTGTAAAAATATTAGATGAAAAAGTTCCAAAAGTAAAAATCCCCCCAACCATTAAAATTTAGAATCGTGAAACATGAAATCAAAACATAATGCCAGGTAGTAAATCACATTTTACTGCGTATTTGTTTAGATGTACATTTATATAAGGTATACCTAATCAAATGGAATAATATAATTTAGAAAATAAATTATGTGCTGCCATCTAGGTGATTGTACGGACGTTACACTTTCCACATAATGTAATATTAACGTGTAGATGGCTCGTAAGTCGTTAACCATTTTAAATTCTTTCCCATTCAAGCTGTATATACTAGCGGGCGTTAGCAGGACTTCGCCCAGAGTTCGACGAATACTCAAATAATTGTCATCATTCGTATTCTAAACGAAAAAAGTGATCTAGAAAAGCATATCCTACACCGCGTTCTATCCAGATGATACGCTAGAATAGTAGCTGAATACGCAATACCTATTTATTTATTTATTTTTACATTATTTATATATTCATAATAGTTTAATTATTTTATACATCCAATAATACTTTGTTAATAATTAATGATTTAATCTACATTTAAATTTATAAATATAATAAAATTATATTATTTATAAATAAATAAATAAAAAGTTAGGCAGGTATTTAAAAATATTAAACTTTGTATATAAAAAAAAGTAGAAAACCAATTCTTAGTCTGAAGAGTAAATAATGAAAAAATCAATACGTTCACTTATTCATAAAATATTAACGTGGTAAACATGTTGTACATTGTACATTTATTACACTTACAACGTAGTTGTTCATTAATCTTAATCATGAAAAATGTAATAAAAATTTATAGAGTACGAATTTTCTATTCAATAATATTCTTCATTCGTGTTTTTCAGTACCGGCGAGTTGGCAATGTGTTGGTACGTGTTGCTTTCAGGTTCTGTGTTCATCGACGGGAAACTGTTCCTTCCCACATCAAGGTAAGATCATTTACGTTTAAAATTAATCATAAGTTTTATTTTAATGAATACACAATTGTCGACAACAGTTTTGAATTCTTGTTCGATGAAATTATTTTAAATTATAAAATGATAATGATTTTAGGAGGTTATATTATCTAACTTAAGCTCATTATTGGTCTGCTTATAACGGTCAAACCTTGGTCATTTTGACTGTATATCAACATGCTTTTATACCTTAAACATGTATAGTTTTTATGCAATCGACTGACTATCGTGTTATTTAATAACATTTGGAAATTTAGTATTCGTATTTATAATTAGCAATAATATACAATATGTATAAATTGTCGATTAATTTTAGCGTATAAATAAAATTCAATTCGTATACCATTATATAAATCATCGGCGTTGATGACATTTGGTGATATTTGGTGTATTTAGTTAATGTAAGTCAATAATATATTATTTCTGTGGTTGTAACACAGTAAAGTTGCTGACTATTGAACGGTATTTTAAAAGAAATAAACCTGTTAGGCTTCTTTCGTTTCATTTGTATTTATACTTTTTTTACTTACATTAGAAATAATTATAATAATATTTTACGGGTTATAAAACGTGAAAACCACTTCATTAACGGTGTACGGTTAAAATGTTTAACATTTTAACGAGTGTAAATGTCTAAGCCCATAATAATTTTACGACTCTAGTGTGACCATTGGCTAATAAAATCTATGAATATCATGAATTCATGACATTACACAATAACAATTAGCAGTAGACATTGACGGCGTTATGCTGTAAAGTACAGTTATGTCGAATATGATGTATCATACAGATTATAAGGGGCTTACCAACATTCATAATAATTTTCAATATTATTTTCATATTCTATCGTGTTATTGATATTGAGGCCATTTCTTACCAGTTTCATTTATTTTTTTGAAAGTTTATTTAAAATATAATTGAAAACAATAATTTTACCTCACGTTTGTTTAAATGTTAGTATATATTTCGACAGTAACCTTTTAATAATTTATTACGATGCACATTCAATTAATTATTTTAGTTGCTTTTATTGAGTTACATAATATTTGAAAAAAAAATCATATTTTAAACTAATTATACGTCATTTATAATCTAATGACATTAAACAATTAACAGATAAATAATAAATTTAACATATTTTTATATTGCAATGTGATTTACGCAACGTGGTCTATGAAAATAGTTTAGGCTTTCGATTTAGTTCAGGATGTTACTGTATTGTTTTTTTTTCTTATCCGGCTGTGACGTCCTGTAATTCCCTCAGCAAATATAAACATACGTAAAACAAAAACGCCCTTGTACACACTGGCACCGATAGATTCCCATTCTATTGTGTTTGTATACTGATAAATACAAATTATTAAATTTTACCGTGTTTTACATTTTGTTTATTTAAAACGCAAATAATTTAAATTATTTTAAATCTTCACAAGTCTCCAATTGTACTGATCATTTTTTCTTAC
Organism: Drepanosiphum platanoidis; assembly: GCA_948098885.1. NCBI lineage: Eukaryota > Metazoa > Arthropoda > Insecta > Hemiptera > Aphididae > Drepanosiphum > Drepanosiphum platanoidis. The sequence continues at coordinate 8,769,224 of OX402532.1, forward strand.
ATAATTTGACTGGCTATTTTACTTATTTTACAAATATTAAGTATTGTAGAAAAATTAAACATTTTTTTTTGTTTTAATATTTAAATAATAAGCAATGGACGATAAAAATATAGAGACCGTATAAATTAACACGACGTCATAGATATAGATTCTGCCGCCGTATTACAGTACTTAGAAATTGCATGCGCGGAGCTATAATATAAAAACGTTTAGTTAAAATTATTATAAATTTATTATTCCCATCGTTTTTTAATTTAATATATTCATATCAAGAAAATGTATTATCAAATACTTTGACAATGATTTATTTTAAATTTAATAAGTATACGAGTTCATATTTGGCTGATATGCTAATAACTATATGGTATTGAAAATCCAGTTTAGTTTCATAATGTTTTTTCATCTGTTTGAAATCATTGTTTTTTAACACTTTTAATTTTTGTTTATACTTTCTGATCTGCACCTGTCTTAAAGAAAATAGCGTATTTAATTACGAGAATACATTTCAATAGTTGCGATTTTTATTGTTTCATATATTATGAATTCGTTTTATGATTGACATCAATATATTGGGGCTAGAATAAATCGTTAAACACTTGTCGAGTCCTATACTAAGCATCCCTTTGATGCGACGCGATACGTATACTCCATAAGAACTAAAATTGAATCGAATGCTCGCCCACTTTTAGGGATCAAGACTCGACCCGAGTTTGGATTATAAACGATTTAAAAGAGTGCAAAGTAGGACTGACGTTCGGGCCAAAAAAAACGCCTCTGATAAACCAGAGAGTTAATAATTTTTATTTTATCTTCTTCCTACGCAAAAGAACAGGAGATAGCTTGTATTTTTTTTTCGATGCATTGGAACAACATGTGGGAAGTAATGTAGAACTTATTATTACATGTGTTGTTTCAAAGGGAGTTATAAAAAAAAACATTCATGGACACCCGGAAATAATACTGACGAGTAGACAAATATGTAATGATATACGATATACCATGTTAACACAATAATGTATGTAGGAATATAAAATTTATAATAAGTACAATAACCTATGCGGTTATACTTATTACTTATTAGTAAAAACTTTATAACAATTTACAATTATTTAATTATAAACCAAAATTTAAAATCCTTTTCATATTATCTGCTTGCTTTTAAATCTATTAGTCATAAATTAACTGTAAATTGAAATTCAGTAGATACTTGTCTTGAAAATATAGGAATTATAATATTTTATTACACCGTAATCCGATTACATATTCTAATAAGTATAGGAACTAATAAGCCAGTAAATTAATAACGATTTGTAGTAGATATTCCTATAAATCATAGAAAATTCTATAGATATTGTTGCATTTGCACTGAATGTTAAATATTAACTATTATTAATTATTTGAATACAAAAGTTATTATGATGTTTAACAAATCTATGAAATTAAAATCGTACTATTTTTACGGAAGTTTCTGATATTTTGTGAAAATTTTAAGTTAATCATTGAAAACTAAGAAAAATTAAGGACTGCCTTGTATAGTTTTTAACAGTCAAATTTATTATTGTATTATATTATTTATAAAAATCTAAATGATTTAAAAAATTCCAAAAAAATAAAATGACCAAGAAGCTATAATAACTTCATAAATAAGTTTAAAAAATAAAATCAAGAATCATTTCCTTTTTAGAAATTTTAGTAAAAAATGAAAAATGTAAAATAAAAATAACATATTGCGAATCGTCTATAATAATCAGGGTTCGGATATTATAGCACCAAAAATTCTAAAATATGCGCTATAATGACCAAAAAAATCGTAAAATATGCTCTATAAAACGCGCGCGCGGCACGCGTTGCAGTGTAAATGTTCCGCCGCCGTGGCCGTGTGGTCGCGTGGCCGCCGTGATGGAACGATGACGACGTGGTCACGCGCTGCGGACAGAACTCTGGATACCGCGGTCGCGGTCGTCCGTCCGGAGGTCGTTTAAGAAAACGACCGTTAAAAAAACAAATTACTTTCCATGAATTCGTAAATAATTCTCATTGGCTTGTTCGTTTCAACCATTTTAACAGCCGACAACGCGGGGATTTCCTTTCCGTTGTCCCTTCAGTCTTCGTCGGTTCGCGAGTATGTGGTGGGCTTCTCCGAACGGGTCCGTTTTTCGAGATTTTTATGCCGACCGCCATAGTCTCGTCTCACGGTTTCTACAATTCCTTTCGCGGCTCTGGTAATAGTATTTATCGACGAATAATCGCACGTCTCACGGCGGTCGCGTGGGTGGAACCAAATTATTTGTCGCTAAAATACTACCGTACCATCGACATTCGGTGTTCTCCGTATTTTTCCTATCGTATCGCCGCCGTCGCGTCCGGTGCGCGATCCATTACGCGAGTGTAATGGACGTCGCCTTCGGATTTTCAACGATTCCGTTGAGGCTCGGACGACGTCTAATTCAAGCCGGTAAAGGCTTCGAGTGTGCGTTTTTTGACGTCGTCGTCGTCGTCGTTTCGTATCATATTCGCCGTCGCCCGGCACGACGATTTTTAGTTTTTTTTTTCGTGTTTTGCGCTTCACGACCACGGAAGCTCGGATGGTAAAAATATAACACTATTCTCCGTCAATAACGTTTCGCGGGACATTTTCCAACGTTTCGATTTGTGCGTACATACGATGTGTAAATAAAATTTAACTTAAAATTTCTTTGCGACAATTCGCGATTGCTCAAAACGGGCCTGCCAGAATAGGTGCATCGCATTCATTCGTTATTGCATTGTGATGCCGCCACAAACAAACCTATATTCGAGGTAAGGTTTATTATTATAATAATACCTAATAGTCCTAATATGATTCATTTGTATATCTTATTCAAACGGCCGACTTGTTTATGTTTTGGTCGTGCAAACGAGGCAATATATCATTATTATTATTATTATTATTTAAGTACATGATTATTGAAATTATTAGTATATTACACTGAATAATTACTATTCTGTTTACCTATTATTGAAACATTATTTTCATGATATTTACCATATTGTATTATCTGTGTGTAACGTATAGATCGTAGACGAAAAATTAGTAACGGTTTTATTTTATTTTTTAAATTATAATACGCGCGTATACTCGGAGGTGCGAGTATTATAATAATATAATTAAACGCGACGCGCGGCACGCGTTGCAGTGTGAACGTTCCGCTGCTGTCGCCGTGTGGCCGCGTGGTCACGTGGCCGCAGTGACGTAATGACGACGAGGTCATTGACCGTCCCTGCGCCGCGGACAGAACTTTGGTCCATTAACGGTACTACATACCGAGGTCGCGACAGATTTTCGTAAAATGGCCGTTAAAAAAAAAATCACTTACCATGATTCGTGGATCGTCATTGGCTGTTCGTTTTTCTAACCGTTTCGGCCGACGCGGGGGGACGCTGGGATTACACTTCCGCCGTTGCTTCAGTCTTCGTCGGTTCGCGTTTATGTGGTGGGCTTCTCCGATCGGGTCCGTTTTTCGAGATTTTTATGCCGACCGCCATAGTCTCGTCTCACGGTTTCTACAATTCCTTTCGCGGCTCTGGTAATAGTATTTATCGACGAATAATCGCACGTCTCACGGCGGTCGCGTGGGCGCAACCAAATTATTTCGTCGCTAAAATACTACCGTACCATCGATATTCGGTGTTTAACGTATTTTTCCTATCGTATCGCCGCCGTCGAGTCCGGTGCGCGATCCATTACGCGAGTGTAATGGCCGTCGCCTTCGGAGTTTCAACGATTCCGTCGAGGCTCGGACGACGACGTCTAATCGAATCCGGTAAAGGCTTCGAGTGTGCGTTTTTTGACGTCGTCGTATTCGCCGTGGTCGGTGCGATCGCCGCCGTTTGTACTATCGATATTCGTCGTTTAGTATATTTTCCGTCTCGGTCGCGGTGCCGCGCCGCCGCCGTTCGCCAAAACGGCTTGTGAATTATACCGTCCGCCAAAAACAAACGAATTATGGTAATATCGTGGTTCGCGCGAGTAGTGAATAATCGTTCCGTGGTGTTTTTGCCCGCGTCGTAGTGTTTTTATTCGAGTGTACCTGCAGCACGAAATACGTTGTGAAATGTTTCGGTCCCGCCGAATGAAAATGGTCGTCAATGGATTCGACGACGGCCCGAGGTTAGTGATAGATAATATATTATAATATTACATCGATGTAACAAATAAGTGCGACCTACCGACGCGTTATGCAAAACTTATTATTATTATATATTATTATTAAACCCCCGTTAACAACGCGCGTTGTAACTGATAAATTGCGAGTATAGTAGTAGTGAATTAGACGGCCACTCGGTAGAGCGAATGAGGAATGCGACGCCAGGTCTATATTAGCGTGGCCGCCATGACGGGACGACGACGACGACGACGCGGTCGCGCGCCGCGGACGGAACTCCGGATACCGCGGTAACGATTCTCGGTAAACAAAAAACCGTTACGAAAAAAATCACTTTCCATGATACGTGAACAATTCTCATTGGCCGTTCGTTTTTTTAACCGTTTCGGGGGACGCTGGGATTACCCTTCCGCCATTGCTTCAGTCTTCGTCGGTTCGCGTTTATGTGGTGGGCTTCTCCGAACGGGTCCGTTTTTCGAGATTTTTATGCCGACCGCCATAGTCTCGTCTCACGGTTTCTACAATTCCTTTCGCGGCTCTGGTAATAGTATTTATCGACGAATAATCGCACGTCTCACGGCGGTCGCGTGGGCGCAACCAAATTATTTCGTCGCTAAAATACTACCGTACCATCGATATTCGGTGTTTAACGTATTTTTCCTATCGTATCGCCGCCGCCGCGTCCGGTGCGCGATCCATTACGCGAGTGTAATGGCCGACGCCTTCGGATTTTCAACGATTCCGTCGAGGCTCGGACGACGTCTAATTCAAGCCGGTAAAGGCTTCGAGTGTGCGTTTTTTGACGTCGTATTCGCCGTGGTCGGTGCGATCGCCGCTGTTTGTACTATCGATATTCGGTGTTTAGTATATTTTCCGTCTCGGTCGCGGTGCCGCGCCGCCGCCGCCGCCGCCGTTCGCCAAAACGGCTTGTGAATTTTACCGTCCACCAAAAACAAACGAATTATGGTAATATCGTGGTTCGCGCGAGTAGTGAATATTCGTTCCATCGTGTGTTTTCCCGCGTCGTGGTGTTTTTATTCGAGTGTATCAGCACGAAATACGTTGGGAAATGTTTCGGTCCCGCCGAATGAAAATGGTCGTCAATGGATTCGACGACGGCCCGAGGTTAGTCATAACTCATAATGTATTATAATATTATATCGATGTAATAAATAAGTATGACCCACCGACGCGTTATGCAAAACTTATTATTATTAAACCGCTGTTATAAAACGCGCGTTGGAACTGATAAATTGCGCGTTGTCGTCAATACGATTTTCGGAAATGGATTTCTTTTCGGCGCCGAGTAATATTAATAACGAGAACGGATAAAATCCATTACGCGCGTCGCGCAAGTCATATGTTTATTTATCCGATCGTCTCCTATCGCCCGCGCTGAATTTACTCTGTTCGTCCAGTGGCTTGACTGGGCTAAACTGGGCCCTAGTGTCGTTTTGAAGGGAGGGCCCTATAATTTATGTTTTTTATAATAATATACATATACTATTATACAATAGTGAAAAACAATAACATCTGGTCTATAAGGTGTCCATATGATAAAATACATCTTTTAATAAATATAGATTGCTCTTAATATTTCCTTCGAAATGTATTCTGTCTGTTGGATAATTATTATGCATATTAAAACCTAATAATATGAAGTAAAAAATAATTAATCACCAATATAATTGGTACTTATATTTTAAAATAGATACCTATTCATTTACTATTCAATGTAACCAAAGATAAATATATAATTAGGAATTACATTATACTTTTTACAGTCAATGTTTATTAATAATATTATTTAACTCAGCCTATATTTATTTAATCCAGACTTGCACATTGCACTTTAGTAAAAATTGATGGTAGGTAGGTAATATAAACATATTAATAAGTAAATAGAAACTCATAAATTAATAAAAAATATAATAATTTAATATATTAAGTATTTAATTTAATTTAAAACAATCTAGTGTATTTAAAATCAACAATGTATGAAAAATATATATGTAATTAAATAAAAACTTGGCCTGAAGTATAAGTTTTGGTTTGTAATATACTGTATACACAGTTTCGATTTCAATAATTATTGTTTTATTATGTATTTTTTACATTGTTAATTGTGTATATATTAGCCAGTTGTATTTAATATATATTTTACTAAATGATTATATATCAACAACATAGAAAAATGTTTAATTTTAATTTACCTGAAGTAGAATCATGTATATCAAATAAATTATCAATTTGAATCTCAGGTTTAGGTATTAGGGGTAATCCATCATTTGAAACATTTAATTTTGAATCTTATTTATTTATTATTATTCTATAATCTTATTTAGTTATTATTATAATTTTACATCATGTTAATTTAAAAGTATTTAATGTTTGTTGCCAGAAATATTTTTTAAAGTTTTATGGATTTCAGTTCTCTATAAATTAAAATATATAATAGTAATGCAGAATTCTTACTAGTTACCGTTAAAGTGTTAACTATGAAAAATAGTAAAAAAGTCCTTTGCTGCTTTTGATTTTAAAAGAGATAAAGGTGGTTTTTAAACAATATGAAGGAGAATTATGAGGGTGTAGGGAAATTGTGCCTATATGACTATATGTCAAGAACTTGAACAATTCCAAGTTGTTGTCTCCCCAAAAATGTAATGCCAGAACTACTGATATAAACGAGATTTATGAAAAATATAAAATAAAGCGTTGAATTAAGAACTTTAGCAAAAAATAGCACTAAAAATCTAAAATTCTTCAAATATGCAAAAAATAGCAAAATTAAATTTCATATATAGAGTCCCTGATGCATAAAAAAAATTTATAGCCTAATTTATCTGTTATTTTTATCTTTATCCTATAATAAGTAGCAAATTCTATAAAATCCGAACCCTGATAATAATGAAACAAATTTGTAGCCTGGTTTGTATTGTATTGCACAATATTAACTTGTAGAAAAAAAATTACAAGTCACCAAAATTCTATTTGATACCTCTGTAGTTATTTATATACATATTATGGGCGTTGAAATCCGTTGTGTTCTATATTTCTATTCTGTAGTATCTAAACGGAACGAAGTGTACTAGGAGTATTATAATAAAGAGTGCAAAAATGTGCACCTGTTGATGAATTTTATTCGAAACCGGTCGTAACTATTTGTGCATTCTTTATTATAATACTTCAGGTGAGACCTATTTTATTTTTTTATTTTTATTTTTGATATATTTAATAATACTTTGTTATTATTATATGAATATTAACCACCAAACATTTTTTATTTTTATTTATTTTGTTGATATTATTTTGTATGCGCTATAATAACGTTTTACTCTCGGTGGTTAGATCTACATTTTTCCGTATAAACATATAGCATATATATTATATATTTATGTGTAGGAATATATACCTACTCGTAGAACATAAATGTGCGCGCATATACTTTATTGTTTAAACTTTAAAGTATAATATACACTGTGTACAGTAGATCCTGTGGGATGACATTGTATAATTTCCTAGGAAATAAATTCAAAATACGTCAAACGACGCGGTGGCAAGTGTAGTATATTCTTATTAAATATGCAATACCCATTAAAACCACCCGTAAATCTTGTGTAATTTACGACTCCGAGAGTATAATATACACCCGGTCGATATAGTTCCAAATTGGATACGTCGTATATAATATAATATTCCACTCGTTCTCACTTGAATATTGTCACGAACGTAATAATAATAATATTATTATTATTATTATCTTCTCGCATAATATAATAATATTGTACATCGCTCGACGCATTCTGATGTAATAACAAAAGAGTACCAAGTCGGAATAATTCGCGTGCGACCACCTCTCGATATATATTATATCTGCGAGTTATTTTGTTGGTAGTAAAACAACGTTCCGCATAGAGCAGCGGTTCTCAACCTTTTGCAAATACCTCAGTACCATCTATGTTTGTTGAATGTTGAATTTTTGAATGAATGTTTGTCTACTTGTAAGAGAATCCAGTATTCGACAATCATTTTTTGATCATAATCAATTTTTTAAACTTAAATGCGACTCGATGCTATTTCTTCTGATTTTTATCGACACTATCGAATGCGGTATCTACGTCGTCATACGTTTATCTTTACATGTATAACCTGGCCAAATGTGTTTACCGTATATGCATGTTTATTAACCTAATATTTAATAAATAATAATTCGAAATTCTTTTTAAGCTATTTTCTTTACGGAACTCCGGTTGAGAACCGCTGGTGTAGGAGGTATCTGTGGCGACGAGTCTACCGTGGCGATCGTGTTTGGAAATTGGCGCGTGGGGTTGGGTGTCAGTTGCATCTCTGCTATTTGCGCACGTATACAGAGTATACAGAACGATCAAAATAGGTGTAAAGTTTTACTTTTGTGTTGTATATACCTTCCACTCTTCTCAACCTTTTCCTCACCACAGCAACCTTAATTCAATTCGAAGAATCAAACACGGGACTCTAAATATTTTTATTATTTAATATAAATAACCTAACCTAACTGTTTTTCCCTAAGTCTACGATTTTAAAATCATTAACTAAAATGTATTTGAATTTTCAATAATTTTTTTAAAATTTCTGAGAGACGAATTTTGAAACGTCCACGCTTCTGATATATTTACGCGCCTGGTGACATTCGAGTGCGAGATCGTTTTCAAACTTTTACCAAACACACTACAAAGTTACACTTAGACCTTTTTTGTTTGTTCTCTCTGTTTTACTCTCGTGACGCATACCGACGTATCGATTAAATAACTGTTGTACTCGTACAAATATATTTCACGGTCGTAATCGTAGCTTTTAGAACCCTCAAACAGAGTATGTACAATATAGACTAATGTATATTGAAAACGGGCTGACGGAAAAAAAAAATCGTTATTTCTGTGTATTGTGCGCTACAGTAGTTGTGCACACGATTTTTCGGCACAGATAAAAGAGGAGACTGAAACGATGTGAACGTAACAAAGGTCTTGTGATGCCAAGATGGCGGAAAAGCAGTGGTGGCTGAACTCGGTTTACTGACCACCACCAACAACGCAGTGGCGGTTGGCAATCTAGTTTATCGCATATTTTATAATATATATATATATATATATATCCGTGTTTGGCCCTCAACAAACAGCACGCGCGTTTCGTCGTCTCAAGGCTCCACCGCGGCGGCAACGATTATAACGATCGGGCTCAAACACTATCATCGCGTGTACATTATTATAAAATTGCGCGCGGTTACCGTCATTCGAATGCGTTCACCGAGTATATTATGTACCGTGTTTATCATGGTAAAATCACACTCTGTTTAACATAACTAAAACTGAGAATTTTTATAGTATACAGGAAATCCTCGAAATACGCATAAGTACATTTATTTTTGCACCAAAAAAACACTAAAAATATGCTCTGAAAATGTTCTCGTTTGTTGTTTGGAGGGTAGATATATGCCTTGACAAAATTAAATTGATAAACAATTTGGAAAATTAACTTCTTTCTACTTTTTAATCTATGCACTATCTTTTCTCGCTTAGTATATTTTTATCGAGATTCATTGATAATCAAAGACAAAATCGTACGTATTGTATTTACCGCGCTAGTGGAAAAAATCGCCTAGCCGGAACCACCGGAGCTTTGAGTATTAAATTTAGTCATTAGTTTCGTTTTATTTAGCACTCCTTACAGAGGCCCCTTAAGAAAGGACTTTCCAAAATTCAACACCTGAGGGGGTTAAAAATGGCCCGTTCGAATACTAAGTTTCAGTTGTGTAAATATAACCGACAAGTACCTACGACCCCCCCCCCCCCCCGTGCGCACGCCTATGTTCATACGTTACATAATTTTGCTACATAATATTTTAAAACGGCCGCGATCGAACAGACAACCGTTGAGCACGCGGCCAATAATTACAATCGAATATTATTATTGTTCAACTGTGCGGTACCGTTCGGTAGCTTTGGTATCGCGAGTTACCGCTGGGTGTACCATAATAATATATACGCATGCAATTCGGCCAATCAGCAAACGCGACGCCGACACGTGACGACAAAGCGCGTGAATCCGCTCGTACTCGACTCGACGAACGTTACCGTGGTATACGGCCATACGGGCGACCTTTACCTCGAACGACCACGATTGTCTTCTACGACCGCGTCTGGAACCCCGACAGCGTCGCGTACGCTTTTCTCCGCGTCACGGCAGTATCGCGTTGCCGTTGCCGTTGTTCGTGTCGTCGTCGTCGTTTTCGCGTTTTCCGATTTTTTCATCGAACCGCGGTGGTTTGAATTCAATCGCGAATGCGCGAGTGTTTTCGATCGTGCGATAGTGAGTACCGACCGGATCGTGTACGAAAACGCGATGGGGAGAATATCGTTCGCGGTTACAGTGCCCGCAGACAGCAGTGAAAATTCGAACAGAGAAAACAAAATGGCCGACATCACCGGTTAGTGCCCGTTTGTAATTTTGTATCTTAGGTCGTCCGGCGCGCTATTAGCATGACATTTGTTTTTCTTTTTGACATTTTAGCAAAAATCGCACAGATTATAGGTACGCCGTCGTGTGTTGTGTAATAAAATGTGTATCAATGATACGTTTTTATGATTTTCGGTTTAACGGGGGTCTGGGCCGTCTGGGGGTTTTCCGTGTAAAAGCACTGGCCGCCCAAGCGGTACTGCACTGCCGGTATAACACCTTGAAACGGGGTAACTATATACAACAAATACCTAGTTATCAGTCGCAATTATTATTATTGGAATTATACCTTTCCTCTTGGAAAATCGATATTAATGATTAAATGATTATTATAATTAAATATTAAACATCGTGAACTATGATATGCGTATAATATTATGAATATTATTATTATTATTATTTTTATATACATTTATTATTATACAGTTTCAAAGAAACTTTTCGAATACCAAAACGGAAATTATATCCACTATTTTATATTCTATTTCTTCGTTTTCATAAACATTAATGATGCATAGATACATTTTAATATCACTCATAGCAAACTATTTCGCAAAAAGTGTTAGCATAGGTCAGCTAGTGTATATTTATATATATAAAGAAATACATACAAATGTAACAATGCTAATAGGTACCATACGAAATCAAATATAACGCATAGATAGTTTGTTACTTACAAACGATTAGTAATTGACTTTTTAGAAATTACCTTAAATTTTAACTAATTAACTAAGGCGAGTTATATTGTTTATAAATAGAAATAACCGCAAGTTATTTTTAAATTTGAATTTTTTTCATCTAGTCCAGGAGTTTTCAAAAAAAATGATTAATGGCCGTTTTTACCCTTTAAAATTAATAAAAAAGGATAATTACCTATTATAATAATAAATTATTTAATTGAAAAATAAGAATATGTCAATACTATCACTGTTATCAGGGGAAACCATGGTTATAGATAATTATTATTTGTATGAAAGCAGTTTTGTAACCTGTTAGCACGATCAAGTGCTTGGTTCAGTAAAAACACAAAATTCATTTCACGAAAGTATCAATAGAAAAACCAAATTACTAATTGATTTAAGTTATTAGAAATAGTTGTTTCACTGAAAATTTAGATTGCATTACAATAATAATAAACCGTCGGGTTGATTTTGTTTTTTTTAGTTAATATTTTAATTTATAAATATTGGATGCTATTTTCGAATTTTTAACCTCCTTGTTCTAGAAAATAATCGTACATATGTACATCACTAAGTGAGACTAAAACAATAGGCGATTCTTATGCACCTATACTCGGTAATTCAGGAACAATCGATCTCCACTTAAACGTCCTACTCGGCAAAACCGGCTCTCGATAGGTATTATTACACTCTTGACTCTTATGACTAGTCACCTACGACGTCGCCCAGCCTCGCGCCCGGTCCCTCTCTAAAACGCGTATGACAAATAGGGCCGTAAAATGTCTATTCGTTTTTGTTTTGTTTTTTGTTACGCGACGAAAACTGCGCGCCGTTACGACGACCTCGGCCTTCGCGGCGGCGAACGCCGTGTACTGCGGATGACGCGGCGAACGCGGTGTATAAACGCGGCGGTGTATAAACGCGGCGGCGTAGTATCGTTAGTAGTATTGTAGGCAATAACTACGTAGGCGCGTCATCCCCATCGCGGGCTCGGTGTGCGCGACGTCGTTGCGTGCAGCACGCGCATGCGCACACAGCGGAATCCACGGCGAGAAGGGGCCCGTTGGCAATGAATGGGGCACGACGACGCGACGCGCGACCGGTGTGCCAGGTGATACAAGCTTTGTTGAGGCGGCGAGTGGCGGAGCACGTGGTGGGGACTGATCGGCGGCGACGGCGTCCCCACCACCGCGTCGCGCCCACCGCCGTAGTACGCACGGCGGCGCACGCACACGCCATCGAGTCCTGCGGCGAGTTGTCACGCTCGCACACACGCGCAGGGAAAACCGATTGCAGTCGCACAGTGTGCTAGCAGATAGATAGCGGAGAGATACGCGATTCTCCGCGCCGCCGCCGTGTCCAGTGCGCCGTAAAAAAAAAAAATTAAAAATAATAGCAAAAATAATATATAAAGCAATAACGCATTAATAACGGACTATTTTGTTTCTCTCGATTTTCCTCTCTACACCGGCGGTGGTGGTCGTAACGATTCGAATAAAATTTTATTTTATTGTTTCCGATGGATTATTTTTGAAAAAACACTCGGTTTTCCAGCTCGTGTTATCACCGGACGCAGAACGTTATCATCGCTGCGCGCGCGCGCTCGCGCGTTATCATTCGTCGTCGGTCGTCCGTGGTGGTCGTCGTCGTCGTGTAGTTGCATCGCACTCGGAATATTAGTATTAGTGCACACTCCACGCTCGTCGCGCTCGTGAGTACGTTCGCGCGATACGAAGTTAAATAATAACAACAATAGTCTTCGTTAATTCCGTCGGTGAAAATTAAAATAATAGAAAACACGCGTCCTCCTGCGTCGCGCCGTTTGCCTTGCTCGCTCGGGTTGTATATATTTTTCATACTATCATTATATTTATAACCTAACAAAACCGTTTATAGTCTATCCGTGTGTGCGTATGTTTATGTGTGTGTCCGACTACGACGGTGCTGTGCGCGTATAAAATAATCCGTCGAGCGCGCGCGTGTTGTGTATTAATATATATCGTTATTTTTCGTCCTCGTCGTTATAAATGTGTGCGCCGCGTGTGGTGATTTGACACGCGAAAATAATGTTGGCCGTCGCAGCAGCAGCAACACGACGACCACGGTGAAAGGATATTCGTCCGTGTACGTTGCGGTGCACGCGCGCACACATAACATCACATCTCGATAATATCACATATTTTGTGTATATTATTATAATATACGTTTACGTATTTCTATAATATATAATATACTAGCGTACGCGGTTTCGATTTTTTTTATTCTATTCGTTTCAAATTCACGATCCGGAATTCTGGATAACCGTCGTCGACCGCATTCAGAAAACGACGAAAATGAAAGGTAAACGATTTGTTGTTGTTGTACATTATATTTGATTATTATTATTATTATTATTATTATTATTATTATTACTAATTCCTCTGTCTACACCTACCTATAATTTTTTTTTATCATATTTTTCCGTCTTGCGTAACGTATAAATCGCGTCGGCACAGTTGTTGTGTATCAGATATACGTGAAAGACGATAAGACGACGTGTGTATACGTGTTCGTTGGCAGAAACAACGGTTTCGGATAATATTTTTTAACACGCATACGCCGACTACATTAATATACACTATACGTGCGTACGTCATTGTCATACCGGGGAGCGGATGTGTACGATTCGACTTTTTTTCATTGAAAAACGGTGTAAAACGCACGCGTGTTCCGGTAACCGTTGAGGAAATCTCCTCCCCCCCGTTTCAGCCCTCATCATCACAGTACGAGATCCGTTGTCCCTCCCCCTATCCCGAGACGAACACCACGTTATAATATACCCGTTGAAACATAGTATAATATAGTATTGTATACGAACTGTCTGGTACGCGATTATATTTTACATTATGTGTTTGCGGGCACTCGTAGACAATCGGAACGGGAAAAAGTTGCCGTTCCGATCGTCATTGCTTAAATGGGTTATGGCGAGAACCTAAGTCGGTCCACTTACAGAGTCCATTCACTACATCTTACAAGTATCGTGTCGCATCGGGCGGCGTGACCGTAATACCTAATAATGACATCTGCAAACTATGATACCTACTGTAAATTATTACACAGGCATAGGAACACGTTTTTTGGCTCTTATCGAAAAACCTATTGTACGAGATAGATCTTTGTTGTATAAATTATATTGCGTCGATTCGTGTTTTATCGTGGCGATATTCGCTCGTTTTTTATGCTGTTTTGCTTACGATCATTTTCGTCGGTGGCGTTTGACTACAATCCCCGTATGCGAATGAAATAACTATAGCTATTGCGCCCCGCCGAAATGTGCACGCGAAAAAACTAAAACAATAGTATCTTCGAAATAGTCGGTTGATTTAACTGCAGAATTCGATGAACAGTCTCTTATGTCGTCGTCGTTGTCGTAAACCAGTGATGGGTAAAGTTCGAATTATTCCGCTTGAGTAGGTTCTTGGCGTATATTATTATCATATTCTATATATTCTGAACTACTAACCTTTTGACTTGTTTTCTTCGTAATAATATATTAATTCATATTAATTAAATTAATTTAAATATTGCGTTTTTATTGTTATTATTAAGTTTATCGTTCTAGATGTTATTATTAATTAGTGTTAGATTGGTTTAATACTTTTTATTTTGAAAACGTTGTCGACTTGTAAAAATTATTAGTATACAAGTTGGTCGAATTAATTGAATTACGCGTCTACTGTAGAATGCGTACGCACACATATGCATACAAATGTAAACCTATGTTCTGATATGTATTGATATATTATAATAATTATTATTAACTCTATCTCCGCCACAATACGATCGTCGCAGCTGGTCTATTCAATAACATATAATTTGCTTTAACTTTAATGTAAACTTATGTAATACTATGTCAATATCGCCCAATGATCACTGTCACCGAGGGTTTATTTAATAAATAAAAAAATAATAATTATTATTATTGTTGTCTTTGCGTTGGTCACGTATGTATTACAAAAGCCATTATCAAATATTGTGTATGAGTCATTTTACTGGAAACGCTTTTAAACACTGTACTGTGAATATTCTAACGATTGAAAGCAAAATGTTTGCGCTCAATGATATACTACTTACTACTTCACAGTAAATAATGATATATATATTATATCGTTAAAAGAATATCAATCATTAAATACAATATCACAATATATAAGTACAAGCCATGTCTGTATAGTATATCGGTACTAGCTAATAACGGTTCTTATACTTTCCGAACCAGTTTGGGAACCAATCGCTTGAGATTCTTGACATACGTTAAAACACACAGTAATGCGAACAACTACTCTTTGCACTTTATTATAATTTTTGTCTCCACGTGTTATTCGCTAAATTCTGCTTGGTAAAATGAACAGAACGATGTACGTACGCATAGGTTATGATCGAGGAGGAGAGCTTAGCCTCCTTTAATAATTCTCTAACTTCCCTGAATTTTACATTTTCATGTTTGACTATGGTTTAAATATGTAATATGATTGATTATTAATTTTAGTATAATTAATGCCTAGGTATTGTTAATCGAAGTTAATTATGTTACCTATATAATATTAGAATGATTTGTTATAGTTTAAAAATTGTTTAAAAATTAATATTTATTTTAGACTATTTTTGGATTTGATTTGTGTCATATTTGTGAAAATATGTGTTTATTTAAATTTAAGCTTTAATTTGAAAAAAAAAAAATCGAAGCCCCTTAATTTGACTAAATCTCCGCCCTTGTGTATCTACGTACGGATTCATTACGTGGTACTCGAAGTTCTAATTCAGTCACGATGACTTAGCTTATATAACTCGGTTATAACCACTTTGCTGTGTGGATTATGCGATATCGTGTTTGCTAGGTACCTATATAGTTATAGGATCTTTATGTAATATAACTTAAAAGTAATTGTACTCGTACGCGATGGTATATCCTATTCCAATAATGAACCTTAGTTTGAGAACCCTATACTATTATATTTGCATTACAAGCACGCGTCAATAAACTAGTTTTGAATTTTGATGGTGGTTAATTGATTGGTCTGTCTAAATAAGATTTTTGAAACGCTTCAATTTCCAGTCATTTTGGAATCTTTCGCCAAAATACGAACACGTCGCACGTCGTATGCGTAATACCATTGAAGAAAACTAATGATAAAAATTGTCGCGAGGTGTCGTCGCGGTCGTATAAAAAACGTTACTGTCCAAAAATTTTTTGTCGATACCATCATTCTTCTTAAGAATTTGAAAAATACATGATTCGATTTTTTAACCAGAAAAAATTTTACCTAGTCTTTCATTATACTTATGTGTGTTTTGGATTCACTTATATGCACTTATATTCACTCATAGATATACAATTTTGTTGTCAAATGTTGCTACAATCTCTGATAACGTTCCCGTCGAACGGGGAAATCAATATAATAATGTGTTAACGTATATCATTTTTGTCGCGTTTATTGTGCTTTCTCTCATTTCTCCATTTCGACAGACAGCTTGTACGATGACAAGATGGTTTAATAAGTATTTAACGCGATATCGTGTGCGTATAATATATAAATTATATCGCTGCCGCTTTTGTTTACAATTGACGCGACGATTCTAATTTGGATTTTTTTTTTTTACGTTCCGCGATCGCGCATTTAAAGAGTGCGGAAGTAGTGAGCACAACTCGTTTTATGGGGACGCGTAACGAATTTGAATTATATATGATTTCGTATCGGAACAGTGTAATATAATAAAATGCGATGACGACGGCCCGGGGGAAAGCGGATTGTCGCCGGAGACAAAATTGCGCCAATAAACCGTCGTCGCTGCTGTTATTGGTACTTTCTAATGGTTTCTATGTGTCGAAGCACATATTTTGCGCCGTCGACCACGCGTCTTTTTTACGTCTCAAGATTGCAAACGAAATTTTAAAATGTTTAACTGGTAGATGCCGCCGTCGCTGTCTTACGAGATTTCTCGAAAACACTTCCCATTGCGGTTTTCTATTAGATATATACCTATACCGCAGTCGAACGTGTGTGTGTACTGTGTATATGCCTGTGTGATATCCATATGGACGCTCAGATACCGCATTATAAATTTAATTTTCTTTTGTCGTTCATAAAAAAAATAAATTGCGTTTAATGTACCTACCTGTGACATGACGTATGCACGTGACTTTTCTTCGTTTATGTGTGGCTTATTTTCCAACAAATTTTCGTTTTTAAAAACGTTTGATGTATGTGTAGTGAAAAATAGACGCGCTTTTTCGTCATTGTTGTTTTTTCCGGGCTATACTAACTATTTTAACTAATAATTTATGACGTTTTACAGGGTGATATTGAGACGCATTGTATAAACTAAAACTTAAATAAATGTAGTGTTCTAAAATAATAATCTTGAAAAATTATATTCAAAAATCCATATAATGATTTCTATTAATCTATGGAAATTATTTATTGAATTAAATATTGATTAGATGTTATTTCGATTGTATGTTGACGTTATTTTAATGACTATAGATTATATACACAGAAATCGATTAATGATATAATAATAATAATTAATGATATAATAATAAATAATATTAAAATGCATTCCTCGATAAGGTAGTGTTTTGATGCCTGTGATTATAACATAAATATAATATTATATCGTGTGTTCTACGTTTGCATTTTACTCATTAATTTTTTGATCTTTCGTGAATTGTAAATTTTCTTCTATCTATGTACTCAGCTCAATATTTAAGTTCTAATTTGTACCTAATATCTATTTGTTCATCATTTATATTATTTTTAATTTTAATTCAGACTGCTTATTCTTATTCGAATCGAATAAAGTTATAAAATTAGTTAAAATATCTGTTGGGTATGCAAATTATACTTTTTTCTTCTTCTAACGTTATGTTTGAATTCAAATTAACCAAACGCAATAAAAACTTGAAATCCGAATAACATGCATCCGTTGCATGCAAAGCAAAAAGTATTTTTTTTTCTGTAGGTATTTACTTAGAAGTAGTTTCGTGATAATAATACTAATTATAACTTTTTCAATTTCATTCGCTCTGCAGTTAGTTTGTCTTTGTATTAAGTCAGAGACTCTACAAAAAAAGCATTCAAACATTTTTTTTCATATATAAGATAAGGATAACGCGTGTAATTGTATTCAAAAGGGTTACTGTTCGGTCATTGTTTATAACGTGTGTTCTTTGTGTGACTTCTCGCAAAATTGCAAACGTACAAAATAATCTCTTCGCGGTGTTTCCAGGAAGTGAAGCCGATCATTGTTTTAGTGGTGTGTCTAATAGATGATATAGACGCCGCCTTAGGGTACATGATATAATTTTGTTTTCGCGCTGACCTCGGTTGGCGGTAAATACGCCTAATTTTCAAAAGACAACAAAGAAATCTTTTATTTTTACTTCGATTTGAAAAACTCGTGGTGTAACTATAGGGATACGCGACGAGGTACTTTCCCACGGGAAGGAATGTTAAATGGGAACTATTCGATATATCTACTTTCATTAACGATTCTAGTGTTGAATCATCTAGTGAATCTGATACACTTAAATGATTAAACGGATCTACAATTTTGTCTATTTACACAAAACTTAATTACTAATATTTTTTTGTTAATAAACTATTATGACATTTTAGTAAAAATTAATTTAAAAACTGTTTATTAAAATAGTATGATAAATAAATTAAGTATCCATCTTAAATGCTATGAAATGTAATTGATTTTAACTTTCACTATATACTTTTTCCGTTTCGCGGAAACATTTCTAGAAATGATCTTCGGGAATTCCTTCAATTTCACGAAAGTGCATATCCCTAGTGTATCATTGTATATTTGAAAGCGACGTCGTGGATAAATGGAGAAAAAAAACAAAAATCCATCGACAGTCGTCGTCCGCGATATAGGACGACGCGGTGTCGTAATGTTTACCCGCGCACGAAAGCTCGCACGTCGTCGTCGTTTTACGTAATATACCGGTAAAAAGATCCTCTCCGTCGTTACACGTCGAGAATGTATACCAATATTTACAAATGCAAAGTACGCCGTAATTTTCTCCTACACGCGAGAAGCGAGAATATAAGCCTCGTCGCGAGTTATATATATATTTTTTTTTTCGCGTCGTGTGTGTTCGTCGTTTAGCTGCCGTAGGTATACGCACACTATTATTGTGCACCGCACGGGTTGGTCTTTTTTCTTCTTTTTTCACGCACGTCTTTGGTCGGATGCATAAAAAAAAATAAAATAAAAAGAGTGGAATTTTATCGAGTGGCGGCTGCGACAATATAATATAATATCTCGTGGTCGTACAGTCGTATCGACACGTGTGCTATGTGTTGTTGTTGCATATTGTAGACTACATAGAGCGTATAGCAGAATGTTGTTATATATTATAACGGATCCGTTTCGACGGAATCTCCTCTTGTCTCGTACGTGCCGTTTTCCGGTCGACGCTCGACTGTATAGTCCGGAAATTTCCCGTCCGCGTGCTCTTCTCTCCATAATATAATATAATATATTATTATTACACCTCTCGTGCCGTGTACTCGAAACCGCAATATCGCTCTCTCGCCGACGACGACGACGCCATCACTGACTGGCATATCGGTACTACCTATATAATACTACGACGGCAACGGCGACCAAACATGTTTGCAAAACGTCTTTTATGAGTTTTAGTGTCGATCTCTGGTGATTAATTCTTGGAATATTTTTTGTATACGTTAAATAAGCAGTTTTTGTATAGTTTATCTGATTAGTAATCGTTATCTCGGTATAATAAATGCAGACGCAGATAGAAATTCATTATAAAATATTGAAAATCTATTTTCAGAAAGAAAAAAAAAATCAGAAAAAAGACGCATAGGTACTCATTATTTGTTAAAAATCAGGGTACATTGTGACTTAAATCTCTCGTTGACTGGTTGAGGACTGCATAAAATATTCGACAACACGATGATAAATATCATTTTGTTTTTCATCAATCGAACAATTGTGTAATTTACTTGTTATATATTATGATTTTTTTATTCATAAGAGTTCATAAATGTTTGTATATACAAATGATGATCTAGTTTCGAACAATATTTACTTCGTTGATTTATTTTAACGACTAACAGCAAAATAATATAATCTTCCAATGACAAAATTTAAACGACTTTATTTCTAATTCAAAAGCTTTTTCGATAAAAATTAAAAATTCATACCCGTCTTTCCTTATCGCTAGATTCAAACTGAGCTCTGTTTTTAATATATCATTTATCTATTTAGTTATTATTCATACTAGGCATACGGATTTTAAATTTAACCTTTTGTATACTATGTAAATTATAGATGAATCCGATCGGACACGATGAGAATAATAGAAGAGATTGATTTTAATATTTTATGTGAATATTATACACAAATTAATATTACACAATTGTCGATATTTTTCTTTGTCCATACACGGTACTAAATCATAATATATTATACTATTTATTATTCTGCAGTATTCATCTCGGTCAACGTTTACTCAGAAAAGTTTGGTCACCCCTGATTTACGGTCGCCGCGATATCGTGCATTGTGTGATTGTTGGAGTAGCAATCGACTTATCGTACATGCGTGTATTTTGCGCGACGTCGCCATATATGATTATTATCATTGTTTTGTGTACCGTTGAAGTATATAATATAATGACGGGATGGACAGCAATACACGGCGTCGGCACTGCTGGGTGAGGCGTCACGGATCGTTCATCGCATTCTTCGTTTTACAATAATAATAATAACATACCCATTCTAGTACGTCACAAACACGCTTGCGCAATAAATTTCATTGACTGAACTTTTCCAAAAACGATATTCTCCGAGCGCGCGAGACCCGCCGACGATTGCGGAATGCGACGTGAGTGAAAGCGCTCGCCGTCGCACATAACTTCAAAAGATTTTCCTGCCGCGGTTTTTTTTCGTCGACTCGTTTTTAACATTTTTTTATTATATACATATTTACTGTCTATGCTTATAATATAGTACCACATAATAAGTGAATGATAATATGATGATTACTATAAGATTTTTCAGAATTGCTTGTGGATGTGAGAATAGATATAAGATACTATTATTAGTTGCTACTCATTTGAGTGGTAGTATTATCTACAAAAACGACTTATACTAATAGTATTGAAATGTAATTTCTTGTAATATCCAAGTTTTTAGTTCGAGGTAGGCGGTAAATTTCATTCAAATTGTAGGTACCAATATAAAATAATTAAAACGTTAAGGAGGTTTTCCACTTATCTTTTCCCCTTTAGTTAACCTCCACTTTGGTGTCATTTCAAATTTCTTTTTAGCCTTATGGGATTTCCTAGAAAAGATATTGTAAAATGTAAAGGGAACCACATTAGGGATGTGAGAGGATTTTTACTATTTGTAAGTTAATGATCATTCATTCGATCGTTGATTGTTGTGTTGATTAAGGATAGATTTGGGTTACCTAACTATGGCCATCAAATATCTATCCAATAATTCATTGACGTATTAACAGCAATATGTGTAATATCATATAATTATAATTTATCTTTTACCTTCCTATAGGCATTTTTATATCGCCTAGTCATTATGTATAATTAATACGAATATTTAACGGGTATAGATGGTATATAATAATAGACAGCTATAGAGATTGGGATCATTAATATAGGTTTCTATAATGTTATCTTCATATTGTTTTTCTTCATGTGACATGCGCAAACGACCAATATTCTGATTTTTTACTAATGGTGATTGTGGACACCGAAATTAAAGTGATATATCTTTATAATTTAACCAACATATAGAGGGATACGGAATATAATTGTACGTTTTAACTGTCGAGTCCAGAACAACAATAAAAATGACCTCGGTTATTATTAGCTGTTTAAAAGCACTTTTCGCTATAGCACTTGGATTCGAAAAAAATTACTATTTCCAGAACAAACGGTTTGCATTATGTTAGAGTTGACGAATTTTTCGAGTTTTATGGAATATCCACGAAACACTAAAAAATTTTAAGATTCACTATCAAAACACTACAAAAATATAATACCTGCCGATATTTCATACGGCAATTATGATATAAAACATATTTATTATTTATTATTAGCAATTAATAGCTATGCAATCTTTACGTCTATAGGGTCTCTCGAAAAATAATAATAATTTAAATTTTACTGTTTGTATAGAATGCGCGTGTAAATGCGTTACATTATATAAACAATATGTAATTATTGTTCATATCATATGTGATTGGATATTATGATATATGCACGATAAACGTGCAACATAACATTTTCTACTTGTAATTATTTACGTAATATTTTTCTAAAGAATTATAACTTTTCGGGCTTTGGACAAATTGATTTCGTAAACATGTTATTAAAGAATTTTATGTGTTCGCTATTATTTCTGATTTTGTTTCAATTCATATTTTTTTAATTTAGATGAGAACATTTAAATTATTTAATGATTAAAACAATCATGAATAATAACCACATATTTTGTTGAGTATGTACAACACCAATTGCTTTAAGTAATTTATTAGATTAAAGCCCATTACTCGATTATTATTATTGATTCCTTTATAATTTATATCATTCATTTAACGCACACATGTATCTACCATTAAACCAATTTAACCTTTATAGGATATTGTTCGTAGCTGTCTTTGGACTTTTAAATAAACACTCAAGTATTAAATATTTCTTTTGATTTTTATCATACTCACTGTACGTTCATTAGCTATCTTTACCATTTACTATGTATTTTAATCTAATTCTATTAATGGTTCCGATCATAATCGATTTTAAGACGATCACATGAATACTATCCACCTATTTTTGTTGTGTATAACTATACGAAAAGGGATAGTTTCGATTTAAAAAGCAACCTGTTCCTTATACGTCATAAATCGCTTATCCCGATTTCTTTTGCTAAACCTGCTGGCATTTATTGTATCCATTTCGGCGTATTATTTTTATTGAAAATGTCTAGGGTGGGTATTTATCGATGTTTTATTTCATCATTATCTATATATGCGATGTATACTATTTTATTGTTCAGATCATTTACTAATATTATTTTGAACAATCTATATTTAATTGCTAAAGCACGTTTAAATAGTAATAATATTTTTTAATTCCCGATAAATTAATAGACATACCACAGTTAGATAATTGTAATTATACACATACCTTGATTACAATTAAGCTTTTCGATATAAGAAGTCATCAATAATTTATTTAAAACTGCACTCATATAAGAGTATAACGTTCCGAACTAAAATATTTAAATAGACATACTACTCGGTAATTCAAACCGTGCATAGCTATATTCCCGTAATTTGTATGTGTTTTTTTAATCGAATTCGAGTAAAAACTATCTGTATAAATGCGTAAATGTTTAGTGTCCGAAAACAGCGTGAATAGTATTATGTATTTTATTTATTGTATCTGAAAACATGCAATGTCACTGACATCCGGAGACCGTCGTCATATACGATAACCGCCGCCTGTTACTGCGCGCACGATTGGGTAATATACAAAAATGAAAAATTACCAACCGCAACGGCTAACTGTTGCCGTGACAGTTTTATAGTTGAAAAAAAACTTAATCCAATGAAATCGGACCAAACGATTGCCGTCTGCAGCAGAGGTCCATTATTATTTCGTACTTACCTACCTACTATTAGTATATACGAGTATATATATATATATAATACTATTGCCGACATCGGTCACTGCCACCGCTTTCACTGTATATACTGTCTATGGATATATCATAATATAATGATTATCAATGATGTACTCGTGTACGCACGCTCGCGAGACGGAATCGAAAAATACCGTTCGTTTTTTAAGCAACGACGCGCGTCTGGACCTATAATAATTATTATTTGGTACTTATTCGTATATACCACGTAATCATAAATCTGTAGTGATCATGATCGTACGATTTTAGTACCCACTGTTTAAAGCTGCTGCAGAAATTGCATCAGACAAGTCGTGAAATTGTTTGCGCGAGTTAACACGATCGCTTTCGGTATGCCGACATATTGAAATTCCTACGCTCGCCTATTATACTTGCATTGGTCGTGTTAGATTTTTGTTAAAACAAAAAAAAAAGTGTGTACATAATATATAAAAAACTATGCAGGATTTAAAATAGTTGTTACTATCGATGTGGTTTTTTTTTTTTTGCTAAAAACAAACGTCTGCTGAGTCTTTTTATAGCTGTTCTTCCGATTTTAAAAGATTATATTATTGTTGTTTTTATAAATTCTGTATTAACTTTCATCATTTTCTTTGGAAAACATTATCTAACTATGACCTTCCACTATTAGGTTCAAATCACTCTTTCAGTGCGATGTACCGAACGTGCCTCTCGAGCCTCCTGTCATTTTATGAATACTTACTACGATTCAAACAAAGCCGAGAAAATTGAACGTGACGTTAAATATAGACCCCATATACGCAATTTATTTGAGTTAAATGCACCCATTCCAGGGCTGCTCTCAGTGGTTCGTTTTCTTATTTACATAATTACGTACGTTAATGTTGGCCTTATTATAGCTACGCATAGTCGGTCATCGTCGTAAATACCTGTCTTATAGACTGTTGTGGAAAATAAGTAGAGACGTACTATTTTGAAGCGATTTTTAAAAACATCGAATGCTAATATATTGTATGAAAGTTGATTGTGATGCTAAGCATCCCTTCGTGTCCGCAAAATCGCGCTCTACAACCACGTTGTAGTTACATTTTTACTGATCACTATGTCTCGCGTGTGCGGATAAACGGTCGCACACTCGGAGCATGTACAATATAATAATAAAATGTATGTTATGTACCTACCTATTTATATAAACTCTCTATCGTCGCGTTTCGCGCGAATTCCTCGTCGTCACGGCTCGTGCACGACGCGTCGTCGCGACCGCAACGACGCGACGACGAGTAATCGATTCATCGCGCTCCGCGCTAGGTTCGTCGTCGCGGACTCGATATCGTTTTAATGATAGTTTATAGATATTATTATTATTATTATTATAGCATATTATCGTCCTAAAGACCTCGTCGTCGATGACACGCACCTATTCGTCGGAAGTATTTCACGGGGCAAAATGTTAGCCATTTTGTGCGCTTATCGAACATACACAGACATTCTAACGTAACTGGGTGATGGTTGAGGACCAAAATATTGTACAATGTAAAACCAAAATCCATAGGGGGTCGAGATGTTTGATTTGTTTATGCCTACTTATTGTTCATTTTTACAATAGTCAGTGGTCTTCTTTATAACTTATTCTAAGTTAAGAAACAAGTAGTAGCGTTGTATCAATATCGTTAAAATATAATACCATAAGTATACACGTATAATAATTTATTATAAATGTTAGCACCATCAGCACACATGTATTGTATATGTGGGGGTTGTTCGTTGGGGCGGGCTAAGGTTAATTCTCTATTTATGGCTTAGAAACAGATTGCGTTGTATCAATACCGTTCAATAATAATAGTAATAATAATATTGTTATTGAAAGGCAGTAGACACAATACCAGCATATATATTATACGTATATATAATATACTACTCATCACTACTCACACTATCAAGTCACTATTCACATTATCACGCTGTCACATGTTATTTTTACACGTCATAGTCTTAAAATTCGATCTCATGTCTTCTAGAAACAAATTAAATTTATCAATAATGCGGTTAACTAACAATTAGTGGCTCTACTGAAAGCAATTTTGCGTTTCTGCAATACGAGCGTATCAGCAATTTTAAACGCGCGATTATAATCGTCTATCAAACTTTATTGTTTGACTAATACTATATTATAACTATATTTTCCCGAAACGCAAAACACATCATGCGCTTTGTGGGGCCACCCGCATTTATTTTAAATATTGTTTTGAATAAATCGCCAAAACGCTATCGCTATCGCAGAAACGCAAATCGCTTTCAATGAATACAATAGTATGAATTAATATTAGTATGTTGTAATCTCTGCGCGTTTTGATCTCAAAAATAAACGCGCGTAATCTTTTGCATTCCTTCTGGCTTTTTTTTCTCATAAAGTATAAATTTATACATTTCAAAGGAATTGTATCGTCGCGCGTCGTCAGTATACCGTAAGATGGCGAATGCTCTCCAACAATTACGTCACTACACACAAACTCACACTGTGACGTATTATGTTTACAAGATATTATAATATATCGGTGGGGTGTGCATTGAAATTATTCAAAAGAATGAAATCGAAGAGTTAAGTACATTTTATATTTGATAGACGTACTCTAAGATTATAAAGCTACTTATATTCTGTTGTTTAGAGTAGTGAACCGTGGTCGTTTTTAAACGGGTTGTGTGTGTGCAGTTTTGAATATTTTTCGATTTAAAGGTCAAATAATAATAACAATAATGAGCAGGTACGCACGCGTGTTTTATAAGTATTATGAATTAATATTGTATGGTGTTTTGATCTCGAAACGAACGCGCGTACGGATACACCGCGGCGTTATTCATTCTTCACTTCATATAGTACACGTACAGAAGATTCAAAGGATTTGGGTTCCGTCGTCGGTGTATATCTGGAGGTGGCAAGTGCCCTCCAACAATTACGTCACTGCACGCGCGCACACACGAACGTTGTGACGTATTGTTTTTACATGTATACCGGCGCACATGTACGCGCGGGGGAGGGGTTGCGGGGACAAGGGTGCGCGCCGAAATTATCCGAGAGAGAGAGTGCGCGAGCGAGAGAGAAACGGGATTTGGGGGGGGAGGGGGGTCGACGGGTACGGGGGCGGCGACGACCCTGCCGCCGCCGGCACCGACGCACAACGTGCCATCTGGCGTGAGCATGCCCGCAGCGGCGGCCGCCCGCCCGTCCGTCCGTCCGTCCGACCGCCCGCTCGGTCGCCCGCCCGCACGCCGCCGACTCACCGCCGCGCCGCGTCCGTCGCCGGGGATGCGTTTCGCGGCCAGCGCGCGCGCCAGTGCCACCGTCGTCCCGACATCGGTGAATCGTGCGCGGCGTGCCGTCGATCCCACGCCGCCCGTCATCGTCGTCGTCGTCGTCGTCGTCGATCCTCCAGTGCAGTGCGCGCAGTGTTGCAGTGCGGCGCGCCAGCGCGCGACACATATGCGGGGCTCCGACGATGAAAAAACATTCCAAACAACTCGAGAAACGCATCGAAGACCAACTGCAACAGCAGCAGCAGCCGCGGTCACCGGGACCGGCGGCGGCGGCGACGGCGGCGGCGTCGTCCGCCGCCGCCGTTGCAGCGTGCAGCAGGTCGTCGTCGTCGTCCAAATGCAAAAACGGCATTTTGAAAAACGAGTCCAGCCCCGAACTGTCGCGGCCCGCGTCCCGCAAGTCCCGGCAGTACTTCCTGGAGCCTATACGCCGGTGGAATTCGTTTCACAACAGCCGCGAACGAAAGACCGCCGCAGCCGCCGCCGCCGCCGCGGCCGGCACCGCCTCGTCTTCTTCCGGCGGTGGTGCCGCGTCTTCGACTAGCAACCTGCCGTACCTGCAGACGCTGGTGAATCTGCAACGCGAGTCGAAGAGCGCGTGCGCCCGGCTTGCGCAATCCGTGCTGCCGAAAATGCCGCGAGGTGCGGCGGCCGCAGACGGCAGCGGCTGCGGTGGCGGCGCGCCCGCGTCCGCTTCGATCACCGCGGCGGTTCCGGCCGCCGTCACCGCCTCAACGGTTCCGCCGCCGTCGTCGCCGCCGCCGCCGCCGCCGCTGTCGGTCCTCCAGCAACAGCAACCGGCCAAAAAACAACACTCCAGCCCGAACCTGTTGTTGGTGTACGACCGCCGGCCGCCGCAGTGCACCACCGCGGGCAGCGGGGGCAACAGCAGCCTGACGAGCTCGCCGCGTCGGTCGGCCAGACGGCCCAAAACGCCTCCGCCACAACTGCATCACCACAACAGTGGTACCGGTGCTCAACAACAACTGGCGGACGCTTCGTCGTCGAAAATCCCGTTCGCCATCATTGTGGGCGACACGCCGATCGTGTGTAAAGACGCGGTGCCCCGCATCAAAGCGATCCGTGCCGATTCCGTGACGGAAAAATCGACCTCGTCGTATCTGGCCGTCGACTTGTCGCCGCACCGCCGTTACTCGTTTTGGTCAGTACACCAATAACTATCGCGCGACGTCATATAGTATAGGTCTTTGAAATTCGCGATAAAACCGTCGTTAAGTCACCGTGTGGTATTTTTTTTATTTTTTTCGGGCGGGGGAGCTCAGCCACCCCAGATTTTTATAGTGATTTAAAATCAATTTTAAACGCACGTTTTTATTATTTCATTTGAATTTGAATTTGTTTTATTTAGATATTTGAATTAATTTCTTTTGCCCTGTTGCATCTGTTCTACAGTATATTAGGATGATTAATGAAAACTTTTTAGTTGGTATAATTATTTAGTAATTTGTGTTTTTGTCAATATGATTATGACTTATCGTGATGTATAGTGAACGGTTAATTTGTTTAATCTACTAGCAAAACATGTATTGGTAGTTTTAAGTATCCTTAGCCCCTCAAGATTTTACTCCTAGTGGCGCCACGGAGGCACTTGCTCCTATGCCGGTTTACAGTATTGTCGTTTGTAGGTCAAGTCAACCCCGCTGCGCTGTGTCGATTCGCAGGCGCGCTTAACAAATGTTGTCTAGTATTCCTTCGTTGTTTTTCGGGAAATCGTAGGTTCTTGAATTGCGGGTGCGATGAAAATAATACACATACATATGATGCGCGCAATGAGTTTTATCGTCGGGTTTGAAACTTTGATTTTGGTTTTCTCTCTCTCTAATTAGGTACCTATTCATATTCTTTTATCACCAAATAAAGTAATATGAAATTTAAAAAATAAAAGTAGCCAAAACCTTGTTCGTCGCCTGTGTTATATGAAATAGACGCAACCGAGTTCAAAGTTTAAATAAACTATAAATTAAAATTAATCCGGTTTTTATTGTGACATCGCCTACTGCCTGGCAAGTCAATGTATTATACCTTAGGGATCGTGTTTATAGTTCAAATGAACAAATTAAGTGAATCCCATTATTATTATCACACCGCCTACTACCTGGCAGACAATAATAGCATCTGTGTAGGTGAAATCGATTCGGGCAAAAATTGTGGGATTCCTCTAATAAAACGTTATCGTTTCAGTCTTGTTCAAATCGTTGTTGGATATTCGCATCCAAAATACTTTTTTGATTTGTTCATCGTTGCGCGCGTGCGTCGTAGTTGTGTTTTATATTCGTACTGTATTATTGTTTTTGTTATTTACCACATTTTAAAATGTTAATAGGATAACATTATAATGTCGTCAATACCGTTTAATATCAGAGATAGATTATATTCTTGAGCGAGAACGTACTATTGTCATGTTAACATTTAAACCTCGAAAAAAACATCCAAAAGCCTATTAATCTTTAGTGTAAGACCAAAGTTAAGATTTTTGGAGGGACCAATTTTCAATTTCGGGTGTTAAATGCTCTCTATAGCACCCGCCCTAGTCGCGCTCATTCGCTACACTCGACGTAGGTAGTGGTTATATTATAACTCCGTGAAACGCTTTTGAATTTGTGTCGATAAAACTCTGGTGTCCGAGTACACGCTATTGTAATAATATGTTGTTCGCGGAATATACTAGTAATAGTATAATAATATGATGTACTCCGCTCCGCTATGGGGGTGGAGTCGGGTATGACGTGTCCCCGTGTCCGCGGACACGTTTAATGAATGGAATTCATTTGTTGTATACAATATTTTTGAACCGTAGTCGCCGCCGTCGTTATCACGCGTGAGTAGGGGAGTAGTATTGGCGGGGGCGTTGGTTTAATGGATGCGTTTCACTAAAATATATTGTATTATTATTGTATCGATACGAACGGGACGCTTGTTGCTGATATCGTGTGAGGTTTTTTTTTTCTATCGGTAATAATATTTATTTTTTTTATCTAATTTCCGTCAGAATTCGTGCGAATCCATGCAGGCCAATGATTATCGCTTTTGCCGTCATCATACTGGCGCGGAAAGTTTACGTAGTGTTTAAACTATGCAGTTTTTTAAACTTTGATGTAGCTTATAATTATTGTTATTGCATACAGTCAATTCTGATGTTTGTGGTTCTATTTTAAAAATGTTTGTTATTATTATCAATGGCGGGACATTAACTATAATTAAACTCTAGTCAAAGTTAATTGTTCTATTACATTTAAACTCAACTAGCTGGTCAATTTATATCCGTCGAATCCTTAACTCTGCAACTACCTAGTTAAAATAATCATTGTTTAGACTTCAAACTTTTCGCGTTCATTTCAAGAATAATCGATTTAGTTCAAACATTTAGTATAGGTATTCTGATATTACTTGATTTTTCACGTTTGAAATAGAAAAATTGATGAAATCATATTCGTACAAAACTGCACGTTCTGCTATGCATATCTCTACGATGAATTTTCTACACAACTCATAATAATTATTAATTGAAATTTAGAAAGACCACAATAATTTTGTATATTACCTGCAGCTATTGAAAAGCATATTGAAAATTAAATTAATTTTTTTTTAGTTCAGTCCAAGTTCTGTAAATTTATTATTTTTAACTGTTAACTTAACGTTCTTGTGTTGACTTAACTCAGTTACACACGAGTTAATTATTTTCCGAGATTCGCCTATCTTAAGTTATTTATTTTATTATGTCGTCTTTAAATTTGCGGATCGAATTTGCACCGAGCGAAGAACTATAACGCGGTTTTGTATTCATAAAAATATGTGTGATTTTTTCGTTATTATTGTTTTTTTTCCTGTATCATTTCTATTGGACCAGTATTTTTTGTTCGACCGACCTGTCCGTAAAATGTGTCATCCGCCGTATATATATATAGCCGATAATAGAATAACGCGTGTAATTGCAGAGTCCTTTGGAATTTCACGAGCGTTCCGTTATTTAGAGCTCGTCGCATGCACGTCGTATCTATTTTATACTACCCATATAATAATACGTATATGTTATGCTAAATTGTAGTCTAGTAATAGGATTTTAATGTAATTTAAAACTATACGACATAATATAGTATATACCCTCGCGCGTATTATGAAGCTCGTATATGTGAGGTGAAGTTATATCTAGGGATCTAGAGAGAGGAAGACGGAGATTTAACCCCAGGCGTAAAGTTATTTTAATTATCAAGGGCATACATTTTGTTTACCGTTGATAAATTGGTTTTATAAAATCATAATAATGTAATATATGTATATAATATTATATACTCATATTATATATATTGTATACGTTTGATTGGATTTAAATATTATAATAATAAAATAATTAATAATTACGACTTGGGTTGTGAATTAAATCTTCTAAAAACCGCATAAAAGGTGCATTTAAAATCTTTAAAACTATAAAAATAATCTAAAATATAAAAAACCTAATATTATTTTGCATAAATAATGAAAAAGGAATTTTTGTTATATTTTTGTATTATTGTTTTATTCGTGGGTACTCACCGTATTTTTGTCGATTGTTGTGTTGAACATTAAATGTTTCTAAAATGTAAAAATTAGTTAAATGTGTGTAAAAAACTGTTACCGAAATCAGTTATTAAAAATACCGTAAAATAGAATTAAAATGGAAAAATTACCTCAATGGCTGAACAGTCATTAGAAAATGCAAAATAATAGTTTCAAAACTAAACTCATTGGTTACTTACTGACTATTCAAACTCAGGTTTGAAAGATATGTTCGCACGATAATCCGAAAACAATGCATTTTCCTATAAATTCACAATCCTATGACGCATTTAAATGTGTAGAAAGATAAACGGACCGCAATATTTTCGTAGAGTGGGGTCGATTATGAAGTAATAAATCACGAGCGTAGTTTATTTTATGTGAAATTATAAGAAAATGTTCCGTGTATTCGATTACTTTCTTCAGGTGAAAAAATTTCTACATCTGGCTTTCAATATACCAGCTCGACACGCGTATATAATAATCCAACTCGATGTGTATAAAAACAATATCCGTTGAGGAAAACAACGAGATTCAATATTTGCGGAAAATATTCCAACTGCGGCGGTGTAAATAGAAGAAAAATCTAAACAAAAAAACGTACACCGCCCCGCCATAAAATATACCTATACGTACTGCAATCGTTGTATCCTTTCTATATAGTATTTTACACTGTGGGAAACTCTATCGTTATATACATGCGCTTGTATTATATACGCGTTGTATGACAGTTATTAATTTTACATTGTCACGTGTTAAGTACGTTCGCGGTATTTGTTGAAGTACACAAAACAATGTGAAACGTATAAAAAGTAAAAAATAAATGTAGAACGCCGTCGTCGTGTCGTACGCGCCGCCGTCGTAGCCGCGACGATTTGATTTTCCGACCGCATGTAGGTACTCGCGCGTATATACCCATTATATTGTATGCACGATAAAATAATCTCCTTAAGGGGTTTGCAAAACTGTAGAAATTAAGGTCATCGGGTGTTTTAATTTTGGAATATTTTATACGTGACCCGCTGATAGGAGCGGCGGCGCGCGTGTTAATAATATTATATTATAATATACTCCCTTGACGGTTGACACACTTAAATATAGAATAGCGAATTATTATAATGTAATATACTCGCGTTATCCATAAACGGAAGTATTATTATCAATTATTACGGCGTCTCGTACGCGTTATTATATTATTACATTACGTTTTGACGTTTTCATTTCGTCGCTCCTCTATAAAGTCAAACCCGTTGTATGATATTGTAAGTAAACTAAAATAGATAATAATAACGTTCGCCTCGTAAATCATACGAATCTCGACAAACATGAATAGAAGTGTAATGATAACCGCGTACCTTGTAAAATAATACGTTTGTTTTCCCGTTCCTTCGACAGGCCGCCGGTGAATTTAAGTCGTAGTGTTTTCTTTTAAATCCGACCCGAACCAGTTAATCGTCTACGAGATTTCTGTAACTTTTAGCTTTAGTTATTATATCATTAATCAACCCGTAGTAATAGTAGTAGTAGTCTATTGCGTGTTAACTGTGTAACTGTGATATAACTCTTAATACCTGTGATTAAAAGTTACAATATACTTTGGAGAAATAACCTTTAGCTTTTAAGATTAATTATTATGGAACGTTATAATAAGAGGACTATGTTATTGTACGAATATTATGTAATATACCCGCTATACTTTCGTGTAAGTCAACGATTTTTCGCTAGTTCATATCGAAATCATTATTATTTTTATTTGAAGAATTAAGCCCCGCGTGTGTTAAGTTCGAAATATCGCCGCGATAAAAGTAACAACCTAAAAATTTAACACTAATATGTTGATGATGATTACGGCGCGGCGATGATGATAGTGATAATGATAATGAATACTTATTGTATGTAATGTTCTGATTTTGTGGGATGTTAGTCTATAGATAGTTTTTCGTGTGTATATAACTTTATTCTACTTGTGATGAATTGAAAACAATTGTTCGTTCTTTTTTCTCTTGGTTGCGATGTTAAAAAGTGCCCTCTAAATCGCATTAAATTTACTGTTAACACGATTTACTTACGAGTATGTCGTTGTTTTGTTTACAACGTAATATTGTTATAATTCGATGAGAAACGCGCGATGATAAATGATTTCTTGCAGTCTACAAACAATAATATTCGCCGTTTAAAAAAACTGTTGCAGCGTGTTCGTGTTATTATTGTTACAAAATGACTAAAAAACATTTTTCGATAGAATTTTACGAGCTTTTTTTTTTAATACAGATCGAGCCTAAATTAACGTTAAGCGATAACACACCGTGCACTATAATAACAGTATAATAATATATAGGTCTTTTAAAATACATATTCTCTCTCTCTCTCTCTCTCTTTCGGAATTAAATATTTATTTCATAAAAACTAATCAATTATTCGTACCGCTTGGCGAGTGTAAACGGCACAATTTAACAATGTATATGTATGTTTGGTTGGTGTATGTCTTTTGGCACACTAATGACATCTACTTACGAATCGTTTTTTATTTATAAATAAATTGATATATGCATATATATATATATATTATATATGTTATTTTAACAAACGAGAATAAAACTGAAACTTTGTTTACACGCATTACTCAAACCTCTAATAGAATATTGATCATCGATGACAGCCTCGTTCGACACATCATAAAGATTGAATTTGTCTTATTATTATATATAGATAGGCTTTAACCAACCCAGTAAGCTTAATTTTTTACTTAATCATTAATATGTTTGAACATTAATATGATGTTATAAATAGTCGGTACAACCGAATGCAGTGACTTGCCGGAAACCGGAAACGTAGAAAATTATACAAATTCGGTTAACCTGTCATAGTATCTCAAACAATAGGTGGCGACGGCTGAAAGCGGAAAATATTCGGTAGAACAGAATGTCATCCGTATGATTTCTAATACGAAAACGATCAGATTTCACTCGATAGAAATCCGAAACGATAACGTGACGACGATATACGCGTTCGGTATACAATATATCCGCAGAGGTACCTATCGAAACGTTTAATTTTCTCATTGCGTTTTAAATTTCACTGAGTTAAAATTATATTTTACACTTGTTATTATGTCAGGCGATCAACTATCCAAAAAAGATTTTGGAGAAAAGAAAATTCTCGTTTTTTATTTGAAAACCCGTACCATATACTTTTACACATATATTAAACGTACAATATTATTATTATTATTCGACTTATGGTAAAATGTACGAGCCAGAGGGCTCCGCCGCAGTTACAGGTAAAACGCGCTCCACTTTCGATTTTTTTTTATTCCATTTTTTATCAAAACATCTGCACCGCCGCTCGATCTGACCCGTGAACTATTATAATACACACGTGGAACCATAATATCGTTACTGTTTTTATTTATTATTGGGTTGTTGCGAAAAATTATTTTAACACGATATACTCCGAAAAAATAATTCACGTCAAGGCAACAGCAGTCGTATACCACACACTAAAACGCGCGCATTATTATTATCGTGAAATCGATACACCCCGTACCGTGGTGTATATATACGTACTTATGGTTTATACACACGCATTTATAGATTATTTCATTAAGTTTACACGCCGCGTAGTTTGTTTTTTCACTTAATATTTTTGCGTGCTTTTCGACGAGTTTCCCCTTATTATTTCCACGTATACGTATTATTACATCACGTATAAGTATTATAATAGTGTTATTATATTGTATTATACTCACAAACGTATTAATGACCGCCGCCATGTAATTAAATGAGGCTTCTAAGCAAAACACATATACATTGTTCCCGTGGATTTCAGTATATTATATAAATAGAGCTCTGGTACATTGTGATCAAGACGTTAGTTGACTGAGATTGCCTCTCCCCCTTACGGCGAGACTTGAGAGTTTAGGGGTTTTATATATTGTTGATTTTATCGATTTCGATTGAGTTTAATTTTATTTTTCGAAAATCGCATTTCGCATTACTACTATTGCTACTGCTAACGTACCGATAAAGTACACAATTGCCGAAAATGTTAGAGATTTCAGTCCATTGTAATTTTATGAAAATTAAAACAAAACATCCTACAAGTATACATATATAGCTATGTTTATTTTAATCTGAGGTATACTCTAAACTACTAAACAATAATGAATGAAGTTTCCTGTAACGGCGGATAAGTATACTTAAAACTTTGGAACGCATATAAAATATCAAAAATTAAAAAAAAAAAATTAGACAACTTGACTACAGAAATGTATACTTTCCAAAAATGTTACGTCACTCATCCTGCGTGTGAAAGAGAAGGAGAAATATGTGTAGATAGATTAGTGGTCTCGAAATCTAAAATAAATAAAAAAAAGTCATAATAATAATAGGATCGTTTATAATAATGTTCATTTCTCATTATATTTTATATTCAATAGAAGTCTTATAATATTCAAACATTTTGAATATTATATAAAATGTTAAAAAAAAAAAACATGACCACCTCTATGTTATAACGGCAAAAAAGAAAAAAGAAAAAAGAGAGTGCGTATTTTTAATACACAGTCGTTGTAAAAATCGTAAAACGGAAATTATTTTTTGCGTCCTGTATAGTTAATATAAATATTTTCGCACCGGGCCTCACAAATCCTATACGTATACTACCATATAGCCGTCGGCTCCGATGGTATAGTAGCATCAGGTACATAAAACAGTAAAGAAGTGTTTGTGCGAGACATGTAATATTATGTACATATATATATATATATATACGTTATATTATACGGAGAGAAACCGAACGAGTGGAGCGAATGCGCAAGAGAGAACGAGACTAGAGTGGGGATAGAGTCGATCCCTTTACCCGTGACCCGAAAAGTTAGCGGCGTGACCGTGTTGCATTTCAATCCCCAACAAACACAC
This sequence comes from Drepanosiphum platanoidis, assembly GCA_948098885.1. NCBI lineage: Eukaryota > Metazoa > Arthropoda > Insecta > Hemiptera > Aphididae > Drepanosiphum > Drepanosiphum platanoidis. The sequence goes on from OX402532.1 coordinate 8,806,031, forward strand.
ATACACTCGTACACCATTCGTCCGACCTCTCTCACCACCGTGACAACGTATACTATATATATACTTACATATATATATATACATAATTGAGTTGAAATCCCCGTCGAATTGGGTGCTCGTAACCTACGACATGTGCGATTTAGCCGCGTCCCATTCTTTTATACGTTTTCACGTTTTAGGTATTTGTATAATGTACAGAGAACGCGACTGGGTCGCCGACGACGAGTATTATAATAGCTAGCGCGCGTACTGTGGAGGAGCCTCTTTTGTCCAAATCCCGTGTACGTATTATTATATAATTCAGGGGTGGCCAACCTGCGGCTCGCGTAGTAGGCTCGCGACAGACGTTCTTGTATTAAATATGAAAAATCTATTTTTTATACGTACAAATATAATTATTAATATTAAGTGTGTTTGAAAATCGTGTTTGTATATTATACGTGTTTGTTATTGTCGCCACCGCCGTATTATATAAGCTTTAATCAAGGAGAATACAAATAAATGCCTGTGAAAAAAACAAACTTCTCTGGTTTCTCCTTTTCATGTCCCTCCCCCCGTATATGACCGTACCGAATTTTACGAAAATATGTTTTTAAACTATTGGTATTCATTTTTGTTTTAGTTTTGGAAAACGAACCGGAAGCAACGCTAGACGACCCAACGAATGTTTCGTATTGGAACCGTCGGAGATGCTGGTGGTGAGTGATTATCATTATTATTTGTATTATTATTAGTCATTGACCTCATTCTTTTTCGTTTGGGTTTTTTTTTTCTTTACTACAACCACTAAAATATACTTAATATATATATATATACGTATATATAAATCGACGGGGCAGCAATGTGGTGTGTTTATATAGACTTATTTCGTTCTAATTGCACACAGAGTTTTGTGTAAAAATACTCTGCGCCACATGCCAACGGAACATTGGTTTTAATCAGCGTGCGATAAAATAAAAAATAAATACGCTTTTTATTAAATAAAGAATTATAACAAACGCAGACGCGCGTTTATATCGAAACAAATGTTTTCGTTTGTCGGTGTTTTGTATAGTAATTCTCTGCATAAATCTCTCTTTAAACTGATTCGGCGACTGGAGGGATAAAGACTAATGTTATGTATTACATTCGTATAAATTGTATATCCTCCCGGAATAAATTCTTGTTCGATTCTTTTTATTTTATTTTCATTCTTCTAACGCAGTCAAATATAGCGACTAATCGCAGTATTTTGTTACATTAATCTTCGAGTAATAAAAACTTCACATGTTTAATAAATAACTCGGAATAATAAAATTACTCTATTTCTCGAATAATGACCTTGAATTAATAATAATATGTCCATTGTTGAGTCTGGTGTTGATTTGAATTAATTTTCATTTAAAATTGAATAATTACAATACTATGGTTGCACAATGCACACAGTATTATGGTGTGCTGTTTATTTATTTTTTTCCAAAGTATATTATAAATTACTATAGGTAATCTGTTATTTTTATATTTTTTTTTGATACATAAAATTACCAATTTATTTACTTCCTTATTTGTTGCATACGATATTCTATACAATAAATTTGAAATTTATTTTTATTGATTTTATATTTTATATACTAATTTCAATCATAATATAAACATTAATTTTATGTTTTCTGCATATAGTTCTTATAATGCGTATACAAATTGCGCAATACATTAATAATCGATTTAAAAATAATTCAAATTTTGAATGCATTGATTTAATATATTTATTTCAAAAAAATTCTAAACACAATAATAAAATAATTAAATACTACATAACAACGTATATTTACATTTTTATTACTCATCATTGATTTATATTTTCCCTCAACCACCCATATTTTAAATTATTTTACCAAAACACGGTATATCCTATAGTATTCATGTACGTGTGTAAAAATTATAACACAATTTAATTAATGAGTTAATTATAAGTATATCCGAGTTTATGCTGTCAGACCACGTTATGGTGAAATGTATTCTTATACCTATACCAGTACCTATACATCCGTTTCAACTCCCAAATAATTTATAACTTTTTAAGATACAACGTATTCCTCTAACCCGAAGTTCAAAAGTTAATCACGATTTTGGATAAAGTAACGGTTTTTAAAAATGTATACTTACTATGTGTTTGTTGAAAGGAACTCAAATTTATCAATATTTACACAGCACACTCAGAAACTTTGGTTTTATTAATGTTCAAATATTGTTGTTGAAATAAATGGGTAGGCTAACCTAAAGCTATATATCATTATTTTTAATTTCTAGTAATAATTTATTCCAAACTTATACAAATTAAAATAATAATATTTCTATCTCTATTTTTAATTAGTTGTATACGTACATCATTTCTGAAATCGAATACGCTAAACTTTACGCATTGGATTTTCATTCGTATCGTTTTAAATCGATCGTTTTTATTTTTATCTACAACATTCTATTATTCTATTATTTAAATGCAACCACTCGAATGCTTTTAATATTATATTACTAGCAATTTTTTGTTTCATTTAATATAAAAATATTTTTTTTTATAAAGATTGGACTGTTAAAAAAACCAACCGAGAAACGCAATAATCAGAAATGTAGTCGCAAAACGCTTTATATACTTTTATGGTTATATTACTATATTCTTTGGGTTGTCGGTATCTTAATAAACTCGGAGTTGACGACGATTCGCTCAAAAAAATCACCGTTAGCTGTAATTCAATTACTTTTCCGAAATATCTGTAATATTATACGTCTCGGCACACTTATGATGATTTTTTTTCTCAGTTTAATTACACCTCTGAACTAATAATATTCGTAAAACGAGATTTTAATTCTACTCGAAAAAAAATACGCGACGTACAAATGAATTTCACGTCGATACTCCGCGTCTCTCAGTTAGTTGAAATTGAAATTGAATCATTTTAAAGTTATTTTGAAGCTCTAATATTTCGTATACACGTGATAAATATTTATAATACCGATGTTTGTCATCTAAACACAGAAATTCTGTTTATTTCCCTCTTACACGTATGCGTCACTGGCTTTGATATTTTCATGAAATAAAATAAATTACGGAATACTTCTTACACGTCATTTCATAAAAATATAATAATCATAATGTCATGACGTATGTACGTCATCGCACTCGTAAAACGAAAACCTTTGTAACGTATATGCATGCAGTTTTCCATCGTAACGCGAGTCGTCCACTTAGTTTCGTTCTATACGTATGGTATACATTATATTATTTTTTACGTTATTATACTCTGCATCGCGTCCCTTGGCTTCCTCCCCCCCCCATCCCCGTCGATTTCGATAATTTATACAGTCCGCGCGGACTCTTCAATTAAAAATTCAATCAATTACCACTTATATTCCGTGATTATATTCCGCCGGCACTGCATGCAGTTGCATGTGTGGCGCACTGCATGCGGGTACTTATTATACAATATACCGAAGCCATATTTTTTATTATTTTTTTATTAGTATACTACTTATTAGCGTGGAGCGAAAGAGCAACAGTGTTGTATTATTATAGTATGCACATCGCCATGCATCCTTCGCGTGTAACGCTGTTGCGACGTTTGTATGCGTCGCAATCGTCTTTCGGATTCCTCCTCGTTAAGTCAGTATTAGTACTGCCATCGCTTTCGAGGACACAACAACAATGATAATAATCGTAAAAAATTGTCCGCCCGCTCCGTTATAATAATAATAATAATAATAATAATAATAATAATACGTCAGTTTAACATGACGTCGTTATTCGCGGCGATAATTCATATACATTGAGCGATGGTCAGCGTTGTAATAACAATATTTTATGACGTTTTCGACGTGGTCTATACGACGTGCGACTGCGAATTGCAACAATGATAACGACGATTATTGTAATAATAATAATAACCTACAAGTGTGTCTCTTCTTTTCGAATATTTTTATTTTCTCCTTATATATACGCGCGTATAATATATTGTGTCACACAATGCCGTCGCCGCGCGCAAAAAAACTATATTATACTCGCGAATACACCCACCTACGTACGATTTTATAATAATATTATACGTACTTTATATCGTATACCTATCGTATTACGCGCGGCGTCGCGTGCAAGTAAAAATTATGCGAACTTCTACGAAAAACGCGAGTGTAACGCATACGCAAACTATATATTCGTACCCACCGCCATAATAATATATCGTATAATGGCAACGCACAGCCCACCGATGAACGCCGACTCGAATGTACGGTATATACTTATAAGTGTATTACGACCGCGCGATCTCCTATGACTCCAAATATAGCGAATAACATAATCTAATGTATAATATTTATTCGTAATCATACATTATATACGCGTCGACCGCGTTAAATAATATCGGCAGCTGTTTGTTTAACAAACCTAATCGCGAGATAAATATGCCGGCGCATGATGGTGTTATTCAATGTAAAACGAGCTAGGGAAAAACGGCATTGTTATAATATTCGTCGTAGTCCTCGTCGAGATGACGACTTTACGTAATACCGCGACCACCCACGTCATCGAGACGTCAATTCGCTCGGATGAGGGGCGAGGTTTTCCACCGGTACCGTTTATATTATTATTATTATATCACATCATGTAGATTATTATGTGCGCGAAACAATCCTCGTCGGTCTGTATCCCTCTGTCGTCGTAGTCACCGACACAGCCACTGACGATGATCTAGAAAAATTAACAATACCTATGGTCGGACTCTAGTTTATCGATTTTTGTGGACTCGGTACAATTCAAACCGCGGAGGGTCAAACCCCCGTGATCGTCTATTTCCGTTCGACATAGAATTTTAATTTTTAAGCATTACCGTGTAATGTATTGTATGCGATTTACACTGTTTAAATAAAACGCAGCCTGTATATTAAACGACCTCCACGCTTTCTGCAGTTATATAAGTAGCTCTATAAGTAGTGTATTCAGCTCTATAAGTAGTGTATTGTCTCTTTCAGTTGGCTGCCACAGATCACGTCGTCTTTAATGATTTTATCGCGCAAATCAATAATATTACCGTTTTCCGTCACGTAATACGTTTATAATTTTTAAATATTCTACCATGTATATTATTATTACCTACGGTCGTAGAAATAAATGCGATACAAACGTCTGCCTACAATTGTAAAACTCATTTCAAAGTGGGTATATATGTATACGTTATGTCCGCGTACGTATAGAAGATCATCATCATTTCGAGAGAAAAAATGGTGGTAATTTTATTACCACCGATCGACAAAAAAGCATATTATATATCTTACAGTAAAGGTGATCATACCGATTAAAATATTTCAGTGTTATCTGCGATTTAATATTAACTGATATAATATTATATATTATAATCAAGCTGAATTATCCGGCGTTTCCCGTGAAAAAAATCGTGAGTGCAACTCCCTTTGGATGTAACTCAATATGAAAGCAAAGCCTTTTTAAGTGGAAGTTGCCCGTAATAACGGTTAAAATATTTTAACTATTTGCTTCTCTGTTAAACATGATATGGTTAAAGAGCCCCAAATAAATATGTCTTCATCATTACTGACCAAATGCCATACTCATAGCTTCGGCGATTCCGGCTAGGCGATTTTTTCCATTTGAACCCCTTTTGACCCCCTTAGGGGTTAAATTTAAAAAAATAATTTCTCAGTGATCGCCTACGTTGTATAAGGAACCTCTGTGCACAAATATCAAGTCTCTAGACCAAATAATTTAGACTGTGCGTTCATACCTTAATCAGTCAGTTTATCCTTTTATATAATATAGTAGTAAATCGCATACAACTCGGAAATATTTTAATCGGTAGTTTGCCCGTTACTGTAAGACGAATAACATGCTTTTTTGTCGATCGACAGTAATAAAATTATCATAACGTTTTCTTTCGAACCACGATGATTTTCTACGTAAGCGGACATATACGTTTACGCGGTTTGACTTTGGGGTCGAAAATGACCCTTTTACCCTGCCCGTGCATAAATTATATATGTTGCCCTGTATTTACGACGATCGTCTCTTTATAATACAATAATATTAATACAGTCTTTCGCCACGACCGAGAAGACTGTTGTAGCCGTTGCAGTACTGCGCGCGCATTGCGATTTGTACATTGTGGGCGTGTATATAGACTATGGAGGTTGTGCGAAACACGGTTTGTCGTTATAATATTATTATATGCGTTACGTATAATAATATAATACCTATCGTTGTCGTTGTTATTATAATATCCGGTCGTCATCGACGCCGAGGAGAACTTTTTAAGAGATTAAAACGTCGTCGTCGAGTCGGCAGCACAGAGGAGCGAAACGTGTTTAAATCCGAAAAAAACCCCGAAAAAAAAACTAGAAGGTTAAGCGCAATATTGATCCGAAAGCACCGCCGACGGCAGCCGGCGGTAGCGACGGACACCCACGCATCGTGCCCACCCGTCCCCGCGTCACTCGCTACCGCGCTCCCCTCTCCTCCCACTGCCGATCCTTCGTACTCTCCCGCATCCCGTTCGTCCTTTTCCTTCTCCTTCTCCGCCGCGCTCGTTTTTCGGCTCTTTCCAAACAGCTCTCGCTTACTACACACACACACACTACTCACACTTATACACACAGGACGACGTATATGATTGACTCCTTTGTGTGTGCGTGCCTGTTTTTCTCCCAGTCATATTATTATTATTATTGACGTATATGCGATATAAATAATGGTGGCGGGCGCGCAACAAGGCTGAACCACATCGTAATAATAACCGTCGAAACCCACAGCACACTCACACACACACAGTCCACGACATTTTGCGCGAGTGTTCGTTTATACAATAACGACGAGTTTTATATATACGTATAATACGGCGTATCGACGATGTATACTAGAAGTTCTCGACCTTTGTGTATATGCGACCAGGGATATTTGCCCAATTGTATGTGCGAACTAATTTTTTTTTTTTTTTTTAATAAAATTCAAAGTTAATTGCGAGGGGCCATGGCCCCGACACTCCCCTTACGTTTTTCGATTACCGTGACTTGAAAACAATTTTATTATTGCTTTTGATTTATTTGAACAAACATAATGTACTCGTAATAAATAATAACTTGTTTTTCTTTTATTTTAAACATGAAAATAATTGGGGGGTACTTAGTAAGTACAGTACTACTTACCGGTTACTTGTAATTTGTGCTCAAATTTAAATCCATTTTATACAGTTTTTAAATGAATTGAGAATTTTGTATACCTATATATATTTTCTGACTTTATTAAATTTAAATTCAATAACTTTTTTGATCTCGAAACCGTTTTATCGAAAAATCAATTTATTTGTGCTTTGGTGAAGTTTTTTAATTTTTTGACAACCTGGTCAATGTTGTTAGTGACTGGAAATCGAATCGTAACCACTATAGGTTGAAAAATACTGATTAAGTGTTATTGCACCGTGTTTGCAGTTGTCCTCGTCAGTAACATTCCCTTCTTAATAATATATTTTAGATTTTGAGTGGAATGTTTATTGTTTTCTGTCTAAAACTTTTCACTTGAAAGCATGTTACTTACATGTATATCATATTATTAATATAAATGTGAATCCATTTTCCAATAAGGAAAATGTTATCTACTCGGTCCTCATGATAGTTCATTTTTCAAAATTTCCGATACTTTTCTTAATAACTAAGAAAAATTTACGAAAAATAACGATTTCTCAAACTTTCATAGCTATGTTTTAATAAGTGTAACAAAGAGTAACGTAATTATATGTAGGTACCAGAAGTAATAATTATAATTATAAATCACCTGTAATAATATAAACTACCTTTAAAAGCGAAAGCTCATTAATCCACCCTTCTCTGCTCAAAATCGTTTTTCAAATGAAATAGTAAATTAAAAAAAAACAACATTCACCAATATCGGTCACCTGTACCTCACCCGACTCCAATTTCTCGTTATTTTTTTAAAAAAGTTTTTAAACTTTAATAATTAATTAACATTAACATTTATATTCATCAAATTAGGTCATGGATGGATAGGCTTTAGGGAAAATCTCGATTTTCCGGTATTGTACGTATTTATACAAGTTTCGGGCAACGGGTCACTTTGTTATCGTTTGACACGGTTAAATATGACGCATGAAGTGTGAACTACGATCCGAAGCTGTCTATAACTACGTTCATCAAAATAAACTATTCATGTTGATCGCGAACAAATACTTTTTCAAAACTAAAAAAACGTAAAATTATTTAAGAAATAACCTATTCGAGATCAACTCGTATTACATTGTTTATTGTTTATTTTACTGTTAATGAATGTCGAAAAATACCATTTCTAGCGATTTCGAGTCACAAAAAATAATAATCACGTTAAGGGACTAAAAGTTCTACTGTTATAGGTATAATGGACTATTATTTTAAGATGTTGAATAAATTATTGATTTTATTAACTCTATTATTACAGTATCGTGAACGTATTTTGTAGGTACACATTAAGAAAGTCAGAAATTTGGGAGAAACTTTTTTTCAATCCGGGGTGGTCATTCATATAATTTTCTTGTATAAGCCACAAACGACCTTTTTCCACGTAATTACATCGTGTTGCTACGAGTTTGTTGATACTAAAGCCAATAAGTCAATGTATAAATTACACGCAATCGACTATGTAAGCAGGATAATATTATGTAGGTCAAATTTATTTATTCTTTCTGAGTTTTCACTTGTTGGACTTTCGGTTTTGAAGTCCAAAAGCAGTTTATTTAGTTAAGTTTTCCGAAAAAAAAAAACAGAAATGTGGTATTAGACAACTGTAATTTAATTAAAATATATCATACTTTAAAGATTTGAAGTTGTTGGCGATAGGCAATAACTATAATATGTATAATATACGCAAACAGGATTTAATGTTTTTTTTTTATCATCACTTCCGTTCGATTATCTTTACTAATATTATCGTCCAACGCTGCCGTCACTCAAATAGATTTCAAAACGCCTTTTCCGGTTCTCGCGCGAAAAGTATTTTATACCAACTACTATATAAATATTATATTATTATATCTAACCTCTACGGTGACGACGTGGGATAGGTTTACCTATAAATATTAAAAACGCATGTTCTTCGATTCTCGCGAACAGTTGTACATGACTATATTGACTAAACTTGTCGTGTGTGTACGCCATTTATAATCGACTTAGTATCGAAGACGACGGTTGTTTTCACTGCGTCACTGTTCTAAATCGTGAAACTTCTTCTCAAAAGGAAAAAAAATGAACTGAACTTTCATAAGAAAATGCATCTAATACGTGATTGTTGTTTTCTCCTCTCCAAAAACGTATTTATTATTCAGACATTTTTTCAAATCAAACTTAAGTTTTATGTGGATCGTTTCTTCAAAATATTGTAAACGCAACGTTTTTCGCATCTTTAGTGAATTAAAATAAATTAAACGCGAATTCGCCGAAGGTTATTAAATGTCACGAGTGAAATAATTGTGTTCATTTCACTTAACAATACTCATATGCAATATAATTAAACGCGTATTTATCATATTTACAAATTATAATGAATTCGATTTTTGGGTGGTCGATTGCTGCATAATGTATCTCTACATAATAATTAGTAATTACATATTGTAATAGTTTTATAAAATATAGATGCATGGTATTGTACGTATTATACGTAGGTACTATACTATAATATATTGTATGTAAAATCCAAGGCCCGATCTCTTTTTAACAAAGGATTATTTCTACGATTAACTATAGTAAACTTCTTTGGGTTTTGAGAGTACATTGTACCAGGATTTTCCATCTCTCTTGAAGGATAATATAGAAAAATCTATGAGCACAGAACTACGCAGTACTTAGATCCTGGCGTTTAGGTAACATTTTTTACTTGATTTGGAATAAAAACTTAAATAAGTATATAAACACCTTTTAACAAATTTAAAGAAGATAAATGTCATCAAATTGCCTTTTTGTAAAATAATATTGTCAATTTCCTTTATTTAAAACGCAGTTTTTCGTTTTTTTTTTTCTGCTAGGCGATTTATTTCACAAAAAGGCTATCATGTTTTCATCATCATTGCGTGAACTCACCTCACGTTTTATTCTATATGTATAGTATATCATTTTTTTTATATGAAACCATAAAATATTTGGAGATGATGGAAAATGTTGAACGACATGGTTCTCTTGTAATACAATTTTACGAAACGTAATGTAACATTAAGTTATATTTAGTTTATACTTTCTTATTTTCGTATAACGTTTTGTATACATAAATATACATATACTCGTATTAATGGCATATTTAAATATTATAATTATAATATTTTAAAATCAAATCGTTGGTGAATCGATCTTTACAATGGAATTTTTATTTAATTTATAATAGAAAATGCAGGATATCATTGGCATGCGCATTTCACGATTTAGTTTTGTATTTAATTTCGTACACAATACTCTATTCTTTGTTTTTCGATCATTATGACACGTTCTCAACGTTTCATTTCCGTTTCGATAAATTCCATGGTGGTTATTAATAATTATTAATGTTTTGAGAGTCTGATATTTTCTAAATTGCATTCTTCGATTTCCGTTTTTTTCCCTTTAAATTTGAATTTTCTACTTATACAATTTATGACTGATTATATTCAATTATCGTCTCTTGCTTAACATTTTCTTTTTTTTCATCTATATTATGGTTTACCATTTTTCTATTTTTCAAAAATGTTTTCTGACACATTAAACCGTCGCATATAATTTGATGTAATCAAATTTGAACATTACTAAAATAGATTACTAATTTGAAAGGGTTTTATATTCGATATATTTATATTTAGGTATACGCCTACATATTATTAATTTTTATTACGATCAAATCGATTTATTAATCGAAATTTAAAACAACATTAAATGTTGTTGGATATATTAAAAGAATTTTAAAAGGAAATGAATGACCTATTGCAGCAGTGTCGTTTTCATTAATATAAATTAGTATTTTTATCGTGCAGTTTGAGAGTTTTTAAAAGCGGTAATTATGATCGACGAAAGTCAGCCCACGTCTTCGTGTGGTAAATGACTAATAATTTTTTATTTCCTTGGCCCTTGCCTAGATGTCATATTATATCGGCAGTAACGGAATGTTTTTGAAATTAATCCAACCGCATAGATACACGCGTAAATACATTTTTTTTTATAAAACACAAACCAGTTGAAGCCTATTTATCATACAATTTTATCGGTCAATACTGAATATTAAATATTAACAACAATAATAATACCACTTTCATGGTTGATTTCACTGCCTAATAAAACTCGATTTATTTTTATTGGTCTTTGACTCGTATGTTGTAAAAATTTTAATATTTTTTATTCATTTCGACGACATCAATATTAGTATAGTTAAACTAAAATCAAAATAAAAGAAATTACAGTCGCGTATTTTACTCGTATGTAATTATAATTTATAACCATAACACTTACTGTTAATTAAGCTTAAGTATTTATAACTCGAGTTCCCGCCACCATTTAATGTAAATCAAGAGCAACACAATTGCGAATCAAAAGAATTCATAATTTAACCATCGTTTTGGGAGAACAAATTTTTACGATGGCATCTGATATTTCAAACACACGAGCGTATATTGTTACATGCGTCATGCGTGCACAATGTACGTATCGTGTTGGCAAACATTTATAATGAAAACACTTAATATGTGACCGGGGTTACATATGCGATAACTTGAAACTTAATTTAATTTAATTACCCCGTGTTTAATTCAATGTAAATTCCTCAACGTTATCGGTTATTGTTATCTATTGCAAATCAGAATCGGGTCCGCCCTTCTGCAGGAGCACGTCATGGAGGACGGAAATCGGTCGCACAGGTTCTCTGCTGCCGATAAAACAACACGCGCGCAGATACACCATGAGTGTATGGGTCTGTGTTATGACGCTCGTAATAGACGTAAATGTAGATCGAAGTTCACGTGGCACGCGTCGTATTCAACCATCCGACGATGGAAAAGATACCCGTTTTTATTACCTATGTTATTATTAATTTATGTAAATACAGAGGGGGGGATGAAAACCCTCGTTTCCCGGTGGCCATCCGCCCGCGCATAGGTACCGTTTACGTTGGGAGATTTGAACCTTGTGAAATTGGCCAACGCATTATAACATTGAAATAATCACGTTTGCTATATTATCACTAGTAGTATACATATCACCGACGTCGGCAATAGTACACCGACATTTAGTGTAAAATGTGAGATGACGGCTAATTGATGATAAATTTATATTTTATTTCATGAATTCGTGATTAAATGAATGTAATACGTATGATGCTGATGAATATCTTTACATAATTTATATAATATATTGAAACTATTATAATAAAACATCAGAAAATTGTCAACGAATGTTTTTCCACTTCGGTGTTTCATATACATACATAATTTGTTGTTGTTTTAACGTCGGGATTACCTTTGGGCGGTCGTAGAAAAATATGGCGAAGAAAATGTTTTCGATTTTCTTTTAATTTTTTTTTTTCATATATAAAACCGAGGGCTGTGTTAATAAAGAAAAACTAATAAAACACCACTATTTTAGGATGACACTCGACGAGTTACGTTCGTGGGCCTCGATGACGTGCCCTATTTAATTCGGAACTATTGCATATATTACGTCCACATATTATATCTACTGCACCCGTGTTTCCTCCACAGGCCCCTGTGTGTGCGTGTGTGTATCCTCTATACAAATAATCATATCATGATTCACGGAATTAGTAATCCGGTGTGATTTTTTTTCCAATCGTGTCTATATAATATAATAACGGACACGCGCGTCCAGTGAATCATGAGCGTTCAATTATAATATTGAATTCGTAATGTATGTGATCCGACAGTTACATAGTGCTAAAATAATGATGGAATTTCGATTTTCTTAACATTTTATTGTCAGTAGCTTTCCGAAAAATAATTTAGTCTAGGCACATTCGTTTTTTTCTTTTTTACAAAGAAACGTAACATTGAGTGTGTACGTGTTGCGCGCGCACGAGATATTTTTTAGTAAGCTAATTAATTTCTAACGGGTTTTCGGTTTTTTTTCTTATGCATTTTGTTTTTTTTTTTTCTGTTTTATTAGACTGTGAAGAATTAGAATGATTTGTTTTCATTTTATTTCATACCTACGCGCGTCTTTTGTACATTCAATTTTTTCTCCGTTTAATCCACGACAAACGGAACATAATTTTTTTTTTTCAATTCACTATTATTCAATTAATTTTATTAGGTATTTATAAAAAAAAAAAAAAAGCTAATTTTTATTTTATTTTAAAACAAAATCCAATCGTTTAGTTCTCGTGTGTAGTTGGTATAGTTAGTAAAGTTATGCGCGGGTTCGAACATAATGAGCGTAAATAATTATCCCTTAGCGTTTTTACACGTACATGGGCAGCACGCGCACTGTATAAGGACAAAACTTACTAGTATACATTATAGTATTTTACAGCCCTTTACTATAAAACTCATTTGTGTGTTGCTAATTAAATTTTATTACGTTATAGTATAACGCGTTTTTAGTTTAAAAAGTACCTGCTCGTTGTGTGTGTGTGTGTACGAGTATATAAAAGAAGCACACGTTGACACGCGAATTATATAGTTTAGAAGAGAAAAAAGTAATATTGATTTTATTTTGAAAATAGGTATATTTTAAATTAACAAACCGACTATAACAATATTTTGTAGACTTTCATTGATATTATACTAGTTTAAGGTATAATAGGTATAATGTTTATGTTGTGCCAGTTTTCTTCTTTATTTTATATTAAAAATCTATCTCGCAGAAAGGATTTACATCTATATGTATATATTTTGATTTTCAAACCTAAGTAATCCGGTTTTATCTCATCGATTTCGAGCTGCCAGAAAAATATTACGTATAAAAATCTGGGTCTGATAGGGTTGAGTAAAAAAAAATATTCAATCATAAAGGTTTGTATAAAAAGAAAATGATATTCACAATTTACTTGTTATTTTTTGTAACGTTTTTTTTTTTTTTTTTGCGAGCGACACTTTATACTCCCAAACAATCTTACGTACTCGATAACGTATACATTTTTACCCAATTATATCGGTCATATATTATTTATTCGTGTGAGTACATATAAATCAGAATGTCTCTAAAAAAAAAACACGTAATAATTTGTTTTCTGTCAGTATAATTCCTTGTTTTTACCATTTCTTAATGTGTACACATAAATATATTTAAAAAAAAAAAACTTAAACAATATACGTAATATTATACGATGTACATATTATACTGTATAGGTGTTCATTATAAATGTATTGTTTATTATTTAGTGTTTTTTACGTTACTCGAGTTTACCTCTTTAATTATTGTTTACGGTTGCGTGTCAATATTACACTGTTGTAAAGGAAGAACTCCTCAAGACAGACACTTATTATTATATATAGAAGGTCTAAATTTCCGCCGTGCGCTTGTAGTACAGTAATTTCGCTCCTTTGTCGTCGGATTAACGGTCGTAACGTAAAGTATATACACATATCCGGTATTCTATTCCGAAAGGTTTTAATTTAAAATATTTTTCCCTTCATAATCGTTATTTAATACTGCAATATATACTTTTCAATACTTTTACTTTTGTAAAAATTAATTTGGATGTAAAATGATTAACGACTACTGGCGCTGTACAGTAAAATACCGGACGTATAAAGTTTATACGTGCAAACATAACGGATATGGGTGGCTGTACGTTGCGTATAATACATATAATGTGTATACGTACCGAATTCACACTGAAATGTCTGTCCTTGTCGAACCGGTTGTGCCTTGGTAATATTCTTGCGTTTAGTTTTTTTAATTTTGTGTTGAACGGGTTCGTGCGACCAAAAACAAAACAACTCGAAACGTATTGATTGTTATCTTATATATATATATATATATATTAGAAAAAAAAATAAAAACCTGTTGCGATGCAGTTTTTATATAATATATGTCTTGTTTTAAAACATTTATGATGATATTCGTCCGTTGTAATTCTTACACTTTCAACAACAAAAAACTATCGTTTTTGGAAACGATCGGTTTTCTATTGCTTGTTTTAAAACAAAAATTATTTACACATAATATATCTGTATTCTGTAGAAATCACTCTGGAGAACTTTTACTTAACCTTAACTATGATTATTTCTCAATGCGATTGTATTACCTATTTCCCATAAATAAATCGGTTTAATATTTAATTGTTGTAAGTATAATATTTAAATTTAAATATTTTTATGGTAACTTTTGAATTTTTTTATAAACCGTATAAACATGAATATTCATCACGACCTTGTTTTAGAACGTTGTTAGATTTTTGTTCACGATAAAAATCCAAATTGTTTTTGTTTATAATAATTTTAAACTCGACGTCTTTTAGAATATTAATAAGACGTATTATTTCTTTTGTTAGACAAATTACCAATGGCAAACGTAGGAAAAATGTCCAGGGACGACTGAAACCCCTAGAATATTTGTTTTCAAACGTTCACTGTTTTGAGAGTATTTCTGTCCTATATATACCTTTATATTTATTATGTATATTTCACATGTTTACATGTATTTTGTAATTAAATAAAACAACACAAAACTATTGACTATCATAATTACATAAATTTTTATTTAAAAAAAATAATTACATAATTTGTTGGTGATATTTAGTTGGTATATCTTACTGTATCAATTTCTGTTTCTATAAATTTTAATTTTTACTCAAAACTTTTTTTTGAAATAAACATTTCAAACTTCAAAGACTGAGCATGTTTACTGTTGAGTATACAATTTTCCTATTATAAATCCTTTTAACAAACAGTTAATAAAATGCTAATATAATAAATTCTTATCGCTTTTAGAAATCGATTACTGAGATTCTCTGCTGTTAGCACGTTGCAATATTTTCGTAATAAGAGATTCAATTTATATGTATTTTATAAATACATCTATAATATAGATTATATATGTGTCTTTTTATTGTGAAATGTTTGAATATTGAAATTTATTTTCTCCAATCTATCGATCTCCGTATACTAACGTTTACGTTTTAATTATTTCAGATAGATTATGCGGACTCTAACAGTCTACGCTCGGTAAGTACTTCCATCAATCGGAACACCGGCATGGAACGCGGTGGAGGAATCAACTTATTCGACGACAGCGTAAGTGTCTTGATAATAATCATTTATCAAAACGAAAATGTTTCAATCGGGGTGTCATTTTAATATTTACAATATTTTACCTGTATAAATATAGGGACCGGTCCACTAATTATACACATTTAACTTATAAGCCTATACCATAAATACAAAATTAGTTTAAAAAACTAAAAACCCCTTTCTATTTATTTTTTTTCTATCAAATGTACTCATGTTATCTACTTATATGTCTCTTTCTTAGTAAATCTGAATATTTAATTCGGTAAAATTTTCAATTTTAAACGTAACCTATTGGAGAGAATTCATTTAATTAACCGTTTATTTTATTATTTTGATTTCACTGCAATTATCGTCATATCATATCACTGCGGCTGACCAAATGATATGCTTAGAATTATATGATCATTGCGAATTTAACGCTGTGAATTAAAATGCACTAAAACTTTTGAAAAATGCCGTATACAATGCGCCGTCGTTTTCGTGCATATTTTGGTTGGTATGCATTGTTTAATATCAAAGCTCTCTCCCCCTATAACAACCACTGTATACTTATATTATACCAGCTCTAGGGCCGGTGACCTACGATAGACCCGAGAGACTAAAACTATACAATAAGATAAGTCAATCAGACGGAAAAAAATGACGCCCCTACGGTGGTGACTTTTAGTATTATTATTAGGTGACGGATTTATACATGTACAAAAGACTTTCAAAATACTTTTTTATTTAATATTAGAATGTTGTGAAAAATATGTATTTCAATTTTTTTCTTTCGTGTATTTCAATATGTGCGTACACTTAAAATTTATACATACATTATTTATCATATTTATCAAAAACAGCTCATTCTAATAATAAATAATATAACGTTATTACTTATTACGAATCCGTCGGCTAATTATTATTATGATTATATAATACAATATATTCGGTTGTGGTATAATCGATGGGTTTTCTTTCGTCTGTCTCGCAGTACATCGCTGCGATTCGACCGGAACTGTACCAGAAGAGCAACCGCAGCTCGCACAGCTCGGACACCAGCTCGGCGTACTCGGGCAGCGACACGATGACTAGCGGCCACTCGGGCAGTGTGTCGGTCGAGGCGGACGAGGTGGACCTGTCCGGCCTGGTGGAGTCGATCGTGGACTCGGACGAGGACGACCTGGGCGACAGCAGCGAGAGCCTGACGGTGCGCGATACGGTGCGCGAGTGCCTGGAGAAGGACCCGTCGGAGCGGTCCGAGGACGACGTGGAAGTGCTGCTGGAGTTCACGCAGCACCTGAAGGCGTTCACCAACATGACGCTGGCTGTGCGCCGGGCGCTGTGCAGCGTCATGGTGTTCGCCGTGGTCGAGAAGGCCGGCACCGTGGTGATGAACGACGGCGAGGAGCTGGACTCGTGGAGCGTGCTGATCAACGGCCGCGTCGAGGTGGAACACGCGGACGGCGTGCCCGATCAGCTGCAGATGGGCGACAGCTTCGGCATCGTGCCGACGATGGAGCGGCTCTACCACCGGGGCGTGATGCGCACAAGATGCGACGACTGTCAGTTCGTGTGCATCACGCAGACCGACTACTATCGGATACTGCACCAGGGTGAGGAGAACACGCGCAAACACGAGGACGACGACGGCAAACTGGTCATGGTCACCGAGCAGAGAGGCACGCTGGAGGCCGGTAGACGAGGCCACGTGGTCATAAGGGTGAGTTTTTTTATTTATTTATTTAATAAGAGTTGAAATTCTTAACATTTTCGGCGGCCGCGGGTGCCGGATGTGATAGGGTTGTTGCGTCCCGAAACTACGCCTTTTTTTTTTTTTATCATTAAGGTGGAAAAAAACGGGGCAGGGGGGGACTTACGGGAATTAGCTCCACCTCCCCCTACTCGAACGATTTTCGAATTGCCCCAGCCTAAATGATCTGACCGGTTTTAATGTTTCGCCGTGTCGTATAATATGATATTTAGTAGTTTGATATAATTGTAGTGATACTCATATATACTACTGTATAATACTCATATTTTATTATGGCAATGTACGATAATTACAGGGAACGCCAGAAAGACTGATGCTTCAACTGATCGAAGAGAATTCGGTTATCGATCCAACGTACGTAGAAGATTTCCTTCTGACGCATCGGACTTTCATTAAAAACTCGATGGAAGTAGCCAACCAACTGTTGAACTGGTTCGACGAGCCTTCCGCCAGGGACCGCGTCACCCGGGTGGTGCTGTTGTGGGTCAACAACCATTTCACCGACTTCGAAATGGACCCGGTGATGATGGACTTTATCGAAAAGTTCGAATCGTGCCTGGAGGAGAACAAAATGGGCGGTCAGCTAAGATTGTTAAACATCGCGTGTGCCGCGAAAGCGAGGACCCGGTGCGTTACACTGGCCAGGCCGTCTAGGGATCAGGTCCTACATTTTTCCATTCTTGGTGGTTACGAACGAGGATTCGGGATATTTATTTCGAAAGTATGTTTATTTCGTTTTATCTAATTATGTAAATCTATGGATAAGATTTAACGTAAAACGTGATTTTACAGGTGGACAAAAAGTCTAAGGCTGAAGAGGTTGGTCTTAAACGTGGTGACCAAATTTTAGAAGTCAACGGACAAAGCTTCGAACACGTGTCCCACACGCGGGCTTTAGAAATCCTACGGGGGGCCACGCATTTGAGCATCACCGTCAAGTCAAATCTTTTGGGTAAGTGATTTAAACGATATTAAACTTTTCAATTGGATACTGCTCGCGCGTTAGTGACGTTACCTAGGTCTGAGATAGATCAGAGGGTGCGGTGGCACCAGGGGCGTATTTAAAGGTGTAACACAGGGGAATGCCCCAAGAAATATTTCATACCATAAATTACTAAATCGAATGATAATATAAAACAATATTTATTTTTTAGTAAATTATTAATAGCAATATAATATGTTATTAATTATTATTATGTCATTTATTACAATATTACATATTTTTTTTAATACAGTCAGTACATTAAATATTTTATACTAAATTCATAAAGTAGGTAATTATAATAAAATGTTATTCATAATCTTAATTTTCTTAATTTTGTAGCAAATTCGTCAAGTATTTTTTTTTAATTTAAATAATACAAACATAATATTGATAATATAATAAAAAATAGAGAAATAGTCTAAGGCTAAAATAGGGCTTTGGGAAAGCTAAGTCCTTCCCCTAGCCCGCCTTAAATACGCCCTTGGGTGGCACCCAGTCCTGGATGCTCAACGGGTCCCCGTTATCGATAAATTTTCGTTAGTTCGACATAAAACAAACTTTAATAAGTATGTAATATTAGTATAGTTATATTTGATAGTAAGAATTAAAATTGATACTTGTTTTTAATTTTTGTTTGCTTTTTTTCCGTAGGCGGATATTAATTTTTTTTCCCTTTTTTTATTTATATATAATCATTTTTCTGATAAAATAATATCATCAAAGAATTTTCTTTATATTTTCATACATCTCTCAGAACTCTTGGGATTGTTCCGCGAAACCCTTAAAAGTTTAAGGAACACTCCCGATACGATATTATTATGTCTCCGAGATTCTTTGAGTTCTCGTCCAATACGCGGCATTACATTATGCGGGTGGTAATGGAAAGAAATACATCACCTAGTGAAAATAAAAAAGGCCAACTCCCACGGCGGCGAGCTTTGGTTGGCACTCTAGTACACATTATTTGCCTCTCGATGTTATTTCCTCGGATATTTTCTCTTCTCGGTACCACTTCCTCGGGTATTCTTCGCCGGGCAATTTTCCCGCCGGTATTTCTCGCCAAGGAGTTTTTTCTTAGATTCTCGGGGGCAGCGGGTCCGGACAAAGCATTTTACGATTTCACCGCAGCCGTGCGCGTCCGCCGAGTCACTAAATGCTAATGAAATCGTGTATTTATAGTGTTCAAAGAATTGCTCGCGACCCCAGACAACTCGCCGCGACCGAGAGGACGGCAAAAACAGTCGGTGGAAATCGCTCGTCTCCAAGACGATCACCGGGCGAGGCCGCTGCTTACCTGTAATTTGCCGCCGCCGATCCAACAGCCGGTCAAGACCAACGTCGCCGCGAATTCGAGCACTTCGAGCGGCGGCGGTGGCGGCGGAGGTTTCATGACGCTCGGGCCGAAGAAACGTCTCCAACGGGCCCTGATGAAAATGAACATCCTGCCGAAGAACGTCATCGGCGACGTGTGCGACGACAGCTCCGTGTCCGCGACCAAGTCCGAATCCGGTTCGAATTTCAAACTGTCGCACAGCCATCCGGACCTGACGTCCATATCGTACCTGGACGACATGCGCGTGGCGGCGCCGGACTATCCTGAACACGTGCTGAAGGTCTTCAAGCCCGACCAGCAGGGCAAATACCTGTTGGTCCACAAGGAGACCACAGCCCACGAGGTGGTCATGCTCGCGTTGCAGGAGTTCGGCATCACGGAACAGAGTTCGAATTACTCGCTGTACGAGGCCTCCGTGTCCGAGGGCGGCATAATCAAGAAGCGGAGATTGCCGGACCAACTGCAAAACCTGGCCGAACGGATCGGACTCAGTAGTAGGTCGGTATATCATTGTTATTATTATCATTGAGGAATAGTACAAATTTACATGCCAAAAAAACTTAAAAACCACTTAAAATTTACAAAAGTGCTTTGAATACTCGTTAAAAGATCGTTAAGTTACAAATAAGAGTATACGCTAAAATTAATAAAATTATAATTGGCTCGTTTCTTCATCCATAACTTATTCAGTAATAATGACTTTTTATTGATATTTATTATGGACTGTCGAGTCTACTTTACTATACTCTCAGTAGTTGCTATTCGCTATTTAAAATAGTTATTGTTTCAAATACTTTTTCGACGTAGTTATATTGAAAGTACATATAAGCTAAAACACAAAAATATGTCAAATAAAATCACAATTATTTTAATAAGAATGATCTAAACGGTGCACGGTTCTTATCAGATTTCAAATAGCTTTATTCTAATAAATGTATGCATTTACGTATAAATCCGTTCCTTATCGAACTCCTCGAGCCTTGAATACTAGTGTGTTATATATTTATGTGATCTACTGAAATTGAGAAATCTATTATTCTAAACGCATATTTTTAAAGTTATTTACTCGATATTCGTATGCGTGAGATATTTTCTAACAAAAAAAAAGAGAGTCGCCTCAATGCCGTTTATAGAAATTCATCAAAAGCATTAATCATATTAATATTGTAATATTGTTGGAAATGATATTTTGATGCGAACATTCAATTATAAGACCAGTCGTGTAGTAAATATTTTAGAAAACAATATGATTTACGTAACGATTTCACAAATAATTATTAGTTACGTTGGCCATCGAGCGCTGAGCGCTCCGGGTCAATTGTATTCGGTAAAATTATTTATCTTAATGTCGTATTGTGTAGTCGGAATTATTTGTCGAGCTATAAAGGTTAAAGTTTTTTTTTATCGACATTTTATCAAGCTATAAATTAACAAACGATATAAACCGTATGATAAATTTCAATAGAAATCAGTAGATCGCAAATAACACTGAAATATTTTAATATACTGATTACCTATTCTGGTAATATGATCGCATTGTGTAACATTCGCTACTCGTGCTTTAAATTTTTCTTCTCCATTTAATCGGTTTCTCGTCTAATTCGTTCGTCTCGTCGTAGATATTACCTGAAAAACGTCGTCAACACGGAGACGCTGGTCGACGACGAGCTGGCGGCCGAGTTGATCAGAGAGAGCCACGTCCATTTCTTGCAGTTGAACGCCGTCGAAGTAGCCGTACAATTGACCCTACAAGACTTTTCCATATTCAGACAAATCGAAGCGACGGAATACGTTGACGACTTGTTTCAGTTGGACAGCCGATACGGAGTGCCGATGCTGTCTAAATTCGCCGAGGTATGTGTTTTACACGCGCACCCCGACCGACCGCGATGTATTGATATAAATGCCCATTTTTTCCCCCTTTTTAGTTGGTGAATACAGAAATGTTTTGGGTCGTCACTGAAATTTGCTCTGAACACAACCTTATTAGACGGTCAAAAATGATCAAACAATTTATAAAAGTAGCACGTACGTATAGAACAAAAAAAAATAATAATAATTATATTTACTACCTATGTTTTTTTTTATTTTGCTTTTTAATTCGTCCATCTGTGTTGTATTAACAATTTTTATCGTCGTTCCTACAGGTCATTGTAAGGAGTGTAAAAATTTTAATTCTATGTTTGCCATTATTTCTGGACTTGGACATGGTGCCGTTAGCCGTTTACGACAGTCTTGGGAAAAACTACCGACAAAATATCAAAGATTATTTAGCGATCTTCAAGATCTAATGGACCCTTCTCGAAACATGAGTAAATATCGTCAACTAGTCAGCAACGAACAATCTCAACCTCCCATCGTGAGTTCATTCATTATCATGAATTATTTTCAAAAAATTATAGCTAAAATGAAATTATTTTCAAAAAAAAAAAAACCAATTTCAGATACCGTTTTATCCGGTTGTCAAGAAAGATCTTACATTTATTCACCTTGGTAATGATACACATGTAGAAAGCTTAATCAATTTTGAAAAGCTAAGAATGATCGCCAAAGAAGTTAGAAATTTAACAAACATGTGTTCGTCCCCTTACGATCTACTTACGATGTTAGAGCTCAGTGGACAACCCCCATCCAATGCAATGGTAGCTTTAAATCAACTTACCACAGGTATGAGTGGAGCGAGTCATCAAGGCGGAGCCGCTACAGTTAAAAGAAGAAAAAAGTCTGCCGCTGCGCCTAACCCCAAAAAAATGTTTGAGGAAGTAAGTACAAGCATTAGTTATTCATATTTAATATTATATGTATTACGTCATTACTGATAAATGATAATATATAAAAAAAAAACTGTTTATTTGTTACACATTGCTCATGAATGACAATTCTCAGATTATGGATAAAGCAAACAATTAATAAAATACAATGATAAAAATACAATTGAATTTAATGTTTTTTACAACATGGTATTTTATTAAATTGTCAACTTATGAAATATAATGAATAATGTACAAATAAAAGGTGTCATTAGGAAACTTATTAGTTTTTAATGTACTTAATATAAATTGTTATATTTAAAAAGAATTATTTTATTATTCGAGTTTAGTTCAAGGAGAAATAATAAAAATAACATTAGAACATAACATGGTGGAAAAAATCACTTATTAATCCCATGTGTTATTATTTTTTTAATATATTTTGTGGTGAGTTAGGGATAATATTAATTTAATATAGAAGGTCTTTGCTCTAGTTACGCTTAAGGCGTCTTGGAAGATTACTGGGGACAACTATAGATGCTAGGATTTGGATTAAAGGATTTTAGTTAAAATCAAAGCGTGCGCACAGAACTTTTTGTTGTAATTTTCGCTTCTTCTTGAGAGGTTTTTAAAAGATTTTATATTTAATAATAATATTTTATACATTTTTACTTATTCTCGATTATTATTCAGTGATTAATTTATCCATGAACTCCAATTCACCCTGCTCAATGGTAAATAATGTACAAATTACTTGGGCAATGTAACATGTAAACAAGAATTTTACAAATAATATTGTTTTACATTATCCAATAAGTATGGGAAGTGTACACTCTATCTAGATGTTTTCTTTACTTTTGTTTAATCGTTACTTTCATTCTTTACCTCAACACATCTGTATAAATATTATATTTGCTTATTGCTAAAGAAAGAAAACCGTTTTTTTTTCCAGGCCCAAATGGTTAGAAGAGTTAAGGCATATCTTGAAAAAATGAAAGTAATCACTGACGAAGAGAAATTGCATGAATTATCCATGAGTTGTGAAGGTTCTAGTGCCGGTGGCTCAATAATGGGATCTGGACCAATTCGAAAACGACATCCATCACCAACGCTTTCAACGGCTAGCAGTGCTAGTAGCGCCAGCGAAGGACTGAAAAATACTGGTCCCAAATTCGGTAATTATATTGCTCACTAAATACGTGTAGCGATTTATATTAATTTAATTTTATATTGTAACGATGATACATTTTACAATAAAATATTTATTTATAATTAAAGGCTCTGCATCACCACAAGCCGTTCGAAAATTATTATCATTGAGTGAACAAAGCAAAACTCGATTACACCAGCCCAGATATCATATGGCGCCATCACCGGGGCCCCCTACTAGACGCAATGTCCACCAACCACCCAGTAGTGTTCCAGCTACGTCTCATGAGCGTTCTCATTCAGATACTACTCCTCTAAATCCTCCACCACCTTTACTCTTATCGTCTGTCGATCTAAACGCCGAGAGCAGTAGTGTTACCAGCTTGTCGAACCTATCACTCAGGAAAGCTGTGACATCTAGTAAGTCAATCGATATTACAAACTATTAAAACTAGTTTGCGAACGTATACTCATTTGAAGTTTGCCCTAGCGGGTTCAGTGACGTCCAGCGATTCAGGACACTCGACACAAACGAGCGGTTCGACAGACGTTTGCATGCCTCCGGGAGCATCACCTCCGCCTCCACTCCATTTGAGGAGACATTCAGTACTTCAACCTCCAGGTAGTTTACACTCATGAGACTTTGTACCAGTTTTACAAATGAATTTATTTTAATTAATTTATTTTGTTTGTTTTTTTATAACTAGCGGCCTATCAAATTGGAAATCGTCCTATTTATTCGTCAAACATGCAAATGATGGGATCGACGGCCAATTGCATGCGGACGAGACCTCCTCCAGCTTATAATGCCAGCGTTGCCCAAATGGCAGCAAGAATGCACCGTTTAGGTAGAGCGCATTCGCACGAGGGCGTCACATCGACATATTATCATCGAGACGATAACGACGACGATGATGGTAAATAAGTCAACTGACTTAATTGTTTATGCAATAATGCAATAAAATAATGTTGTTTATTGTTGGCCTGTTATTTCAGATGACGAAGATGCCCAAGTGTCTGCAGTATGACTAGTCAAACCACCCATGATGTAAAAAAATCAGCCATGAACATATCAAAACAAAAATAATTGCTTGTAAAAATTTTAAAAATATAATTTCCATTAATTTATAAGTACAAATGAATGTATTGTATATTTTAGAGAAATCCAATGTAATGGTATATAATGTTAAAAGATTTTTTTAAGGTTCTTCCAACTTACTTAGTACCTAATTTTCTTTTTATCTTTTCTATAAATTTTCAATTTTGATTCGGGCGGAGAAAAAAAAAAACGAAATATTTATAACCAATACCGATCCAGTTATCGTTTTTATTATTATCTATTTTATTTTATTTTATTTTTTATATATATATATAATACAATGTAATTACTATGATATGTTTTTTTTTTTTTTTTTGTTATTTAATTTTACCGACCAAAATAAAAATTTCAATCATTATTGTAGAACATTTAATTTTAATGTAAACTTACCTTTCGACATAAGGATACAATACATTGAAATGACCCGTTTTATTTGCATATTATATATTATGTAAAGTATTTTCTATTGTTTTGGTCGAAAAAGTATTATCATCATTATTATTTTTATTATTTTTTTTTTTTTTTTTTTTTATATATGCCATTATAAGTTCTAACTGGTTTAGACTAATTTCCTAGACCAATCACATTGTGTAATCTAATTAGACTATTGATTTTGTGTTATGATTTATGTAACTTTTTTCATTTGTTTTTAAATTTTATTCCTAAATTTTATATTGTATATCTAACTTTGAATTTTAATTTATGTATTGTTGCTACTGACTGAGTATGTGTAAACCATTCGTAAAGATTATCGTGTTTTTTTAATTCTATTTTTATTTACTTTTTACCATGACATTAAGCTATATGTAAATGTTGATACATAAACAAAACTATGCCAAATCATAATTACAACAACTGCTGGTATTCATGTACCGTCCTTTACACTTTCGACTCGATAACAAAAATAATGAAAGAAAATAAGCAGACTTTGTTTTCCTATTGATGAGTTCAGTACTCTTAGGTATTTTTATTTTTTTTCATACATAAAATGTTTTATTGAATTATCATGTCGTTATTGACGAGCGTTTAATTTTAATTAATTTATATATCCTTTTAATTTGTTTGGACTAATTTTTCCAGTTATTACGGAATAAAAAATCAACGGGAAATGTAAGTAAAAAATATTGATTAAATAAGGAAAAACAAACGATGGAGTTTAGATTTTATCAAAAGAAAAATAGACCATTGGCAAATACATAAAGAAAACAAACAAAACTTACGTAAAAGTAAACCGTAAACAGTTTGTAGATTGATAATTTAAATAATTACAAAGAACACTAACGAGCGGCTCAAGTGGTGGCCATAACCTCAAACTCTCGGCTTAGGTACCCCACACTGACTAGATTCTCAGGGTCAATGTAAATATCAACATTGTTTCAACAGTGTAACACGGAATAGATTAAATTTAATTTATACTTTGCTACGAGCAATAAGTGTATTATAATATTGTGTCCTATACCGAAATCGGAAATGCTACTACTGGATGTAAAAATTTCATAATACGTAGTATTTGTTTTTAATAAGAATTTAGATTTCAAAGTGTCAGACCGAGAACAAAAACACGACAACTCTCAATGAGTAATGAATTTTACTGAAGTCGCAATACTCATCGGCTGCTCTGTAGTACCTAAGTTAAAGCAATGGCGAACGTAAAAACAATGTCGAGGGCACAACATTGTCGGACTCACCATCACCACTCCATTAAACACTCCCTCTTCCCATCAAATACACATTGAAAGTGAAGAAAATGTAGACTTTTTCCTTTTGGTAATAAGTCAAGTTACATTTTCGGGAATCAGATAATGACAGGCATGAAAATAAACACACGATTCCCTCCCCTGTATGCTGTGCACACATAAAAATAATTTCAACTCCAAACTACGATGTTAAATATCTATAATTTCAAATTTTTATTTATTTTTATTAACAGTATAATTTATTTATATCAACTCAAATGAAAAAAAACACATCAACTTGACACCGAAAAATCAAATAAATTAGGAAAATGGTACAGTATGTACCTATATAATATAATATTGTTATAGTTGAATTGACCAAACAGAATCGATAATGTTTTAAATCATTAGCTCAGTTTCTGTACACGTGGCTGGCGAAGATATCGCAATTGTCGTTTCATTGATTATTAAATAATTATGACATCAATGCTTGTGGGTTTACCGAAAACGCTGATAAATCCGTATTATAGTCACAGTTTGATATTTATTGATATTGTTACCATCTGGTTTGGGATTTTATAGCACTTAATAGTATTAAACTTTAATATTATATTAAATAATATGCGCTTAAAATTAACAATAAAAAAAACAACAAAACGTGCAAAAAATACTGTATACAACGCTTTCAACACTCGTACGACGATGGACACATCTGTAAATGACAAACAATGAAAAAACTCCGACGGCAGATAACAAAATTTAAAAATCAGAACCAAATAATATGAAATGATAAACGTCGATGTTCGCGTCGCGTCAGCGCGTCCGTGTAGTATAATATTTACTATTAAATTTATAGAAAGAAATAATCAAAAACACGTTTATTAAAATGTTATTTCATAAAATATGATCAATTTTGATTAAAAAATGCAAAAATATCTCAAAAAACCCAGAAACAACACTGTAATTTTAAAAATCGCAAAATATGCAGAAAAAATTTCCAATTTCAGTTCTCCGAGTCACGAAACAAACATTAATCTTACTCTACTATTTCTTAAGCATTTTATAAGAAATATACAAATGCTATAAAATCCCAACCCTGCTTGTTTACATACATGAATGTCTATTATTCAAAACGAAAATTCTAACCTAACCACCTATATGAAAAACTGGCGCCGACCGTGACGACCCGGAGCAGATTTTTCGTGGTATATAGTGACAATCCTCGATGTCGTTTGCCGCGTTTTTCAATGCACAGCGCCGACGTTATAATTTCCCCGTTTTTACGGTTATGCAAAGGCAAAATAATACGATTTGAGAAAAAAATGAGCGACGCGTTGATTTGAAATCGAACAATAGTGGTTTTGCACGGCGAGCGAACGACAAAAATCAGCGATAAAAGGAGAACCACTGTCTACGAGCTGGGCAAAGTACGACGGCGACCGCCGGCAGTTAGTTTCCGTGACGCTAACTATAAATATGTCGATAAACGTTGTATGTCGTGACACGATGTTAAAACCGATGATAATGTGTTCGTTTCGTATCGAATAAAAAATATGTAATTTTCAGATAAAGAAAGTTTGATGGGAAAACATTAATATTGGTCGCCGTTAAAATAATTTAGTGTGACCACAATGACCATACGTCCCGTTTAAAACTGGATTGTTCTTTTTTTTGATAATCGCGTTCCGCTGTCTCGATAAAATACAAACGGGGCGCTTTTCATTCCGTTTTTAGAAAATAGACCAGTGGCGGTTTTCCCGGGGAGGCAAGGGAGGCGACTCCTCCCTTGAAAATTAGGGAGAAAAAGTGGTTAAAATCATAGTAATTAGTAATTACTAGGGCAGAGGACTTGTAGCATTTGCATATTTTTTTTGCACAGTCACAAAAATAGCAGAGTGCGAAACAAATACGTTTCATGCTTACACAAAGCTAGTTTTGAAATTTTATTGTGCTTATAAATGCATATTTTGCGTTTTTTTGGTTTTTAGGGCATATTTTACACTTTTATACGCTATTTTATACTTTTTGAGACATATTTAACTTTAATCGATTTTTTCCACAGTGACATTTTTATTTCAAACAATACAGTCAAAATGTATTTATTTTTAATTTTTGTCGTATAATATGGTTTTTTACTGTGCTCGGGCACAAATTTTTTCTAGAAACGATAACTATCTAACGTAAACTATACCTACGACATCACCACTACAGACGTGTGCGCACCATGCGGGCTTTTATTCGATTAGGATTTATTTATAAAACGTTTCTAGACACGACAAGAATCAATATTTTAGTATTTAGTCTCAGTCAGTTCTGCGGAAAAATTTTAAGTGCATATTTTAAGTGCATATTATGGGGTTTTTTAGTGCATAAGTGCTTGCATATTTAGAGCTTTTTTAGAGCTACAAGTCCTCTGCCCTAGTAATTACTATTGGTTTTATAATTTCAATTTTTAATTAATATCATAATAAAAATATACTCACAATTGTGAAAGTGAAATAAATAAATTTAAAGAAATTCTCAATAACGATTTATTCGCCTCTACAGTCTACACATACCTAATGGTGATGTTATATAAATTAAATTATAAAATTATATTATAGAGTATAATTGCAAATTAGATATTATCCTTTTATATATAAAAGAACAGGCCTTTTTTATGATCCCATTTTGTGACGACGCTATTTAACTTTTTTCCAATTTTTTTTCACAGAGTTGTTCCAAATACCTTCTTGAGTGTCACCACGTCGCGCCTGATTTTCAAAATTTTGTTTTTAAAGGGTTGAAATCGGTAAAAATAATATATAAAAATGAATCCCTATTTACCAGGTATCCTCATCACGCGTGAACGGATAGACCGATTTAGCTAATTCTTTTTTTTATTGTGTTTGTTATTGTCAGGAGAAGGATTTTACGGAACAAAGATTAAGAAAATTAACCCTAAGGGGGTTAAAAAAGGTAAAAATGGAAAAAATCCGGAGCCACTGGAGCTTTGTGGTATTAAATTTGGTTAATAGTTTCGTTTAGTTTAGCAGAAGCATGAATCAGTATTCAGACCTGGAAATTCAGGAAGGCATTAGGGGCGATGATTCCAGGGTGACCTTGTTTTATTCGAAAACCTATTTCGGTAAAAACGACGATAACGACGACGAGCTGGGCAAGTCAGTCGATATTTGATAATTGTAATATACGGCGGGAGTACTAAGATAATAACGAAAATTGTAACTAAAAGTGTAATTTCAGAAAATATTATTTTTTCATTTATGCAACGCCACCTGTCGGCAGTTTGTATAAACATAATTTTAGTAGCCGAAAACCCCTATACCGTGGTAATACGTCATCAGACAGAATACTACGCCGCGGACAGAACTCTGGATACCACGGTCGCGGTCTGTCGCGACAGATTTTCGTAAAACGACCGTTACAAAAAAAAATCACTTTCCATGAATACGTGAATAATTCTCATTGGCCGCCGTGACGAAATGACGATAAGGTCATTGACCGTCACTGCGCTGCGGACAGAACCTCGGTACATAAACGGTACTACCTACCACGGTCGGGACAGATTTTCGGCAAATGGCCGTTACAAAAAAAAATACTCTTTGAATTCGTAAATTCTCATTGGCTGTTCGTTTCAACCGTTTCGGCCGAAGAGGGGCACGATGGGATTACCCTTCCGCCGTTGCTTCAGTCTTCGTCGGTTCGCGAGTATGTGGTGAGCTCCTCCGAACGGGTCCGTGTTTCGAGATTTTTATGCCGACCGCCATAGTCTCGTCTCACGGTTTCTACAATTCCTTTCGCGGCTCTGGTAATAGTATTTATCGACGAATAATCGCACGTCTCACGGCGGTCGCGTGGGCGCAACCAAATTATTTCGTCGCTAAAATACTACCGTACCATCGGCATTCGATGTTTAGCGTATTTTTCGTATCGTTTCGCCGCCGCCGCGTCCGGTGCGCGATCCATTACGCGAGTGTAATGGCCGTCGCCTTCGGATTTTCCAAGATCCGTTGAGGCTCGGAAGACGTCTAATTCAAGCCGGTAAAGGCTTCGAATGTGCGTTTTTTGACGTCGTCGTCATTTCGTATCGTATTCGCCGTGGTCGGTGCGATCGCCGTTATTTGTACAATCGATATTCGGTGTTTGGCGAATTTTTCGTCTCGGTCGCGTTCGCGGTGCGCCGTTCGCCGAAACGGTTTGTACATTTTACCGTCCGCCATTTTGTTTTTGGTGTTTCGCGAGTCACGGCCATGGCTCGGATGGTAAAAATATAACATTTTTTTTTTTCGTTTCGTTTCGATTTGTGCCTGTAAAGAATTCGCGATCGCTTAAAGCGGGCCGTCCACAATATGGATGCATCACATTCGTTCATTATTGTATTGCGATGGCGCCTCAAACAAGTCAACATTTGAGGTACAGTTCATTATTATAATAATAATATGATTCATTTGTATATATTCAAACAGCCAACTTATTTATGTTTCGGTTGTGCCAACGAGGCAACATATTATTATTATTATTTAAGTACATGATTATTGAAATTATTAGTATATTACATTGAATAATTACTATGCTTTTTACCTATTATTGAAACATTATTATCATGATATTTTAGATATTTACTATATTGTATTATCCGTGTGTAACGTTATATCGTTAACGAAACAATTAGTAACGGTTTTATTTTTTTTTTTAATTTTAATACGCTCGTATACTCACTGGCACAACTAGGCTAAATTGGGCCCTAGTCTCGCTTTGAAGGAAGGGCCCTATAATTTATGTTTTTTACAATAATATACATTTAATAATGAAACGCGTCGCCCCATTTGTTTTTAAACGGTTGAAATCGGCCAAAATAACGCAACTGCTGTCGGCGCGAATCACGCGAACAGCGTACTGCGTTGCAGTGTGAATGTTCCGCCGCCGTGGCCGTCGTGACGGAACGACGACGACGTGGACGCGCGCTGCGGACAGGACTCTGGATACCGCGGTCGCGGTCGTCCGTCCGGAGGTCGTTTAAAAAAACAACAGTTAAAAAAAGAAATTACTTTCCATGAATTCATGAATAATTTTCATTGGCTTTTTCGTTTCAACCGACGCGACGCGGTCGACGCGGGGAGGCTGGGTTTTCCATTCCGTCGCGACGGAAGGTTAGGACGCGTCATTACAGTCGTCGTCGGATCGCGCGTATGTTCGAACGGGTCCGTGTTTCGAGAATTTTATGCCGACCGCCATTGTCTCGTTTCTCGGTTTCAAAATTTCGTTTCGCGGCGATGGTAATAGTATTTATCGACGAATAATCGCACGTCTCACGGCGGTCGCGTGGGTAGAACCAAATTATTTGTCACTTAAATACTACCGTACCATCGATATCCGGTGTTTAGCGTATTTTTCGTATCGTATCGCCGCCGCCGTCGCGTCCGGTGCGCGATCCATTACGCGAGTGTAATGGCCGCCGCCTTCGTATTTTCAACGATTCCGTCGAGGCTCGGACGACGTCTAATCCGAGCCGGTAAAGGCTTCGAGTGTGCGTTTTTTGACGTCGTCGTCATTTCGTATCGTATCGCCGCCGTCGCGTCCGGTGCCGCCCGAACGGTCCGGCCACAATGGGTGCATCACGTTCGTTCATTATTGTATTGGGAAGCCGTCACAAACAAACCTTTATTCGAGGTAAGCTTTATTATTATAGTAATAATATGATTCGTTTTTATATTATTTATTATTCTGATCGTGTCGAACGTGAAATTTAACATAAATGACAGTCCCCTTATCATTGGCCCCGATAGGGCATGGAGACCGCAACCCACATTTTTTCACGTGGTAGCTAATTCATATTTTTGCTACCCCGTAAATAAATCGTGATTTTTTTACCAGAAACGTATAACAATCGAACAAATCGGTTATTATATAATAGGTACCTATTATATAATGATGTAATGATAATTTGTTATGAATACATATTTATGTAACAATAGTAATAGCAATAAAACGAATAACTGTAGGCGTGTGTTTGCGCGAGACAGGAAAGTTCGTGTCAGTTCAATACTGGGCGTATCACACGACCAGTGAGAGCCGAGCTGCTCTCTCCGCCCGACCAATGAGAGCCGAGTTGCCCACGCACCCCAACCGATCGAGAGACGGGCGAATCTACAGCGGCAGCTCACCGACCAGAGCCATTCTGTATAGTTTCGACTGCGGTTCCGAAAGCTCTTCTCGGTCACATTTTATTTTTCTCCACGACAGTGCGTAATGTCGTCAAATATCTTTACCATTTATCATGACTCGATTAAATTTAATTAAATTTATCGAGTGACTTTCGTATGCGCATACTTACATTATTTTTAAATATTTCACTCGATGTTCTCATAATAATTTGTGTTTCTATGTTTAAAGGGCCTTCCGCCTCTTGTTGGGCCCTAGGTCATCAATCCTACACTAGCCGTTAGTTGTAGACTGTAGTATACGTACCCCCATTTACGGACACAATTAAACTACTCCAACTTAATATGAATAATTGTCTTTTCGTCTTTTCAATGACACCAATATATTTTTTAATTTAGTGTTCTCTTGAATTTTGAAAAGTCACCTCCCCCCCTAGTTTACGCCTATGTATCGTACCTGTATACCCTTTTTTCATTGTTATACTTCAGCCCTCCTCCCCAAGATTGTGAGTGAATTGAATTTGCGCCCGCGAAAACTAATCGACAACGTACGCCACATGTTTCACCTATACGTGCGCCGTTAAAACGTGTACTGATCGATTAATCACCTCGTATATTATTCGATCCGTGAAACACGAAGAATTTATAAACATCTAGTGCACTTTAGGTTTCGCCATTAAAATGACAAATATTTGCACGTTAAACACTATGATTCATTTCTTATTTGCTCGTCCGGCGATTGTACTGCTCGGACAACTCCTTATTATACATGGCTTGTTGGCGAACCAATTGTTTTAATTCGTCCAACTGCGTCGTCAACGCGTGTTCCCTTTCTTTTAATTTCTCTCGTTTTCTCTTCGCCTCGTATCGTCGTTGAAATAATTCGCATTCTAACAACGCGCTCTTCTGTTTAATCTCAATGTTATTTATCATTTTAGTTCTGAAAAACAAACGTTCTCGATTATTACGAATAACACAGTATAATAATTACACAGTGCCGTAATCGCTTTGGCGACTGATTCGCCATACGACGTTAAACTGACTTGTAATCTATTACGGCTTGAAAGACGCTCATGAATTTCTCGTTTTTTGTCGTAGACACGTCCAGTTGGCTGATTACGTCGAATTGAATGTTTTTGAATTCGCGTTCTAGGGTTTTCAACGTTCCGTACTGCGTGCCCAACGTTTTCTAAATAAGAATACATACATTATAATTTAAGGTTTCCACGTGCCCTCGAGGAGAGTAACTCACTATTTCGACTTACGTCCAATTGTTTTATTTGCGATTTTGCTTCCGCGATAGTTTTTTCAAATCCGTGACTGAATTCGATGACTTTATAGTTCAAACTGTTATTTCTCGTTTGTTCGTACTCAACTAACGCGACATATTTTTCTAACCTATTTAAATAAACGACAAATGTTATAGGGAACTGTGTTTTCAGTAGACGTACCTAAGTTTTTTTCGTGCACTGTGCATCCCGTGCAACCTAACCTAACCTAACGCAAATACACTTGTATTTTAATAATTTTGATACATTTATTATATTAGCTGTATAAATTGTATAACCATTTTTGTGATCTCATAATTAAATATAAAATGTTTCATTGAATTAGTATTCACATTAATATGTGAATGTTTTCTAAAAAATCAATGAAACAGGTATTTTTTAAGTAAAAAAAATCTGTGAAGTAAAAGTATTGACGGAAGTTTGTAAGAATCGATTAAAAAGGTGATAATCAAAGTTATTGTTAATTAATTAATAATAATTAATATAAATATTAGTAGGCACTGTCCAATTGATCTCTGAAAAACATAATCTAAGAATTTTTAAACGCCATATAATTATAGGAATATCTCGATCAATTAAAATGCACCCGAGTAGATTCGATGTTAGATTTCATTAATGATTCAAGTATATTTTATTGTCCTTTCGTCGTCATTTCAATTATTTCAGTTATGCAAATGCAGGTATTCCTTATTTAGTATTAATTCCCGTATAATTAATTCACTTATTCTTTTTAATAATTCAATAGGTTGTTGGTGGTTTTCAGTTGTTTTTAAGAAAACCGCGTTACAACGTCGAACTCCCATAGAACTCTTGAATTCGTATTCGAGTACAGTTCATTTAATATATATGGTCGCGAATAAAGCGCTCGCATCAAAGGATTATACAGAGTCAATGGGCATGCAAAAATAGCATGCCATAAACCAGCCGTACGGTTATGAGCCAAAATTAGATCGATGCGCGACCATGCGAGGAATAATGGTCACATTTCATGCGGGATAAGTATCATTACACGTTGGGCTTAGGTTTTAATTAACTAATACTTGCTTCAGATCGAGAGGTCGAATGACACTGTCGTGATAAAACTGTATTTTTTCTACGGTCTCTCGTTCGTGATGATCCGTTACAGATTTCATTATTTTCAAGTTATTTTCTGTTTTTTGTAATTCCAATCTCTTGTTTTCCAATTTTTCCGATTCTTTTTCGTGTTTCGATTTAATTTCCTGAATGCAGTGTAATTAAAATTTATTTTATTTATTTTTTTTAATTATTATACCTGTAGATACCGCAATTGAGTCAGTATTATATTCAATAACGGCGATTCACGTGTTATGTAGATACCGACAAGAATTCAAAACAATTTACCCGGACGTCGTTTCATTTGTATTTTTAACTATAGATTTTAATTGTGGTTTCGGAGTGAAATTAAAAAAAAAAGTCACAAAAACCCATAAACAGGTCACATGAGATTCAAAAACTTAACAAGGTATGCAATATAGATATAAAAACTTTAATATAGGTAATGAATATTTTAAAATATAATAAAGCACACGAGTTTTTTACAATATAACGTAATTATTTACTCATTAAATTAACTATCGTTGTTTGGATATTCTTGATTCTTTTAAGTTACATTCTATGGTCGTTTGAACAATGATAAATTTAAATAAACAGTTAAAGGTGGGTTATTTGGATAGGTAGGTCATTGAAATCAGAATGTTACACAGACCTTTAATTGCGATTGTTTTTCTTTGATTAAATGTCGAGTTTCCACTACGATTTTATGTTTGTTATCATTATAGTTTTTGAGACTTTCGATTTTATTCTTTTCATCTTCGATTTGTTGACGTTTTACGATAATTTCGTCCTGGTTTTCTTTTGTTTTATGTTCAATATTTTTCAAATATTCTCGACTATAATTTAAAATATATTTTTATTATATTACAAATAATTTTAATACATTACGTAAATAGGCAAAAAAAAAAAAAAGATAAAATATAAAAATAAAATAAAACTTTAATCTTATCTATTGTTTTCATAAAAATTCAGTGAATGTATCACGTGAATACATTATTCTTAAACTTGTAGGAAGTTTTTAGTTATGTTAACATTCTGGGGTGTCCTGAAATATTACTTTGGCGGCTGTTGACTCTTTTATAGAAAAAAAATTGTTGGTGTAGTAGATAAATCTGAATATTAATTATTATGCTCTACAGTCTACATAATACTATATTCTCTAATCTGATTACTTATGAGTTTATTATATAACTATATAATATTAATTATAATGAATGTATAATACGCTTTATCAACGAACGGTCGTTACATGATGGTTACTAGCTTTATTTAATTTGTAATTAAATAGGTGCGACTGAAAAGGTGAATTTGGTGTTTCGATGGTGGGTATCTAAAAATTAGAAGTATATATAGCGTATATAACTAATAGTAGGAAAAATTTATCTCAAAAAACCTAACCTGTTAACGAGAAGTTCTTCAGTAACCGAAAGCTTATTGCTTAAGACACATAGTTGTCTAAATTTTTCTTCGACAATTCGTTTTACATCACTTTGTCTTTGAGTTTGATTAAATATGTGATTTTTAATTCTGTTATTAGCACGTTTAATATTATCCAAATCTTTATTAATAGTTTTATTGATGTTTTCTGTTTTAAGTTGAAGATCATTATAACAATTTAATTTATGTGCATTCGTTTCAATAAGGTTATTAATATTTCTGTGCATTTTAAAAATTGCGCCTCCCTGATGGATAATATGAATTTCGAATTTGAGACACTCGGCTCTCATTGATAAACTTTTCGACACCGACTCAACTATATTCATTATGTTAGTCTTTACCATAAACCTAAATTATATCGAACAATAATAAGGACGGGGTCAATTTGGACGTATAATATTATTATTTTTTTTGTAATTCGTGCATTGCACTAGCCGCTAAAATTATATAATAACTTATAGGAATAGGGAAGCTCATTTTTATGTTGTAATCATCAAAAAAAAACCCATTTTGAATTTATTTAATATAGGTGAAATAATTTAGCTAAAGAATTTCTAATGGTTTACCTGCTGTCTGAAATTAATGTAATAGATAATCCTATTGAATATAAATAGTATTATTCATTAAAGCGTAACGCATAATCATCGCCAGTGAGTTATATCTATACTATTTATAATCAATGATAACACCTACATCTTCTGTCTATGTTATATAATTTTGTAATTTATAAGAAATACAATTTATGTAGGTATTAGACGTGGGTGAACTAAAATTGATGGTATCTAATTGAACTCAAGCAGGACTAATTTATTTCAATGTCGAACCGAACCCCAAGTGAACGATTATTTTTATAAAATACGTACAATAAAACTACTCAAATACTAAACCAAACCATAATTCTGTAATTGATTTTTAATCTTATTTACGTTTGAGTTCAAACTTTTCGATTGGGTTCGGTTTTTTACAGATTGAGTTCGACTATCGGACTCGAACCGAACTCTTGAAGTTTGAAAGTCTCTCTCTTCCTCTTTCTCTCTCTCTCTCTCTCTCTATATATATATATATATATATATAGATATATGTGTGTATACCATATACAATATATATAATAATATATATATATATTCATTGATTAATATTTATAAAAAGTGGGTGAATGCCACGGGCTTCCAAATAATCTCGTCCCCACCACTCTTTACTCTGTCGTAGCGCGAGGGGCAACACTACTTTCCACTTCCCACAGCCATACCTCAATTTTTTAAGCTTTTAAAACTCACTTCAACTTTTATTCTTTTAACATTTCTAAAAAAAAAATAATCAATATAATTTCATTTGACTTGATTTATTTCAATGGTGTTATATAACTTATCAGCTGTCAAAAATATTGTCTTCGTGACTTTAATGATTACATAGCCTACTGCTAGAATACTAGATAATATTCGATTATGGGACCAATTGGAAAATCTTAAAGTAGGAATTAAAATTTATTATTTCACCTATGGAAATGGGATCTCAACAATTATATATTAATATAAAATTCATTATGTTACTAAATATAAGTTTGCAAAATTCCTTAATGTTTACTACAAATTTTGAACATACACTTTTTGTTGATATTTCAATAATAATTTATTGGCTTCATTAACCAAAAAGATATTTACGTCATTCTTTTGCTTAACACTTTCTTTCCATTTATTAACAGCATTTTTTATATTCACATCCATATTATTGAACTTATCAATTTCATTATTTAATATATTTTTTTGTGAATTTAATTTCTGATAAACATTATCAGTTTGTTCATCCAGTAATGAACTGTAAGAATTTAATAAACATTTAATTACTTTTAATTAGTACCATTAATTTTATTATTTAAAGCAATATATAAAGATATTTATAGAACGATCTAAAAACTTGCTTTTCTTTATAATATATATTGAAGATATTTGCAGTTTTCAGTATGGCGTTTTTTACATTATCAACATGAAAATCTATTTCATGTTCAAATTTCTCCATTTTTACATAATTATGTTCGTAATTATTAACCATCTGTATTGACTTGGACATTATTTCATTATCTTTATTAGAATAATAATAATAATAATTTAATATTGGTTTTAATAACATAAAAGGTATATTACCGTAAACAGCATTTTTAATTGTATGATCTTTATTTGAAAACAAATTATGGCTGTTATTAGCTTTTTGATAATCTCTTTGAACAGTTTGTATGTAAGTATAAATATCGTTACATATTGATGGATCAAACTCATAACTGTTACTAGGTTGTTCTATTACAGATAATAGACTTACTAATGACTTAATTGTTTTTTGTATGTAGCCTTCCAAGTCTTTCTCAGAAAACAATTCATTTGCAGTCATTGTGGTTGTAAGTGTTTTAATATTATTAGATAGATATTATACATCTATTATAATATATTTATACAAATATATAAGTAAATACTTTAAATTAATTAATACATAAAATGTATTTATTTAAATTTTATTATTTGATAAAGTAGGTAGTTGTTATGAGTGACCCAAACATTAAAAACCATGCATATTATTATTTTGAATAATTGGTAAGAGTGGAATATTATTTTAAAATACATAATAACAAAATATTATTAAATATGTAAAATATTTTATTAAAAATATTAAATATATAAATAATATAAATACAAATAAAATAAATAGATCTTGTCTGGAGTATTATAATTTATAGTAAAGAGTGCAAACATTTTTACGACCTATTTTGAATAAAATTCATCATATGTAAAGTTTGAGTGATTTCTTTATACCTGAAGATGAATTTAATTTAAAACCGGTCGTAAAAATTTTTACACTATTATAATACTTCAGACAAGACCTATTTATTTTATTTTTATTTATATTATTTATATATTTAATAATACTTTATTTTTATTATATATGACTCATATATTATCTTAGCTCGGTAATAGGACCAGAGGTAGACTGAGATATAGTCTGTGATAGGACATACATAACAACATGAAAACTTACAAAAAATAATAATAGATTGGATTATAAAAAGCCACATTGGAAATAAAAAGGCCAAAGAAACAAACGGATAGGTAGGGGAAGATATCAATATTAAAAAGAGGTTATTCACTACAGGAAGCCGCGGGTAACTGCAGTAGACTGATCTAAGCATTAATAACAAAAAGTATACATAGAAAAATGTTACTAAGTTGAGTGAGTTGAGTTAATTTTTAACCACTGTAATACAGTACTAAACATCTATATTCTATATTTTATTATGAAAATTCATAATTTAATCCAAAAAGGTTTTGATATCATTTATATTTTATAATGAATAATAACCATTATTTGTATGCATTAAATATTTTATTATGTACACAAATTTATAAATCTAAATTATCACAATTGAATAAAGATTAAGCAAACAAATATTCCTAAAAACCAATTAAATTGTATTTGAGCAGCTGGATTTCTACCTGTACTGAATTTATCAACAATATGTAACTTCCAGCCCATATTGCTTTGAACGAAACTATGGTAGTATACTATATCTGGCCAAGATGAATTTGGTTTAAATTCTAAAATAGCTGGATCTCCTAAACAATATAAACATTTTTTTTTTTAATATTTTACCAAACTAAATGTTTTTATTTAATATTTACCTGATTCACATCGCATATCTAATGATCGGTTGAATTCTTTAAATGAAATAAAATTATCATCTAAACGACGATCAAATCCTCTTCGTTCACGTAAACATAACGGACCGGCTATTTCAATTACACATAAATATGAATGTTTATTTTAAAATAATAAATGATATAAAACAGTTTTACATACCAGAGGTAGGTCGAGCCTGTCTCCTTAAGGTATATTGAACAC
The DNA here is from genome assembly GCA_948098885.1 of Drepanosiphum platanoidis. NCBI lineage: Eukaryota > Metazoa > Arthropoda > Insecta > Hemiptera > Aphididae > Drepanosiphum > Drepanosiphum platanoidis. The sequence continues at coordinate 8,846,842 of OX402532.1, forward strand.
CAGCTAACATCCTAGTATGTTTCTGGGCTACATCAGTCATACCATCGTAGCCACCATTTGGTTCATCGGTTATGACAAAAGGATGGTAATACTGAGAACTGTGAGGATTGTTTCCTCCATAAATATGAACTACATATGTAATACCACGTTTTAACCATATTTCAGGTATTAAATATCCATTTATATACCATGCAAGTCCAGGGGAAGGCATACCTAGAAGTAGTGTTTCGTTTATTTTCTTTCTAAAAAGTTATGGTACCAATTAAATATAAATAACTTACTTGTAAGACCTTGATATCCTTTTTTACCACCTGATGGTCCTAAAGTAGCAGTCATCATACGAAAATTTGAATCAATAATTTTTGGTTGGTCCCAAACATCTCTAAAAATAAGTTATTCCGTTTGAGTAATTTTCATATTGATATAAGGTTAGGTAACCTCCCACCTATCTATGAGGTAGATAGATTTTTTTAAATTTACCTTTTTAAAGGTTCTGTATTTACAGTGAAAGGATAACAAGTATCGATTGGAGGTTTAGGATCTAAATCAAGTTTCAATACACTTCTTGGGAAGAAATCGTGGATACCGGGTTCTTTTTGATGATTCATACGGCCAATTGCCCAGATTATTGAATTCAAAGAATTGGTTTTAAATTCTTTGTCGCCATTATCATCTAGAATGTAAATTAATATTATGAGAAAACAGACTTAAAATCGTAAAATATAGTAAAGTAAGTAAATATGATAAAAAAAATTTAAAACAATAGATAATTATGATTTACTTGATTTTACAATGTTAAATTAAATTTTTTTTTAAACAGATAAAAATTAAGTAATATTTGGTTGAATTATAATATAGTAAAAGTTTTAAATACTCTAAATGATAGAAATAATTAAAAATAACTGCTTTGATTATAGCATACAAACGCTACAATTATTAATTGATCACAAAAAATATAAAGTCATTTAGACATAAGAAAATTTAATTCTTTATTGAATATATTTAGTAAATTTTATTTTGATTATTATTTTAAATATACATACATGATATTAAATTCCTCCTGTATGTTATTATGTTGATCCCATTTTCTCTTACTGCAGTATGCACTTGATTGTCATCTAATCCACCAACCAGAATGTCTCGACAAACTCCTTTATATTGTCCTAATACTTTCACACACTAAAATCCAGAATGTTTATATTAAAATGTTGTTTTGTACATTTAAATTTAAACAATTATTATATAGATACAAACTGGAGATTTATCTGTAATATTGTAATCAATTGCTTGGCCTCTAAAACCATCCATGTAAGTTATAGCAATATCGGCTCCAAGCATTTGAGGTACTTCTTCTGATCCACTGAATCCAAATGCCATGTAATTGTCTATATCTATTTGTCCTGCTAGCCGTATTGTAATTTGAGGGCCAAATACTTGCCAACTTACTTGAAGTTTTTTATGTAATTGAACACAGTGCATAATATTCTCTACTTTATCCTGAACATAAATAAAAATATTGGAAAATAAATAAAATAAAATTAGAACATAGATTGATACAGACGGTTAATACTACATTATATTACTTACAGCAACTTTTTGTAAAGATGGAGGTACATTTGGTTCATCTGGTATTAAAACCCATCCATAATTTTCTTTAGTTTGCATATCAAACACACTCAACCAGTTTATATCAAAAACTGTAGTATCTCCAACCAGTTCAAGTATGATAGTTTCATTTAAGTAAGTTCTTAAATTATCCAAACTGTAAAACAATTTAATGTATTATAAAAAGTCTTGAATAAAATTAACTTGTGTTACTAACTATCCTGACTCATCTGGAATTTTTCTCCCTTTTGCAGAAGGTTGCGGTCCATTTCCAACAATAAAGTATGTGTCTACAAAATAATCAGCACAAGTTATTGAGCCCAATAGTTATCCAACCAAAAATCATTGTTTATCAAAAACGTAACCCAGTATTTAACTACCTCCTACTATAAATGATATTAAAAATATTTACCTTTTCCAGCACCGTTATATGAAAACATAGGTATCCTAATAGTTTTAGAATCTAATATTTCTATTGGTCCAGACGACACTCCATGCGACTTAGTACTAAGATCACCAATTACTTGTTTAACAGGAGGTTCAAAATCTTCCGGAACATAAACATCACCGAATGCAATCTATATAAGTGTACATGAGTAGATTTATAAATATTTGAAAACAATATTGTTTTGTGTTCAAATCAAATTCAGGTAAAATTCTTTACATTTTTTGAAAGGTCATAAATAGCAAGCCAATTGATTTCTGTCAATTTTTTATTATCAGGCAGAGTTAATGTTAATTCTTTTCCCAGATATCGTTTCAAAACATCAGTCCTGTAAAAATAATAATACAATATATTTTGATTTCATTTTGTAATACATATTTTGTTAAGATACATTTTAAAATATTTTCATATTTAATTTATCTTAAAATTTAAGATCAATCAAACTTGACCATAAAACCATTTATTATTCATTTTCAGTCGTTAATTAATTTGTTAAATAGTGTACTTAATATTGTTTCTATCTCCTATTTACAAAACCAAAAAAATATCTACTATTAATTGAAAATAAATAAATTTTATTACCGTCCATATTCATTAGTTAAAATAAATCCTTGAGGACCTGGTCGACTAGAAGCTCCAGCCCAAAAAAATGCATCGTTAGCACTTCCGTCAAATGTAAAATCAGAAATCAAAAGTGTATATTCATTAACAGCATACACAGAACCACCAACTTGATGATGGTATGAATTCAATGTTCCCAATGATTTACCTTTGTAAATCTCCACACTTATGACATAATTACCTGTACAATTCAAATTCAATTAATCCATTTTGTATGGCGGGGCATTAAAGTTACCACTTACTTCCAAGCAAAACAATTAAATATAAAAAACGAATCGTCAACATTAAACACATAATTTTATTTACTCGAATAAGGTTATTTAAAAATCATAAATTATTTTCAATAAGAACTCGATTAAGTGTTCCTATTGCTAAACGGTTTTAGCATTTTCATTAAAAATGATTCAAAGAAATTTGTTTTTTACATTATCAACGAGATTCATATGAATGGCATGTGTGATTGTGATATTCCACTACCTGTTGTAACACAATCACCTGTAGTAGCAGACTGTAGTTACTAGAGTGAGTCATATCAAAAGAGAGAGAGAGAGCGAAACCATGATAGAATTAGAAAGTGACAGTGGATATTTTTCCAGTAGGTACCAGCCATACCTACCTACGTGGTGGTCAGTGTCTCGTAATATACATAAGGTACTTTAAAATGTAGTTCAACGTTTAACATTCAACGTGCACACCTAAACTTATCAACTGATTATTAAATAATTTACCCCCTACTTTATATTTAATAAACGCCCTTCCAATGTGAAAATATCTTATAAGTTATAAGGTAGGTACAGGTTTTTTTGTCTGTACCTACCGACAATTATTATGTGTCTTATAAGTTATAGCATTGAATCAATAGCAAGCAGATACGGTACAGCTGCAGGCATCAATACATTATGTGTTTGATTGAGAATGTGATATTTTTTGCTCTTGATATTACATTCGTATCGTGTTATATGATACATTTTAGGAATAACAGAAAAAAAAACAAGGTCACGTAGGTCTGATTACAAAAACTAATATCATTATTATTATTTGTATAGGAGATGTGCGAGTATTTTTAAGAAAATGGGCCGCAGCAACAAGAAAAAAACAATTAATACCTACTCAGGCCAAACTAATTGGCCATTTGACTAGTGAAAACTATTAATAAAGATCCGAGTACCGATAACACTAATATTTGAACAGGGGTAACCGTACTGTCTATATCTACCGACTTCCGAACGAGCCAACGATAAACCATATACTTAAGTAGCAATTCCTACCCTATACTATTGAGGTGCCTACAAATGTATGACTGTAAATTGTAATTAAAACATTATAATATTCCAAATTATCACTTAGGTATCCACGACAAAAATCGTGAATAGCGATTGATAGTGCCTGTGAAATCTGTTTGCTTTGGACTCGTCTTAAGTAAGTACTAACCTCATTTTCTAATTACATACAATATCTATAATTATAATGCATCAGTACACGTGTATTTATTATATGATTAAGTAATTAGGTTTATAATAATTTAAAGCAAAATAATTATTACTTCAAAATATTGTTGAAAATATTAATGATATTATAAATACACTAGGTATTTTAAATTTCATAATTTATAATTTTTTTAAAAATTTACAATGAATATAAAATATATTAGAACCTAATATTAAATAAAAAATGCATAATAATGTTTCTTATTATTATTTCTTGGTTTACGGAAAAGGCGAAAAAATTATGACCTACCTAATTACTTATTATTTATTCCATGTCAAATTTATAATAATATGATGCGTAATTATTTAAAGATCACAATAGTTATCTGACTCGTGTCAGGTATTTGTGTTGGAGTTATTTTACGATGGCTTATCATGTAATATATATTTAATTGTCTCTTCTGAACAAGCATGTTGTATTGATACTATAGAATATAGATAGATCCTAACAGAACTGTCAAAGTTAAGACAAAAATTAAATAATCATTTTTATTTTCACTTTTTAATCTTTAAATTAATTTTTGTAATACAAATTTCTAAATAGTTTCTAAATTTATTGATGATAAAAAAATCTGAAATTTGAGTATAAAAATGAATATTGTGGGGAATTAGGAATTATAGTAACTGTGATTAATAATAATTTATCATAAAATTATTACTGCTATAACAGTAATAATTTCGTAATTTTGACATATTATGTAAATCAAACATTAAATTTGATGTATAGCGAGGGAGGCCAGTAAGTACTGCTATGGCAGTGACAAAAAAATTACTGTTGTAACTGTAATGAAAAATGACATTTTAAGATACGCCCAAGAGTAAAATATATTTTTTTACTGTCCATCAACGCTTTTTAAACAGTAGTGTAGTACTGTAGTCGCAAATAAACTATCGTTTATACACGCCCATTTTAAGAATAACCAAACCTGGGGCTTTGGTCCCCACACCCCCTACATACTCAATTATTTTATTGAAACTAAGTATCCAATGTATGAGGGCATTTGACGAAGTATATATTTTTAATTAGATTCGTAGCACATTTCCTTTTAATAAAAACTATACAATATAACTGAAAATAATTAGGTACCTATATAGCTTAAATTTTTCTTTTAAATAATAAAACAACCTTTTGCTGATATTTAATAACAATTTTACATATGATAATTATTGTATATAATATAATTAGATATTTGATATAGATAGATGATAATGATGACTATATTTTTAAATTTAAGCAATTTTTTTTCCATGAATATGGAACATATTGTTCTAAAAACGGGACAGTTTAAATCCCCGAAAACTTTTGTTAGGGCAATGAGACACTTTTAGAATACGATGGGTACCATGCCCTAAAATACGGAACGTCTGGCCACCCTAGTTATATTTAGTAATTTTGTGTTTCACAATCTAAACGATAATATCAAATTATATAAATTTTTATTCTTCATAACATCCGATTATTATAATATTGCCGTTTGTATTAGGCCGTGTATCGTCCTCGAATTCTCAGGACTTTTTCGACGGGTATGCGCGAGAAAACGCTTCATTACGCCGCCGACGCCGGGTTTAGAAAGAGGGAGAAGTGAACGACGTCGCCGTGTACGAGAACGATTCCTCGTAAAAACAAAAAGGTATAATAACATGTATAATATATAAGAGAGCCTATTACCGTTAAAACGGTACGCGCATTGTCGTCGTCGACGAAGCGCGCGCCGCTATCACGGAAAAACGGACGGGACGCGACGACGGATACTATTATCATTTATTATTTTTCACAGCGATAAAGACCGGCCGTCGTCCGCGAATAATATGTTTTTGATATCGCGACCGGTCGCTGGCGCGGGCAGATGGCGGGCGCCCGGCGGACGTGCGCTCCAGACGTCGGCGGCGTTCGATGTTGGCTCCTCTTGTCGATCAGCTGATCGCCCGGAAATTTCCGGTGCGTGCGTGCGAAAACGAAAAAAAAATAAAATAAAAGAAAAAAATAAAATAAAATCGACGCTCAAAGAACCGTGTACGAGCGAACGGCTGCGCCGGCGTGCGCGTGCGCCGCGACGGCGGCCGGCTTCGGCGCGGGCGGGTGGGTCGGGGGACGCCGGGAACGGCGTGCGCGCGCGCGCGCGTGATAGCGACAGCCAGTCGTCAGTGAGTGGGGGCGGAGAGGAGGGAAAAAATCGTTCGGCCGGCAGCTGTCGGGTCGCGGCGGACTTTGGCGGTGCGGCGGCGCGGCGGCGCGGCGCGGTGCGGTGCGGTGTGCAGCTGCCGCGCGTCGTCGACTGACTCGTCGTCGGCCGTACACAGGTAGAGCGGGGCGGCAAGAGCGCGGCGGCGGTTTGTGCGGTGATTGTGCGTTGTCGGCGGATGATGTCGGACCGAGAGAGCGGCGATGATCAGCCCCAGAGCCAAAGTGAGTACGGCAAACGGCGGCGCTTCGAGGACGCGAATCCGCGGATTTTCCACCGGGGGCCCGGGACGGACGCCGCGCGCGCGTCCGTCCGTACGCGCGGCGCGAAAAACCGACGACCGCGGCGGCGGCGCGCGCGACGAACGGTGTCCGCCGTCGCGTTTCGGGAGATAACGAATTCGCGAATCCAAGATGGCTGACCCCGGGCCCGCGGACGCCGCGACTCCTTTGCCCGCGCGACAGATAATTTCGCTCGTTTTCCGTTCGTCACCGTCCGTCCGACCGGCGGCGACGACGACGACAACGACGACATAATAATATTATTATTATTATTATTACTATTATTATTATTTTATCACTGGTTCGCGCGTCCCGCAGTTCTCGCTTTTGTGTTACCGGGCGACCACCGGATTATTCGGGTGTTATTAATCGCGACGCGTAACGACGACGCGTTAATAGTTTTAATATTCATTAGTAGTTTCAAGTTTGTCGAACAAGCACTAGCGCGCAACGCATACAGTTTGTTTTTACTGTTCCTAAATTTTTTTTCTCTATCTTTTGCTCTCGTCGGAAATCGTTTGCCGATCGATCCGTCCCGTCGCGCGACGGTACTACGCGAACGAGTTCGCCGCGGGATTTTCGGCGGTAGCGGAACGTTTGCGACGAACGGACGTACTGGTGTCGTTGGCCGGTCGATACGACCATGTCCGGAGACGCGCGGCCAGACGCGCGACTCGGTCGTAGACGAGGTAGTACACTTATTTTGGATTCGCTGATTTTCGCAACGATTCTAAAGGCCACCCGCGCGCGCGCGCACTCGTCGTACATAGACCTAGTATAAAAGATGATATATATCGACATACCTATCTTTATATTGGATCTATGTACCGTATATTGCCTATCTATAAAATTTTATTACTCGGCATATGTTAAGTTTTTTGTTTTTTTTTTCTGTTTTCAGGACAGGCTTCAAATGGAGCTACAGGTTCTGACTCCGGTAAGAATAATTCGAAATTACTAATATATATATATATATTTTTTTTTAACCGTCCCGATTTATCTTACGACTGGCTTAATTCCCGACCATTCACAATTCTGTTTACCGTGGGCTCGAACTTTAATTTTTGTGGTTTTTCACAGTAAGAGTGATATTACCCCCCCCCCTCCCCACACACACACACACAGTTTTTATTATCAAGTCTTATTTACTATTTAGTATCTACATCATTTAAACCAGATGGTTATTTAGCTTTAAAATTTGAGAGGAAGGCGATCCTTATCCTTAGATTTAAAACCAATAAGTTCTTAAATGTTAAGTTTTATTTCAATCATATTATCGTACATATTTACTACGAATTAGTAATAAAAAATTATTTACTTATCTTCACAATATTTATCTACCATAGTTTCAATATTTAAAACATTTGTTATATCTATACTCAAAAGAGATAAATAGTACCTAATGTCCTATGGTTGATATTGACAATTTGTGATAAAAATAATATATTACGATTAATATTAGTTAACTATAGAGGAGAATGTATTGGATTAAGAAAAAAACTGGTTGGCTATTGACAGATTTGGATGGGTTAAGTTCACCTCCCCCCCTCCTAGTTATGCCTATGCAATGGTAGGCGTTGATAATCTGTTTCATATCATCATAGTTTTAAAACTGGATCGATTTTAATATGATTTTTAATTTTCATTCTTCAACCATGAATGTTGTTGTAAAGCTTGTTAATAAATTTAAAACATTGGTCGAGAAAAAAGGAATTTATTTTAAATATTAAAATACTGGATGTTCCCTCACTTGAATTTAATATTTAATGATAAATTTACCTATTATATTGTTTGAATTTAAAACTAATAAATTAACGTAGTCAATTAGGTAATTTATATTTTTTATTAATTAATTTTTAGTAATCGTTACTTTTTGTAATTTTGTTCTCTATACTAATATCTTATTATTTAGGTAATACATTAAAAAAAAATATAAAATTTTAATTTATTTTAAATTGTTTATTATAACTTAAAATCTATTGCTATTTAAAAATTTAAAAATATTCAAAACTATCTATTTAAATTACTTTTGGAAATAAATAAAATTAAATTTCCGTTAGGTATTTAATAATTTAATTATATTTACATTCAATTAATAGTATTAAAATCATTAACTACTAATCAATAATAATTAAGAGTCAGATGAATAGTTATTAATTACCATATTTAAAATATAATATTAAAATTAAAAACCATTTATTTTATTATTTCTTATGATATTAATGTTTTCTTTTACCTCTGAATCCAATAACATCTTTGAAATCAAACTATTACCTAAGTCTTTAAAATATTGATGAAACCTCCATAGAATCAAAATGTGATTAATGTGAGTAAATGGTAAACTACTTTTCTTGTAAACTTAATAGGTTGTCTTTTAATTCTTTATCTGCCTTATAAATTATATTTTGAAATAGTGAAAAAATATTTAATGTAATTAAATTATTAAATGCATGAAACACGTTATGAAGGTTACTCTATAGGTACTGTGAGTTGATGATAATGTTTAGTTATATATAATATAATAGGTACCTATTTATTATCTAACAGTCTAGCAGTAGTTTACCAGTCAGATAATAAAATAAGAATACATATACTCATAAAAGTGTTACTATGTACAGTCAATTGGACTTAGAACCACAATCGTCTTACATGTTAATCTAAAGACCATGTATAGTATATTATACATTATTAGTTTGAAAAAATATGTCATTTTTTTATAATTGTCAGTTGCTAGTGGTTAATCTTAACCCTAGTAAATAATCTACTAAAGCTCCCTTTTCTCCTTTCAAAATATTTGTTTGTTTGCCCTTGCTAGAATATAGATCAGTTCTGCGGGATCTCTACTCAGGTTTTGACTCTCTTACCTTAGAGCGAGTTCAAATACATTTTCCCTCCCTATGCTAGGTTGTTCATTGTTCTTATGTGTTGAATTTACGCTACCTGCTACCCGTTGCACAACTATTTATCATTTCTCCATGAGCTAGGTTTATCAACCCTCCTTGATAGACAAATTAAAACTTAATATAAAATTGATCCAAAATCTAGTTGATGGTTTTGCTAATGTTTCATCACTTTTCTCTTATCATCTTCAGAGTTCTTCTGCATTTTCCTAAGTGTATCACTAATAATGGTCACAATAATGATTGAATGTCTAATGTGCATAGCATTATCTATAAAGCATAATGCATAGCATTATCTCTTATAAACTGACATTACCTAATTCTGAATTATTTCTTCCGTTTTTATTAATAATCAGATCTTTATTTTACATCTCGTTTTTAACAATTTACTTAATTTACCCAAATTTACCTAGGAGGGGGGGTACATATAATATTGATAATATACTGTTATTTTCTTTCTAATAAAACAATTTGATAAAAAAATGTAGTTTAAACAATAAATTATATGTCTTATACTTAAATGATGTAAGTAGTATTTAAAAAAATGTCTTGGGCATGTAATTTTTAGAATTATAAGTGAAGGGAATCATAATCGTATTCCTATGATTCCTATACCCCCACAAGTCAAGAACTACTATCTGTACTTTGCTCGCTTTTCTATAACCTTTGGATAAAAATAATATAATGTAATTGAATAAGATAAAAATTTAAATTCTAAAGCTATCACTTGTCAATATTTGAAGATTGTTTCAAAGGATATGTTTATTTGACTAATATTTATAGAACATTCATTTAATTAATGTTTTCATAAAATCTTCTTTTACTATTGTTTTCATAACTGTCCATAATCCAGTTCTTCTTTTATATTTAACATGTCTTATATCTTAAAGTATCATAATCAGATTTATAAAATATAAAGTATTAATTATTATTTTTAGATTTTGGGATTTTTACCTGCTTTAATATAATAGCATAACTTACAGTGAGAGTTAATTTTTAAATTAAAAAATACTCAATTCCTCTATTTAAGTACTAGCAGCCTTTTTCATATTTATTGTGTTTATTTAATTAGCACTTACATAATCTTATCAAAGAAAATTAATTATTATCAGGTTATTAATTTGCATAATGTTTTGAAAAATATTCATACAATATTATGAATGTACCAATAAACTTAATTAAATCAACCCCTTTTTTTTGATATTCTTATTATTGCTTACAGATTTTATAAAAATAATTCAAAGGTACAAAATATTTTCCATTTATTAAATATAATTAAAACCCCAGATAAAATAATTTCTTTACCTACTTAAATTTAAGAAACCAGCAATATTTACTAAAAATAAATAATTTGTTTTATTTTCTCTAAATGCATTTTTAGTTTTGTACAATATAATACATTTTACCTTTTTATAAAACTGATTATTTCAAACAAAAATTATAAATAAGCAAGCTAAGATATGAAGTGAAAAAAAAATTTAAATAAAATTTTTAGTTCAATAAATTTTAATAGAGTTACTGAAATACGTTTTAATATATTATTTAGGTCTTCATAGCTATAATTTTTTACTTAAAATTATTAGTATAATTATGTGTAAAAATTAAACTGTTAAACTGTTCTTCTGGTGTTTTTGCTATATTATTAAATTATTTGATACTTATTGCACATCAATTAACGTATTTTCTCATTCTTTTCGTAGGGTAATTCCTTACAGTTCATTAACTATACAACTCATGCATGAGTATTTATCCGTGGTTCACGTTTTTATTCTGTATTAAAGTGGGGGTGGGGGATTTCTGATGTCCGTGAGTCATGTAGCCGCGTCACCACAGGCCAAAAGGTAGATTCTTCGTTCTTCCGAGACATATGATATAATATCGCGTGTAGAATGGGTAGACGAATTTGTTGTCTACAGTTTATATTAGTTGTGCATGGTTTGTCACCATAGACAGCTCGTGTACTTATCGAATACATTTTTATCGAGTACTGTGGCATGAATAGCGTACAATTTGTACGATGAATACATCCAAAGGGACGAATGATTTAAGTGTCAGGCATACTTCGAAAGACAATGTTAATTGGGAATACGGACGGATATCATATTGGCAGCCCTTTACCGGTAAATTTGATGATTGTTTTTCAATGTATTTGATAATTTTACTTTTCCGTTTATAATTAATAATAGGATAATTAATTTAGGAAATAAAATTAATTTAAAAAAATTCGACTGTATGTTGGTGGTCGGTACATTGAATGCTTTTATCAATAGGGATAAATAATTTCTCCAATAAAACGATCGTTTTTAAATATAGAATTCAAATATATTTCTATTGCAATTTGCGGTTTTATCTGGAAAAGATTAATCTATTCTGGTGTTTAATCATGTTATAAGTTACTGGTAATATTTTTATTCGTGGACGTATAAATTATTAATTTTATTATGAATAATTTTTAAATCGTATGCAATTTATGTAGATACGTATAGTACGATTTAAATCATTTATTTTAAAAGATAATTATCATTATCTATTGATGATGTTATTATAAATATGGAATAGTTGGATAATTTTTTCATTGTCAGCATCATATGCTGTTTTATTACCTTTAATCGATATTATAAGGATTTGTTATCAATATTATCATTAAGTTTAAATTATTGAACCAAAATATTTGAAAAACGTCATAGTTGATCTATTTATTATAGCTTTATTAAAGATCGTAAATGTCCCAATGTATAAACTTTTCTTTTTAATATTTAACCCAGTGTATCATAGAATTTTTTTAAATAGTAGGAATTCACTTACTACGATAGACGTATAAGAATAACCGTATAATATTTATCGAAATTGATTACTAGGTATGCATGTGTTTGAAATGGTTGTATCTATTCCGGTAGATAAAATATTCATTGTTGGCATGAGTCATTTTACCAATTTCTAAATAATAAATCCTAATAAGTAGTTAAAAAATTAAAATTGATTTAGTAATTTTTATTTAATTAATGACAATATATAGCCAATAGGTATTTTCATTGTTTATGTGGTGCAAAATTATAACATTTATTTCTTTGATATATATTTATCGTTAAATTTTCGGCAATCGATTAAATTTATAAAAACATTTCTATGAAAATTATAAAAATCTATTGGATTGAATGATTGCTGCATGTGTAAATTGTATGTAATTAAAAATTGTTATGTCTGAAAGTAAATCATTTTTATTTCATGATTTAAATAATAATTTTAATACATCGACACGTTGCTAAAAGATTAACATTATCGAATATAATTTCCGATCTTTGTATGAAATATGCAGTTAAATATTAGGTAAAATGTTCATTACTACTATAATATATTTTACCTATATTCGTTGTTAAGTGTCTGTGATATAAAAAAATTTCACTTGCGTAATTTAATTCAAGGTTAATGTACCAATACGCGCTTAAATTAAAAATTAATAAACTATGAAGCTCTTAATTTATTAATATATGTTCTGGAAAACATAATTATGAAGCCGAGATTCTTTCATTTAAATGAGACGTATACTTATATAAAATAATAATAATATTATTATAAAATAAAAACATGGGTGGGTATGAGTTATTAGGTTCAGAATGGGTTAAATATAATATTAAAGACTGGATTCGTAGTGAGATAGATGTATATGTCCTGTGTTCGTTTTTGTCATTTATTTATGTATGACTCATACTCGCTTTAGATTGTGTACACATACTTAATTAACTTTATTTTTACATTAAAAAAAAAAACAAAACCAATAGTTTAATTTTTAATAGTATATATGTATGAGGATGATGTGAATATGTGATAATAAATTAACACCGTACAGCAAATTTTTGTTAACTTTAATCTACTAATTTGTTATATTTTAGGCACTGAGTAGTAGGTAATGTAATGAATAGAGTGACGAACAAAATCAATTTTACTATTACTTCTTTATCGATTGGTAAAAAAAAAAAAGATTTCTTTAGCAAATTATATTAAATACACTTGACACATTTGATTTAAAATCCGGTGTTAATTCGACTGATTCCAGAGTTAAATTACGTCATATCTTAGCGAATATAAAGGGGAAATGCATTTCATATATAGGTAGTTTCGGCGCAGCTTGCCAATATCTTATGAATTAATTTAATATAAAATACTATTAATTAATAATAAATATGTATATAAATTTAATAATAATTTCGGTGGTAATTTTAATTTCTCAAAATTTCAAACGGAAGAGATAATGGAGCTTTGTAAAATTCAGTTATTCACAATTAATTCTTGGCTACAATAAATTGGTGGTACAAATAAGTAAATACACTTGTACCGATACAAAGATGGATTTGAAAATTGCTAAATTTACTTTGATAGTTGTTTGTGCGTCTGCTTAAATTAATCAGAATTTACCCCAATGCCTTTGATAATATTATACTTGCATTTTAAAATATTAATCCTAATTTTATTTTTTAAGTAGTATTTGACTGTTAGAACACTCCATATTCGTATAGTGAATGAGGAATTAGTTTCCGCATGTTTAATAACATATTTTTTAACTGTCTGGGAAATTGTTTTGTTTATGGACAGTGTAGTTACTTGGGTACTTGGCCGGTTTAAATGAATGTAAGTGTTATGTTAAACAGTATACAAACTAAAATTAACCATTCGTGTAAATGGTTTTGAAAATTTTTTTTACTTCGTCGTAAGTATCATTCATTTGCCTCATGTGCTGTTTCGGTGTATCGCCAATCGCGATTTACTCGATTATTGTAGTCTATTAATTTGGCGAATTTTTTTTTTTTTCCTGATTGTCGTTGACAAATGCATATACTTAATTAAATACTTTAGTGATTACGTACCGATACGACGTGCATGTTTTATACATGGTTGTATTAGTTATCATAGTTCTGTGTAGACAATTTTTTTCATGTAGGTTAGAAACATGAGTTTTTCAGCTTTATTTTTATACCTGAGTCGGTATTCAATATCAATATTTCTGGTATTATGTAAAAAAAAATATATATTCTGTATTTGATGCATTTCTACGTGTTTTTGAACTCTCGCGTCGTTAGAATAGTAATTTTATTTCACTTTATTCCGCGCGTTGTTTCGAAATTAAAAATTAATTAAGTGGAAATGGAAGAAGAAGAAGAAAATTCTCGACTTAAGGCTCCCTCTACCTTTTGTAATATTAGTGATCGAAATTATAGGCGCATAAACGATTTTGTTAAATAAATATGAAAACGATTTCGTGCAGGTGCATGTCCGCGGCGGCGGCGGCGGCAGCCCCGTGGTCTTTATGCGGTGAATCAGCTGACGTGACCCACTTATTGAGCGCCCTGACCTAATCCCTGCTAGTAGTGTTGTTGCCATCCCCGAGCGTTGTACCCCTTTGGTCGCAGTATATTTCTGTTGATCTTTTGTTAACGAAATACCATGAACTCGTCGTCGAAAGTTCCGATTTTTTTTTTTTCGTTTCGACGGTAACGATTAAAACGATAATATGAGTGTGCCGTGTTTAGTGTTGTTTACTAGAAAATGACCACCGAGCGTCGTGTGTATTTTTGTTGTAAATAAAATGCAAAAACCTGACGAATTCGTCATGTCGGACGTCGATAGGGAAATTATATTTGGTAAACTAATGATTCATTTTTGTTAAATTAAATTGACTATTTGTAGGTATGGCGGTTTTTCATTTTTTTTTTTTTTTAATTGTGTGTGTATCCCCACCTCCCCCGGGTCGTTAATTTCTTTAATAGTTTTTACTTTTAATTTGATATAAAAACACATTATTAATATCTGTTAAATGCATGTAATATAGGTCAACAACAGCAAAGCAATGAGCAAGAATTGGCTACCAAAATGCTTCAAATACAATCAAAACGGTTTTACTTGGATGTTAAACAAAATAGAAGAGGAAAATTCATAAAAGTTGCCGAAGTAATTATAATACTATAATATACTACTTAAATAGAAAATTACCTTCTTTAGTTAAGTTTATGTTTTTTGGTTTCAAATATATACGAGTACTTTGAAAATATTTAAACATTATTAAAATAGACTAGTTGTGAATAATTATTTAATCTTTCTCATACTATTAATTAATACATTTTTTTATAATGATGTAATTTATGACTAAGTGAATAACATGGCTAAATAATTTTTTTGAATGTTTCTACATTGAGATCCTTGTGTAAAAACATTATCAGGGTCCAGACAAACTTTTACCTTTCCGTTTGGGCCAGTTCACTTCTTAAGTTTTTCTCAAAACATTTTATTACTCAAACATATTATTACGATAAGAATACAATAATATGGGACTGGAACTTTTTAAAATATATTCTGTCAAATCATATCTATTTGAGTGAAGCACTGTTAAAACTTAATTCAAATTTACATTTTCATGTGTTATTTTTAAAAATAGAAAGAAAATATTGAATAATCAGTGGGTTTCAAATTCATGTTTTTTTAAAAATATTTTTGTAACTTGATGTTTTGAGCTCTAAAATTGTTTATACATTTTGTTAAGTTTAGTTAATATTTATCTCATTGTAATCTAATTTGTGTTAATAGATTGGAGCTGATGGAAGAAGAAGCCAAATATTTTTGGCACTTTCCACAGCAGCTGATTTTAGAGATCATCTTGGTACTTTTAGCGAGTTTTACTCTCAATTAGGTAAATATTTTCAATTTCAAAATAATTGATAAATAGTAATTATCAACAGCATGTTTAACCATTTATAAGTTTTCATCTTGTATGTATTGAAGTTGTAATAATGAAATTATATTTGCAGGACCACCAAATCCAGATACCGTTCCTGAAGACGGAAAATTGAAGTCTGAAATGATGATCAAGGACAACCGTCGATATTACTTAGACCTTAAGGAGAATGCACGTGGAAGATTTCTTCGTGTATGTGGTTATTTTTTTTTTTTTTTTTATCTAGGTTTTTTTTCTTTCAAGCTTTTGGATTTTGTAAAATTGTATTTTTAAAAAAATACTAATTTGTAAAAAAACTATGTTATATTTTAGGTTTCCCAGACTATAACTCGTGGAGGTCCACGTTCTCAAGTCGCTATCCCAGCGCAAGGGATGATTGAGTTCCGTGACAATTTGACAGATCTGCTCGACGAGTTTGGTACAGATGATGGTGGTTTTAAAGGTGACTTGCCTGATGGTCGCCACATGAGGGTTGATAACAAAAACTTTTATTTTGACGTTGGTCAAAATAACCGCGGCATTTACATGCGTATATCGGAGGTAACAACTACGGCAAGTCTAAATTCTTTATTAATCTTCTGATAGATGTTAAAGTTCAATAATAAATTAACTTATATTATAATTAACAGGTTAAAGGAAATTTTAGAACCGCAATAACAGTGCCAGAAAAATCATGGTCCCGTTTCCGTGATTATTTCAGGGATTATTGCGATAAAATGGCTGAGTGTAACGAAAAAAGCACTGCAGCAACGTCGGTGCCGGCTGAAAGCACCAGTCCACAATAAACCTCCATATTATAAAGTTATATTATAAAAGTTATAAAAAAATTATATAACTAATTTTTTTTTTTTCACACACACTCATACAAACTATTGAAATTTGAAAATTGTTTTTAATTAATTTAGCTGGTCTAACGAATAGTATATTATAACAAGGTGGTGGGGATGATATTCGTCCTTATTGGAATGTGAATTTACCAAGGCATCGGATTTATGTTCTATTTGCACATCAGTTACCAACAGATTGTGCAAAGTTAAAGTCTTTTCTAGCTTGTTGTTTAAGTGATCCCTCATAATTTCTCTATTAGTGCAATATTTGTTGACGATTTTTAGATATTTTTTTTTTTTAATTCTAGTAATGACAACTACCAGATTGATGTTTTTTGTTTTATATTTTATAATAAAAATTGTTACAGTTTTAATTGAATTTTATCCAAAAAGTTGACATTTGTTAAATATTTTTGTTCTAGCTTATTGATCATTCCAAAATTTATTCAGTTTATTTGTATTTATTTATTTTTTGAAATTGTATATCAATTTAATAATTTCAAGATCGATACTTTCGAGTAAGCAACTTTTAATTTTTCCGGATAAACATAATGCAAGTTCTTTTCTTTTTTTTTTTTGCCTTTATTGTAGTGCTTGAAACATGAAAACATTTAGTCTCAAGAGTACAAAATTTAGACAAATTTTCCAACACATAAGAAAATTTCGAAAAAGTATTTAAAACTATTTAAATATATACAATTATATTACCAACATTATATGTATATAATATAAATGTTTTATTTTGTGTTAGATATTTGAAATAAGAAAATGTGTTTATTAGGTTAAAAAAAAAAAAAAACAATTTTATGTATGTCAGCTTTACGTGTACCTATTTTATTTACAGATCTTTTTTCTAGTCTATTATTCAAATTTTAAATATTTGTTCTAATGACAAAAATTATTATTTAATGTTAATAATTAAGATTTTTTCACGTACTTAAAAATTTATTTTGGAAAAAATTTCTAAATGATTGTTAAAGTTTGTTGGGTGTGGATGGTGAGGAGAGGACGTCGTCCTGAGTGGTCTGTGATTTTGAAAGTAGAACAATTGGAAATTATATATATTTTTCTCTGTTATGTTTGGTTCTTTTATTATGTTGGGCACGCGTTACACATAAAAATTGATATGCTCAAAGCGGTTATCTATTTATTTTTTTTTCCTGTCAATTAGTAAAGATTTGTGGGAACGTTGAGTTAAAGGATGCAAACACACTGCCATTCTAAATTTTCCCAAATTAAACTATTTCTTTTTAGTTATTACTTTGTTAACATTTCATATTATATTGCATAATCGTGGAAAAATCTAGCAAATTTTAAATTTATACTATGTTAAAACAATTTAAAATATTTGTAAATTAAAAATATTTATTAGATAAAAAAATTAAGAAAATTACTTTCCCACTTGAACATTATTTGTATTTTAACTCACATGCAATAGTACCTACATTATATTATAATATATTATTATTATATTCCTTGTTGATTGTTTTAGATATTTTTTTTTTTTTTACTTTATAAATATTTATTTTCCGTTTGTACTTGTTTTGTACAAAACTTGTTACCAGATTATTATGATTTTGTATAAAACAAGTAACATCTGTGTCTGGAGCAAATAAAACTAATTGTAACTTGAAATGATATTTTGACTTAACTTTTCATTGTACCAATATTATTCCTCTGTCGTAAAATAATCTTGGAATATCAATTATGTCCTATTAAATTTTAATTATTTACAGAGTAATTATTTTTATTTTTTTTTTTTTATTACAAACTTGACTTAATCTGTGAAATGATGTTTTGTTTTTGAAAAATTTAACCACCAAATAAATATCCAATGTATTTATTTTTATTATTTTTATGATTTTATCCCGTCAATTTCCTTGTGCACTAGCCTGTGTGTTAATAATTTGTTTTATTTACGTCCGAATTATAATGATGTTATTATTTTTTTCTAGTCTATAAATCTGAACAAAGAAGGCAATCAAATTATAAACCATATGGCATTCACGCCAGCCGTAATAAATAGAAAATGTGAATTACTTTGACACTGTGTTTAGACATCCTGTAATATCTTGTCGGTCGATTGAAAGTTGAAGACAATAATTATGACTTTAATTAATTCGATAATATTTTTCTTTTTGCTCTAGGGTGAAAATGATTGAAAAGACATCAGCATTGTTGTGATAGTACAATATTACTAGAATAGGATTATAAAGAAACTGTCTTATCATTCCATGGATTTATTGGCCAAATAGATGTTGAACCTATGCATTTATTTTGATCAGATTTATATTATTGGTTTCTTACATCTACAGATAATTTTAACTGATAATTCTATTTCATATTGATAGACATTATCCAAATTAATGTTTTCTCCTAACTATCATTAGTGTTTACGATTATTGGATTTATGTTTCTTAGTTCGTTTTCCATAGTCATAGTTTGATTATTCTTTTAATTATTGTAAATTAAACAAAGTTTTGTAATTGATTCAATATTTTTCAAATTTATATTTTCATTTTTTTTTCAATCGTTTTTCAGTAAAATTAATTTTTTTTTCAATTTTGCTACTAACCATTTTGTGGTCAAAAATTTGGAACTAGTTATAAAGATCAATCTTCTATGTGCTCCTTGAACCATTATTCTTTCTTTCTCCTACTATTATCCTTTAGAGTCTAGACCAGGTATTCCCAACCACTTTGCTCCTGGGCAAAAGTGTGCCATGTAATTTTTATCATATTATGTGTGTTAAACATAATCAAATTATAATTTATATTCACCCCGAAGGAAGAAATTATGTAAAAAACACCAGTCTCAAATACCACATTATGTATATTCATTATTATTTATGTGTGCCGTGAAATTTTTTTAAAATGATCAATTGCGCCATAAAGTAAAAAAAGTTGGGAACCCCTGGTCTAGACACTTCCTCATTGGCTACATTAACTACTCTGGTTTTTCCGTTTGAATAATTTGTTGGAATACCACTAGATTTTATTTACTGTTTTTTTTTTCTTTCGGGAGAAGATCAGGACTGGATACATCTAATCGGAATCAGCAAAAATTGAAATATTATAGGGATGTACCTATTTTTATATTGTTAATCAGTATGGATATTGTGAAATATTAAAGATTCAAGGCGACTCCACAAAATATCTTATTTTAAAGGTAATATTACATTTTCAATTCGTTAGTATCGAAATTCCAGTGTTAAAATATACTTATTACTTTTGTGCTTGGAATAGTAGCTGTTCAGGTCTGGTTGGTTTTAAAAACATAATTTTAATGCATAAATAATCTAGAAAAGTTGTACCCAAAAAAAATTACCCCACTGTTTTTCGTCCTTTTATTCTGATCGATTTACTAATCTAATTAATTACATACTAATAAAATGTATTCACATTTTTTTAAAGTTTTTTTTTTTCAAATCATATTAAACAGGGACTTAAAGACTTCAAAAAACCGTGCTAAAACGAGACCTGAAAATATTATTGAAATTTGTGAGTAAAGTATGAAATCTGTGTCAAAAAAAGTCATACATTTATATATTTTAAATTTGACTTAAATCGTATAGCTATCATAAACCGTGATTGGAAGATAAAAACAAGAATCGGTGGATTTACCGTTTATTCCATGGCGTATCATGTGACCGGAATTCCTTCGAATCATCACAGTCCGATATCACGGTTAAACTTCAGTTATTTTTTCTTAATGGCTTTGAATTTGAATCAAAAATTGAAATCTCAAACATTCGAATACAATATTAATTCAATAACGGAATAATTTGCACCAAACACTTGTTTGATTTGTTAACGTTTATTTTCTTTTACGATACAACAAGAACACCAAGTATTTTAATTGTGTTTTACCTTTTGACAAACGTTGATGCCGTGTATCGAACTTTGTTATTGTTTCGAAACGTACTCGTATGAAATATTAAAATAGTTAATTAAATTTTCGAAATGAATAGAGAAAGACGCGTGGGCCGTCGTAGTGTGGTACATAATCTTGTCAAACTCTCGCCGGAAAACGATAATGGTAAGTAATTCAACGTTATTTGAGTAATATAATAATTTAAATTTTTAAATTATGTGTCTATTGTATGTACTCGCTATATTAACGCGTACAAATTGGTTTAAAATAAGCAGTCTATTTAACTATTTGACTATGATCCATAGTCTTTTTTCTCAAATTTTAAAACATTATTAATACTTTATCAGCTCGTATTAATTTAAAATTCTTTTCAGTAAATGGAACATGATAATGGTTTATACGAGAATTTATATATGTTTGCAATACAATATTTAATTATATCAACATTTCTCATACATAAAATATGTATATAACGTGATTGTGCTTTTTGTAAGTAGGAACGTCGCCCATATTTCTATGTAGGTAATATTATTTACAGATTGTGTCATACATAAACGCAAAAATGATCCAGTTTTTTTTTGAATTACCAGAACAGTAGTCTCGGTTGTTTATTTGTTATAAAACAATAACCATATTCATATTCATACTATGTACTTATGAATAATTATAAAATTAATTTTATTAACCATTATATTATTCTGGTAGTTACAATAAATTCTAACTAATGGTAGTTAGTATCTAATGGTATCTGATGAATAATGAAACTATGATTGATCTTTAATTTTTTTTATTCTTCTCTGCAAACCACAAAGAATTCATCTATTGAAAAGCTCTATTTGACATTGGCTACTCTTGATTCATATTAACTGATTAATTGTCAAAACAAACCGATGGTATGATATAATTTAAAGTTAGATGTAATTAGTAATTCATACATTTAGTTTAGAATGCGTAATAATATGTCTTCAACGTATTATGTAATTCTGTTTATTATGTTCTTTAATAAAATCAAAGTTTTTTTATTATGTGAGATATTTAACTTTAATTCACTCTAATATATACAAATTTTTGAATATAAAATTATTAATGCTACTTTTTTTTTTCATTTTTTAGAAGAAAAAAAGTCAAAAGGACCGAAAAAAGCATTGTTTGACGATGATGATAAATCATTTATCATGAGGCGTAATTTAAAACCATTACACGAAGTAAACATTTTAAATTAGTTGTACTGCTTATATAATATACATTTTTACCTAGTATATTATTTATATTTAAATAATTTTTTTTCAGATTAACAATTATCAATTGTCTTCGTCTAAATCAAAAAGCCATGAAAAACTTTATGGTGATAACTTTTATGAAACTTCAGGATCCACATTTATGGAAATGTTTAATAAACATAATAAAATCCCTTTATCACCACCAAGTAAAGTTGGACGTCTTGAATCATCTATGGTAAAAAAGCGTAAAGAGCCAAATGAACCTATACTCCAATCTAAAGAACTTTATAGCGCATTAATTGATTCCCCTTGTACAAAATTTGGAAAAGCACAATTCTCTAATGCACTGTCATCTGCTTCTAAGTTTTTACTTAATCGTCATTTAGAATCTGTTAAGACAAATGCTGATTTATTTTATGAAGAAACTCCTAAGAAAAATTTGCCTTCGTCCAATAAAAATCATTTGAATGAATCAAAAGCTCCAAATTTAATGGATTTAAGTATTACTCCAAAAAAAGAATCATTTCAAACTGATTGTTTTACTCAAACATCAATACCCTCAACAGCTTTATTAGTCGAAGAGATAGAAGAACTTAAAAAAAGTGAAGTTGAGAATATTCGTCAAACTAAATTACACTGTTGTAATTTAATTAAGTCTAGATTCAGAGAAATTGAATTAGAAATTGAAAAAAACTTTGGTGTTATTGAAAATAAAATCACAGAAAACTATGATAAATTAGTAAATAAAATTCAAGATGGAAAAAATGATAGCTCTGAGTCAAAGATATCAGCAGACACTACTATAGAAACAGTGAAAGAAAAAAATTATACAAGGATGACTGGTGCTTTTGGAATTTTAAATAATTTAAATTATGATTGTAGTTTTTTGAAAACTCCTAAAACCAAGGGTAAAACCCGAGAAGAAATGTTAAATCAAGGGACATTGACGCCATGCACAATGTCATTTGTATTGCAAGAACAATTAATGCACCTAAATAGCGATTCATAAGGTAATATAATATTTATATTTCTCATACAGTCTTATTTTTATTTTATGGTATGCCATATGCATATTATTCTTGCAAACTTTAGTAACTAAACATACAAATCCACCTTTAACAATATTTGTTGTTTTACTTATATCTCTTAACTTTGATTATTTGCCAATAATTATCAATTTGATTAGTCAAAAAAAAAAAAAAAAAACGCTTAAAAATAATTATTACATGTTTTATTCATGTAACGTAACTAAAGACACTTTTTATCTAACATATTTTATTTGTTTCAGAATTTGATACTCAGTCATAAATTAAACAAATTAAAAACTACATTCATTAAAGATCAGTTTATTTCTTGGTTTATATTATGTTTTTTATATACTGTGATTTTTATTTTGTATCTAAGGACTCAAATATTAATAATACTTTTATACTTTGATGTGAATAATAATAATTTCTAATAATTTTTAAATATATATTATAGAATGGTAATTAAGTTTATTTTAAATATAATATGTATTCTAAAAAAAAGCTGACAATTTATTTTCTTAGAAGTTATAAATAGTGATTAATATTTTGTTACATTATTCAGTTACATGTTGTGTTTCTATTTCTCTTCATTGGTGTAATTATGATTTTTAAAAATATCTTAAATAATATTTAAACACCTCTTTCACACCATTAATATTTAATATCAATAATAAATAAATTTACATATTTTAGACATATTATTTTACTATATTTTTATGCATTAACTGTAGAGTAATAAAAACATTTCAATTAAGGTCTAATAATTTTAATTTTCTGTAAATAATTTGTTTTACTGTATAATTCAATCATTTTATCAATTGAATAAAGAAGGATTGGATTTGAAAATTGCTAATGCAGCACCAAAAGCAGAATCTTCTGGATTTTTTGTACACAATGGAAGATTAAAACTATTTTCAATTTCTTCTTTTATTATATGGTTTTTAGTAATGACTGATCCTGATCCTATGATTCTTTGAATTCCAGCATTCAACAACATCTCTCTTGGCATCATTCTAAAACCAAAATAAGTAATTCATGTAACTGTGTTATTATTTCAGCGCTATTTGAAATCGTATTTACTTGAGTAAATTATTTACAAGTCCTTTGGAAAAACCTGAAAATAACTCTGCCAATGTGAAATTTTTATTTGTTATATTTTCTATTGATCCATATACTGTTGGGTTATGTCTTTCAGCAAAAATTAAGGGATTTACTATCAATGGTGTCAGATGCTCATCGGCCGAAATGTGTAACAACCGATTCCACAATTCATCTTAAATCAAACCAAGTACATACACATTTATTAATGAGTTACTTAGGTTATTGTTAATATTCTAGATTACCTTCAGTTATATTTAAGCCAAGATCGGATACCCAGCTAAATACGGATCTAATGAAAGAATCTAAGACATTTCCCCCGTTCAATGAAGCTGCCACTGCCAAGTAGTTATTTTCAAAATACGGAACATACTCGACACCATCTAACCTAACAATAATATGTGTATACACAGTTATATGTTGATTAGTTGTAAGCATTATTCTAATAAATAAGTTAAATTATATTTTACCATGTTGTTGCTTCATGTCGTTGGCAACAAATGCGACTTGTGCAGAAGTGGAAATGTTAATAATTGCATCTGTCTTTGCGGTGAGTGTGGCTATTATCGAACATTGTAAGTCACCCAGAGCAACGCCTTGATCGTAAATTAAATCACGTGAAATGTTGTACAATATTTATTTCAAATAAATTTGACAATTACCAACTACTATGCCCTTTGGAAGGTTGTAAATTGGTTTATATAATGGTCCAAAATATGTTCCAGGCTGTACAACTGATGGCAACAAATGTAGTGGAAAATTCACTGTACATAGAACATCTTCATTCCACGAACAGTCTGTTGTATCAAAATAACCCCAACTAGCTGCATTGTGAGTAGACATAATCGGTTTCGGTTGATTACACAGGACTGATACGATTAAGTCTTGAATCGTTCCACTGTATTTAAAACTGTTTAATATTTCTGGTCTGAAAACGATATCGATAGCATATTATTTTTCTAAAAAAAAAAAGTAAGTTATTAATTATATTATTGCTCACTGATTTTCTTTTAACCATAAAGTGGTGATACATCCATATCCTGAGTATGCCTTTAAATGTGATTGAGGTTTAGGTAGCTTGGCCAAAAATGTTAAGTCTGTTCGTGCATCTTGCCATGTATATAAATTAGATACCAAATTATTGGTTTTTGACTCGAATCCATCTTCCCAAAATTGTTGAATTAATTGTTCATTCCAAAATACTATTCCATGCATTTGACCACAAACTCCAATGGCTTTTACCTTATTTATAATATAATTACATTATACTTATAATAATAATTAATCTTATTGTCAAAGCTGGACAAATATCATATCATATACATATAATACATATATTTATTAAATAGGTACTTATAAAATACCTAAGTTTACATATAACTGTACTAAATAATATTAACAATTATGAGTTTTGATATTTTGGCTACTAGGTACTTAAATTATTTTACATATATCTTCTCTATAAATGTAAAATAATATAGGTAATTAACAAATATAGATATTAATTTATCATCATTATTTTTTATTTAAATTGAAATATATTAATATCAAAGAATTATTTAAACACTTATTGGGAAAGATACGTTTTATTAAATGTTCTATAGCTCAGTACCAATTTGCATAATATTTCCAATAAATTTTTTTTATTTAAATTATATTAGTTTGAATATTACTTTCATAAATTTACATGCTACGGTATACCTTTTTCAGCAAATCGCCAGCTGTTTTAAGACATTCTTGTAATGTTTTAAAAATTTTAATAACATCTTGCTCGTGGCCATTTTGATGACTGGGATTTACATTTGCTTTGGTCGGAGTGGATTTCGCATAAACTGCCTCCAAAGTTCGACTGTCCATCAAAATAATTTTTACCGAACTCGTCCCTATGTCTATTCCAAGTATTAACTTCTCAAAATCCATAATGTTATAGTTAATTGTAAACATAAAACGATATAATTAAATATAAGAATCGCGACACCCAGCACGTTAGGTGGTCAACTATGAAGTACGAAAGTCGATTTATCATGTATGTAAAACTGGTTTAGGTAGAGGCTACACCAGGCGCGTACTGGCACTCCGAGATATTTCCCAGTGGCCTTTTTTTGTGTAGATCCTTTGGCAATTTGACATGATCTTTATTTATATAAGTTTTCAGTTTTTCTCATTAATACCCACCCATACTAATAATATTGAACTAATGTATTGTCTATTCATGATCATGAGTATAAAATGTATGTTATATCCTTATATAATATATATATTATATAAAATAACAGGCCTTTTTAATGTTCCGATTTTCTGACGAAACTAATGAACTTTTTTACAATTTTTTTTTCACAGAATTGTTCCTAATACTTTGCCGAGTGTCACCACATTTCCCATATTTGATCGAAGGATAGAAGGGAAGCTTACACTCGATATTAAAATAATTATTTCACACACGAACGAAGCCGGGTTATTCAGCTAGTTATAACATATATAAGTATAAGTATAGCACAGAAATAAAAATGTGTGTATTAATTATGTGTATAATAGGTATGTTCGTTAATTAGTCTATGGTTCCGGTTGATCACTGGCCGATGCAATCGGTACACCTCATTTGCGCTTTCAGTGTACTGCACCACACTGCATCGGTGTAAAAAAAAACCAGTTAATAATTTACAAAAACTAGACAATTAAGTCATCGATGACATTATGCGGAAAATATAACATGTATTCGTTAGAATATAAAGAGCTTTTTAAAATATATGTATTTTTATTAACCATTTCATTAACGCTCTTTCTTAAAATTAAAAATAATTAAAACTCGGTCGAAGAATCACCGCTTCATTTTATTCATAGGTGGCGTATCACTATTATACAAAAATGTAATTTTTTTCAATCTGTATTTAAATCTCTTTGAAACGAGTTGAAAAAATATAAAACGAGTATAGTATTTTTAGTATTTATCTATAGGCGCTCATGTTAACTTTCTTTTTTTTTAATTCATAGCACCCTACTACTTTATTGTAGTCTCCGAGGAAAACATTCTCAATACTCCATTGTTGTATCCACTATAAATGCCGGCCTAATGCTAGCGATTGTCACTCACATTACCTACTCATCAGGTAATATAAATGCAAATATTTAATTCTCAGTGTCCACAACATAAAAATGTTGTTTAGTTTTTTTTTCAAATTTTTTAAATACTTAATAAAAAAATTCATACGTTTTAAAATATCAAATAATCATTTTGCTATCATTTTAAATACTACTTTAGTGTAGCCACAGCCTTAATAATTTGTGTTACCTAATCTTATATTATATTGAGTCCATTGATCATGCAGACTGCAATATCAATTGTAAACAGCATTAAAATATTTGTAGGTCAAACCAGATCGGGTTATTATGTTCATATAGTATTAATTACAAAAACTTGCCTTTTGATTGATTATATTTTTATCATATCATATAATGAGCATCGGTTATTTTTGAGTATATAATTATAACAGCATTGATGCAGTCCATTTTATATTGTATGCATGATATCCATACAATATATTATTTGTACATAAGAAAAATGTACGTGTTATAAAATAAAATTATAGTTATTTTTTGTATTTTCGTTAATACCTAATGAGTCAAAGACTTGAAATTTCGATTTTGATTTTAAAATTTAGAAATTAAAATAAAATATTAAAGCGTATTAGTGTATTACCCATTGATAAATTATTATCGAAAATTATAAAATATAAAAATACCATAACACATAGTCACTGACCATAAAACAGATTATATCTTCTAATTTTATGTACTTATACTCACCTGTTAAAACAGAGCATATATTGAGTATATTCCTTGTGACCATGTATAAAATATAACTATAAAATTATACAATCGAAAATCCCCAACCATTTGAATGAATACACGATTCAGTTTTAAAATGAAAAACACAATTTCAAGATTTGTTTTTTTTTGTTAGTGTAAAATTATATTTCAGTAGTTTTTAATGCAATCTTTTATGAGTCGGTCACTATAATTTTAACGATTAACCTTTCTTTTAACAAAAAAATAAATAAATTCTTGGATTCGTTTTATAACACCCATATTTCCTATATAAAACATAAATACCTAATGAGTATTGATATTCGACAGTGGTTTTATTTTTAAATAAAGAATTTTGAGCGTAACTTGAATGTTTCTTTTTTCAGGAAGGGGGACTTTGTTTCATACAGATAATATCATATACATAGCATTAACAAAAACAGGAATATATAATCAGTGGCGGCTTTTTGGAGTGAAGTATGAAAATAAAAATGAGGTACCTATTTTTTTAAAACCATTCTTACCTAAATTTTTAGCGTAAATAATAATGCTTGATAAGTATCAACTTATCGATAGCTTAATTTTTTCAATAATTTTTACCCATTTGTAATTTTTTTTTCAATTGGATTGTTAAATTAATTACAGGATAAAGCTATGTGAAATGTAGGAAATAACAGTCAAGAAATTTTAATTCTTAGTTTGCGATGATGAAATAGATGTAGCATTAGATGTTCAAAGTTCAAACACCCAAAGATAATATAAATTTGGTCATTATCGTCAAACCGTTTACTAGACAATGGATACTAAGAAGTATAGTGAAATCGATTTGGATGGAGATCGTCACATTTCTCTAGTCTTTCTTTGTCATTTCAGTTTTGTTCGAATCGACGTCCGAAGTATGTTAATTTGTCGCCATTGCTGCTTTGCACAGTAGTTTATTTTAGGTATATCACTTATCCGATGTATTTTGTTTGTTCTAAGTATTTGAAGCAATAAAATGAAATTCAGTCGTGATGGATGCCTCAGTTGTGTTGTTTTTGCGAACACCATTTCGACGTTGGAAGTCCAATGATAGAAACGAATTATTACTTCTCAATGTACGTAATTTCTTCGTTTTATATTTATATATATATATATTTTTTAACTCGATTATTTCGACGCACGATTTATAATTTTAAATATTTTATTAGTACATATTTTAATTATAAATTATGAAACATGAATAAGTTACATTTAAAATTTGGTTCGTTCGTAATATAAAATAAAAAAAGCCTAATTAAACTAGACACAAGTCATTCAAAATATAATATAATATTTAATTTTATAATAAGATTTTGCTTTTAAAATGGTTGATATTTTGGAAATTATTTTATCTGATAAACAAAACATAAGTAGTAGTGAAAAAAAGAAAATAATCATTCTATTATTAGTACAAAATAAAATAGATCTATGCGGTATTTGTATTTAAAATACCAGAAATTTATTTTTTCTACATGCCGATATTTTATTTGAATGCGCAATAAAATTAATGTATTTGTTAAATATTTGAGTTAGGTAAACATATTTACATGTCGGATATATCATATATCCCACAATAATTGTGGATTAAGTGTAAGTAATTAAAACGATTATATTAATTTTTTGATAGCTTCCTGGTGAAAAAGAATGTTTTATCATATTACATAAAATACAAAAAAAAAAGTGGTTTGCAAATGGACGCCATGGATATTGATTCCGGGATGCAAAATAATTACTAAATACGGCCTTGAGTATAATGAAATGATTTTGAATAATAAGTATTTAAAAAATATTTTAAAAAAAAGTTTAATTTTTATTTATTTTTAAGGACATTTTTTTTTATTTTTAGATTATATTTGCATTTTTTTTTCTGGCCATTTTTTAATCGTTTTAAGGTCATCAACTTCCGAGCTCTGGCACCAACTATAAGTATGGTATAAATGTATAATCTATACTCATAGTTATACGAGTATACTACCTACTAGGTACTTATTATACTGGCAGTCTATAATAATTGTCATTAAGTTTATATAATTCTATCCGAATGCGAATAATTTCATCAATTTTCTCACAATTATTGATAAATGTATTTGTGTTTTTTAAAAATATTTAATAATAATAATTGTCATTGCGTTTGTGTTTTTATGATTAATGTAATAACAGAAATAGTTTAAAAAATAACGTTTCACGATAAAAATTGAAATAAAAAAATATAGTGTGTCGCTAATAATATTAAATTGTATACCTAGGTACTGTTTGGTCTTAATTGGCCTATTTAAGATAATTATTACATTACAATAATCTAATATATGCTTTTGTTTTGAAGTGATTAACTGTCCTTGGTATTGAGGTCACCAATAAATAACGTCGAATAAATTTAAACGTGTTTGTACAATTTTCAAAATTATTTTTATTTAACTAATTCGTCAAAATATTGTGGATAGGATTTATATGACTGCCAGCAGAATTTGACAACACAGTGTCCAATGAGCTGTCCTACACAGAATTATAAGACAATATTTTTTTTAAAGTAATATCATACATTTATAATGGCACCGAGAACTAGTAGTTGGCCAGTGTGGAAAAATATGTTAAGTACAGATAGAAAAATAAAATCAGCTGATGATTGGATCGAAGCACGTCGAAAGGAAGATGGTGCTGACGGGTTGTGGAGAGTTCACGATGGACTGTATAATCTTCAACAGTGGATTCACAAACATCCCGGTGGACCACAGTGGTTAACAATTACAAAAGTAAGTATTTACTATATTATACAAATTAAAAAAAAATACATTTTAAATTTGTAAATAAAAAAATAACCGATACTTCTCAGCATAATAATGAAAATTAATTAGATAATTTTTTTTTTTTAATGATAAATTTTAATTTTATATTTTATAAGAAAGTTGTTAAATTAATATAAGTAAAAAGTGCAGTCAACGTAAATCTAACAAGAATACGTCCGTAAAAATAATTTAAAACATTTGACAAAGAGTGTATGTTAATTTTAAATTGAGCGAGGAATTTAGGTATTTCTAAGTTAGATATTCTAAATGGTTTTTTCTTTTATTGTTAACACTTTCAACACATTTTCATAAAGCAACTTTTCAAATCATAAATTCGACATAAATTATTGTTTAAAGGGTTGTTTTTGATTTCCTTAGTAGTTTTTCTCAAAGTACCCAAAGAAATTTTAAATTTTATTTTCTTTATGTATTTTCTTTATATTGTTGAAAATTTTATTTTTCCTGACAAAATAAGTATCTAATTTTGTCTCTTTTAAATTTAAATTTTAAAATAACTTATTACTTTGATGAAGATTTTACAAAATACCTACTGAATGGCCAATGGTTTCATATGTATTTTACGCAGACCACTTTCGCTTAGAATCATTTTTCTAGTGCAATATTGACTACTGCATTGATTTATCATTGTTTTCAAATTTGTAGAAAATACTTTATAACTACAATAATAACTATCTCATTAAATCATCTCTCTCTGGTTTTATTGCTCTTAGAAATGTAGATTTATAGATTATACGAGTACAATACGTCTGTACTTATCCCATCACATCGGAGAGGATTTCTAATTTTTTTTTTCATTTAAATGCGTACTATTATTGAACTTCAATCCTACTAAAGTCATAACCATTTCGAAAATTATTTTCCTAAATAATAGCAATAATAATTAGCTTTAGGCGCATTCAATGTACAAATTAAAAAAAAAACATTCAATTAATTTTAATACGAATACCAATTCGTTGAAAAATAATTTTACTGATTGATAGTACCCTAAGTAAAGGAAATATTATTTATACATTTCTGATCATATGTTTGTATACGGCAGGGTACCGACATCACAGAGTTATTTGAAACGTATCATTTGAATGGCAAAGCAGCAACAGAAGTTTTGCGAAAATTCTACGTACGTCAGGCCGAGTCACCAAGGAAATCGCCGTTTACGTTCGACCAGGATGGATTCTACAGCGTGTTGAAGTCTAGAGTTTCCAAGAAGTTATCATCCAGCGTTGGTTTAAACAACGATTATCGATCGATAAAATCAGCGCTCGTCGTCGACACGTGCTTCCTCATTGCGTTAGTCCTCTGCGCGGGGGTTGCTCAGACGGAAAATTATCTGTTGGCTGTGTTGGCCGGCATTACTTTGGCACTCGGAACGGTTGCCAGTCATAATTTTACACATCTCAGGGACAATTGGAGGATGTATTACATACAATTAAGCCTATTTTCCGTAAGGTTGTTATAAATTATTGTTACCTATTACTATATAAGTGTATAATTTATATATAACAATAATCATGCATATATTTAGTTGTACCAGGTTACGGTTAGGTAAATCTTCGTTGAAAATTTCCTCGGCCAATTTATTTTCAAATAATAAAATAATCGACTAAAAATATCAATAAAATGTTTCAAATTTAAATTTACTACAATTTTATCATTTTATTTACAAACAATATAGTTTGTTTACAATATTTTTTAATTAAACTACAAATAAGTATAATATATGTTAAGTAATTACCTAGAGCGAAATTTGTGTTTATTTTTAATTGATTAATTTTACAGTTGCCGGAAATTGAAAATGTTATTATTTTGATCTGTAGGTTAATACAGTTATAGTTAACGGAATTCAAATTTGATAGTTCATTTCATTTTTTACTATTGATCAAGCGAGTTTAATACTTAAATTGCCCTTATTGTATAGCAGAGGCCAGAAATAGTAAGCCATACCAAATTAATACATTACATTTCTATATTTGACGATTAATAAAGTAGGTATATTTGATAAAATGTATTCAACTCAAATATTATATAATCGTATAATAAAGTAATGAATCGTATTTCATAAATTGGGAAATATCAGATCAATTCACGGTAGACCTCAACCAAGTTTTGACCCATTTCGTAGCACAAAAGAATGTTCACAATGTTCACATGTAGCTGGACACACGTATATAGCCATGATGAGCAGTAAGCATTTAAATATACTGATATATACTGTTGGAATTAAGACTTAGCGGATCATATTTGATATATTTATGTTATTAATTTGTTTAAAGTTGGCGTGACTAATTGATTTGAGCGGATTCGGTAGTTTTGGGGCCTAAATGTTCTCAAGCTACCTTTTATTTGCGTCAATTTTCATTTATTATATCCATAAGTTATTAACACTTCTTATGCCACGCCAAATTGAAATAGTTTTTAGTCGTTATAATTGTATGCGCAACAGAGAGATTACAGATGATATTCTGCTGTCTTTTATTTATTTTTCAATTGTTCACATGTTATTGTTTCGTGTTGCAGAGAATGGAGAATATCGCATGTCCTTAGTCATCACATTTACACGAATACTGTACAAGACTTAGAAATGACGCTGTTATATCCGTTCATTCATTGGTTTCCGACTAGAGACAAACCGTCCAAAGTTCGCTTAGCTCCTTATCTTACACTCGCCATATATCCGTTCGTAGCGCCCGGGCAATTAGTCATCAGGTACCTCTGTCGTATCGATACTATTGTACGGAGCATTTTCTTATACTTTGAAAAATAATAATGCTTTCCCGATATACCTATAAAACCGTGTATTATAAATTAAAAATTGTGTTTCAGGACTTATAAGCGCAACAACGACACGGCTGACCTTCTACTGTTCGTCATACCGATCATATTGATGTTCTGCGGACACATGCCAATAACTTCCGTCTTTAATAAATGGCTTGTTATAGTAATGACAAGTAGTTTTGTGTTTACGTTCCTTGGTCTCAGTGTATCTCATCATTTTCCTGAAAATTTCCACGACGGAGACTATATCGAGTAAAAAAAAAATAAACATAACAAAATGTATACATCCGTAGTAAATAATAATACGACCGTTTGATATAAGTATTCTCATTATAAGCGTGTTTAAAAAATCTACCAACAAATTATAATTAGGTACATTGCAATAATTGCTTATAAATATAGGTATATAGATAGCAGTGGTGGTCAAATGATTTCGGTACGAGGGGAGATTTAAATTGATTTTCGACAACTCTTTGATCATTGAAAAAATAGTTAAGTAAGTTTTAAGTAGAGAATGTACTTAAAATAAATAGCTTAACATGGTTAATATTGTAATTAAATTATAAAATCTATTATTTATTTTGCCAGTACTTTATTTGGGGTTTACAATTATAGACACACGAATCACGATGAACATCCGTAATACATTAAAACGACTTAGAATAACATGGTTACACAATTTAAAAATACCTAAGTATTAAACATAAAGATATTTCAAACATACGACCATCGTATTTTTTCATTAAACTATAAAAAAAAGTTATATTTTTTAATAATTATCTTTTCAGTTTGACCACCGATGAGGTAGCCACACTTAAAACACATTAATAAATCTATTTACATTTGAAGAAATAAATATACATTAACAATAAAACGCGGAAGTACTGTATATGAGTAATGAAAAGATAGTACTTATTATAAATATTTTTATCTCGAAAGACCTTTGAGCCTGAGGCTGCTCTATAATGATTCAAACAATTCGAACATGATAAATTCTTTATGATCATTATGGAAATGTGACTCTTAACGTCATGTTCTTTATCGGTTTACATTTGAACTTTTAATTTTACCATTATTTTATTCCTCAATAACTGTAACTATTTAGCTTCAACTAATGTAGGTACCACATAACACGTGCGATCTGTTTTGAATAAATTTTCAGGTAGACACTTTCGTTCTTAGATTTTTAGTTTTTTTTTTTACCATACTGCTTATATAGTTTTTAATAATAACGTATAATAACGTTCGTAGATAACTTGACCGTATGAATTTCAATATTTAATGTAATGCCATCCAACGCCAGCCTTGAAATAATGTTTGTTCTAGACGTGTACCACATAACATGTGCGATCTGTTTTGAATTAATTGTTAGGTAGGCACTTTAGTTCCTAGATTTTTAGTTTTTTTTTTACCATACTGCTTATATAGTTTTTATTATATAATAATGTACGCTGATAATTTGACCTTATGAATTTCAATATTTTATTTAATGCCATCTAGGCAATCTAGATGGCAATCTAGCCTTGAAATTGGGTTTGTTTTAAACGTTTGAATCGATTTCGACGTTTCAAACGAAATAGGTCTCCGTTAGGTTAAAATGTTTAGACAACAATTTTATTTGATACATCCAAACGTTAATAATTCATATAGTTTTACATTGTTTTCTAAATATTATTTTATTGTTTTATCTAGCGACGAACACATCGATTGGGGACTCCATCAAATGAACACCAGCACAGAGCGGAACGAACCGATTGATAATATATTTTTATCGTTAATAACATTTGGCGAACATACGTTACACCATTTGTTCCCTGCTTTAGATCAGAGTTTAATACCGTTGGTGAAAGACGTCTTCGAAGACACGTGTAAAGAATTCGGGTTGGATTTGACGCCAAAACCGTTTACATCGATCATACGCGGACAGTTCAAACAATTAGTTCGTATGACGCCTAATAATCCAAAAAACAGAAAAACTCAGTGAACAATGTATGTAAAAGTGAAAAAAAAAAATGTAATTTATTCCTCATAAAACACCAATAATATAGTGTTTTGACTTTTCAAGGGTGAAGTATTTAAAATCCAATTTCTATCTTTTAGTCTAGCTAAACTATTGAAAAACGATCTTTTCGATTTCCTGTAAGTACTTACAATCCTGGTTTGATTTTTCTACTCGTTGATAGAAAGATACTACATGTAGTACTACACTTTTAATAAATATGTACACATTAGAAAAATGACGACTAAAAACAGTGTGTTTTAAATAACTGTGAAATTATAATTATTATATTAATTTACTAACATGTGTATAAGTAATCTTAAGCAGTGATATTGTGAACATTATTTTTCTAGGGACGAGCCTCAACAAAAACGGGTGGTGTTAGTCTAAAAATGTGAATTAACATCATTTTTCATTAGTTTTCAGGTAAAACTTGTATAAAAATTCGATGTACGTTCTAGATCTAGAACATTTGAAAATTTAAACAACAGCTATATTTTTGGCTAACGAAAGGGATTTTAATATATTCATTACAAAATGACAATATTGTTAGTGGAACAGTATCTGATGTGTTAGAAAAAATATTTTTCACAACTATCATTTTTTTTTTTTTTTTAGGGTGATTAAGTACTTAACCAAAGAAATGTCTGTGTAAAAAAAAAATGTATTTTCTTTTTATAAATGCTAAAATAATATTTAAAAAAAATCGTGTATTTAATCATTTTTTCAATAGACGAGTGTTTTGTGTCTGACACTTGAACATGTGCATGAGTATTTTTTGAAGTTTGTTACTCCATTGACCTTAGGACAATAGTGGTCAATGAATTGTATGCCATTAGTTCATCATTTATCAGATATGTCATATCTATATTCAATATTGTATTGACGTACATCCATAATCTTAATCTGTGGCGAACGCACATATATAATGTTATTAAATAATATAATTTATTTATGTATTATATTAGCGTTCGGTGAATGTGAAAAGAAAAATTACTCCATTTTACAAGGAATATAATATTTAGTGGCCCGATAATAATCGATTCATACTCATCAAATAAACTACAATATTATAGTTGTTGACAGCGTGTCAATAAAATTCAACCTTTTTTTTATTTGTTTGATGAAGATACAGCTCAATATATTATGATAAATATTATTGACAATATGGAACTAAATTGATCAATTATTTTAGTTCAAATCTTGATAGTATGATAAACCATAGATTAAATATACCATAGATAGACCATGGGTATAGGAAAATGGACACCAATTTATTTAGTTACAGAAAGTTTTAACAGAGAGCGCTGCTCATTTCGTCATTTTATATTATCGTAAGTACTTTTTATAATTAGTGATATTTTATTTTTACTCGTAATACACAATCTGTATCAGACTATAGACACAATGAGCATATTTGATGAGAGTTACATTGTTTGACATGAAAAATTTGATGATAGAAGCCACCCGACGAAGGCTCTTTCTGTGGTTTTTTTTTTAATTAGTTTAATTTATCTTAAGAGATCGCGACACCACTAATGCTTCAAGCGTCTCAAGGGATTGCCAGGTATGGTGGAAGTGGCCAAGTTTATTTGGATGGTTATTTAGTTAGTTATTATCTCTAATATGAGATTTTATAATATGTTTTTGCTTCGTCATTGTAAGTAATGATAAATATATTTTTATTACTCGCTAGTGTACCCGTAGATTAAGAAATGTCAAATTAGCTAAGTACATTTTTATTTATTTTTTATTTTATCGGGGATGCAGTATGTGTCACCTTTATCCAATGGTTAAAGTGGGGAAATGTTGAGGGAGGGGACTTTTTTCGTTTTTTTTTTTTAAAGGGGGGGACTATATTTAATAAAAATTAAGGAGAAAAATTAATCGTGATATTTGCACCAGAAACGTATAAAAATCGTACAAATCAGTAATTATATAATAAGTCCTTAATTATATAATGATATAATGATAGTTCGTTATGAATACATAATTATGTAACAATAGTAATAGTAATAAAACGAATAAATATACGTAGGTGTGTTTGCGTGAGGCCGGAATAAGTGAGTCATCAGTTCATAACAGGGCGGGTGACACGGCCAATGAGAGCCGAGCTGCTCGCTCCGCCCGACCAATGACAGCCGAGTTGCCCACGCAACCCGACCGATCGAGAGACGCCCGAACCTTCAGCGGTAGCTTACCAACGTAAGGTGTGCAGTCTAGTGTCGACCGCGGTTCAGAAAGCTCGTCTCGATTATAACGAAACAGTTTTCACGGTTTCAACGAATTCCTTTCGCGGCGATGGTAATAGTATTTATCGACGAATAATCGCACGTCTCACGGCGGTCGCGTGGGCGCAACCAAATTATTTCGTCGCTAAAATACTACCGTACCATCGATGTTTATCGTATTTTCCGTCTCGATCGCGTTCGCGGTGCGCCGCTGTTCGCCAAAACAGCTTGTGAATTTTACCGTCCGCCAAAAACAATCGAATTATGGTAATATCGTGGTTCGCGCGAGTAGTGAATCGTTCCGTAGTGTTTTTATTCGAGTGTACCAGCACGAAAAACGTTGTGAAATGTTTCGGACCCGCCGTATGAAAACGGTCGTCAATGGATTCGACGACGGCCCGAGGTTAGTGATAATATTATATCGATGTAATAAATAAGTACGACCCACCGACGCGTTGTGAAGAACTTATTGTTATTATATAATATTATTAAACCATTGTCATATAACGCGCGTTGGAACTGATAAATTGCGCGTTGTCATCAATACGATTTTCGGAAATGAGTTTCATTTCGGCGCCGAGTAATATTAATAACGAGAACGGATAAAATCCATTACGCGCGTCGTCTAGTCACCTATATTAGGTACGCACACTCTTATAGTCATATGTTTATTTATCCGATCGTCTCCTATCACGCGCGCTGAATCGCAAAGTCGTTCGTTATGGTGTTGGTAATGCGGATTTGGCACAGCTTAAATAA
Organism: Drepanosiphum platanoidis; assembly: GCA_948098885.1. Lineage (NCBI taxonomy): Eukaryota > Metazoa > Arthropoda > Insecta > Hemiptera > Aphididae > Drepanosiphum > Drepanosiphum platanoidis. Next base: position 8,885,524 of record OX402532.1, read on the forward strand.
CATCCGCGGCGGATGGAACTACATGTTATACGTATCTTGGTTCACACTAGTAAAAATTTACGCTGTCCGTCCAGTGGCGCGACTGGGCCAAATTGGGCCCTAGCGTCGTTTTGAAGGGAGAGCCCTAAAATTTATGTTTTTTACAATAATATACATATACTATTATACAATAGTCTTCGTTCAAAAAGTGCCTATTAATCCGCCGGGCGAGCCCGAGCGCCGAGTAGCGAGTATAGTATTAGTGAATTCGACGGCCACTCGGTCGAGCGAATGAGGAATGCGACGCTATATTAGCGTGGCCGCTGTGACGGGACGACGACGACACGGCCGCACGCAGCGGACGGACCTCCGGATACCGCGGTAACGATTCTCGGTTAAGTAAAAGCCGTTACGAAAACAATTACTTTCCATGATTCCTGAATTATTCTCATTGGCTTGTTCGTTTCAACCGTTTTAACGGACGACGCGGGGATTTCCTTTCCGTTGTCCTTTCAGTCTTCGTCGGTTCGCGAGTATGTGTCGGGGTTCTCCGTGCGGGTCCGTTTTTCGAGAGTTTTATGCCGACCGCCATAATCTCGTTTCTCGGTTTCAAAATTTCGTTTCGAGTCGTTGGTAAGGAGTAATTATCGACGAATAATCGCATGTCTCACGGCGGTCGCGTGGGTGGAACCAAATTATTTGTCGCTTAATTTACTACCGTACCGTCGGCATATTCGGTGTTTAACGTATTTTTCGTATCGGTCGCGGTGCTGCGCCTCCGCCGTTCGCCAAAACGGCTTGTGAATTTTACCGTCCGCCAAAAACAAACGTGTCATAGTAATATCGTGGTTCGCGCGAGTAGTGAAATAATCGTTTCCGCGTGTTTTTATTCGAATGTACCAGCACCAAGTTTACATGGATCACAAACATCATAGGACATCTAGGTGAGAGATACTATTATTTAAAATTCTTTTTTAGAAAAAAAACTTAGGATTACATTTCATAACTTAACAGTAAAAGAGCAATATAATGAAATTAAAACTAATTTTCTTTTCTTTTTACTTTAACTTTGCAGCCAATTGATGATCCACAAGTCATTGTATGAACCTTCTTTAAACTTTTAATTTAATTTAATTTAATTCTTTTTTATTTTTTATTTTCAACAATAAATTTGATACTTTACATTATGTTTTTATGTTTCTTTATTTACACCTTGTCTTTACTGGTAATTAATTTAGTTTCTATTAGTTATTCTTAGCTTGGTTAGCTCCTTACTCTTAGTTGAATTTTATAAACAACACATCATAGTATAACAATAAGTTCATTATATTTTATACAAAATAATTATAGTTATTTGATTTTGTTTTTATATTAAGTACCTACTACCAAAAAAATGTTTGGAATATTGTTAAAAAGATGATTCATATAATTATTGATAAATTACAATTTTCAAATTACTAAATTTAGAATAATTTATTTTACAATTTTAAAAGTGAAAAACAGACATTCCTCCTAAAAATATTAACGTAAGTGTATAATTCGTTATTTCAAATTAACAAAATAAGCCTTGAGAAGACAAATCTATGACTTTATAATCGTAAAATATGCATAAAATCTTTTACCAGTAAAATTTAGGAATATACAAAAAAAAGCTCTAGAAAAATGTGCATTATTACACTATACTTAATCAATGTTTTAACACGGCATGCGCGGCATATCTATGTATACTTAATCTATGGATAAACATATTAAATCAATTTAGGAACCATAATTTAAGAATAGAGCAATAAATTATAAAATTAAAAAAATATTTATAATACAAAATTATTATTTATGTACACACAAAAACAAAACAGTCAAAGTAATGTCACTTAACTAGGTGTAAATAGATTCATTACATTCAATTATTTTCACAGCCTGACCTATAACGATAATCCGCAGCGAAAATCTTTTAATTCAGTACACATAAATCTGGAAAATGACTCAACAGACACGTCGATTCTTTGGGATAGTCTAAAACAAATCTTTTGACTTCTTCGTTTAAATACGTTTTTGTCACAACACTGGATTGTTTGTTTTTAATAGCTCTTAGAATTAATATATTTCTACACGCAATAGGATAGATATCAATGACATCAATATTGTTGTTTTTACACCGAGAGCTAACGCCGCTCACAAAATATAATATAAACTCCATAAATTTGTCTGTGAAATTTAATTTCATCAGCAGTTCATTGAATATACTCGAGCACGTTTGGAACACCAGTGGTGATTCGGCACACATATCAACCAGATTGCTAACTTGTCCCAAAGATAAAGCGGACAGAACAGTTTTCTCAAAAACCATTGGGCTCACTTTAATACATTTTTCATAAATAAATATCGGTAATTTCAACACGCTCGATCCCAATTGATTCCAAACATCTATTAAAATCAGATTCAGAGCCAAATCGTTTCTATTTAGAATGGATTCAATATATCTGACGTACACATCAAATTCAGCTTCTCGGCCCAGTATGTGTTTCAATTCGACCATGCGATCGGGTTCGACGGCATCGAAGTTAATACCATTGAAAAAAGTCTGTACATTGGACCGTACATCCAGCGCAGCGTCATAGGTGACATTTGAAGTCGTCAATAGTTTCAACACGAGCTAAATTCAAAAAAATAATTCTAAATAATATAAAGAACATGACTAATATAATCTAAATTGTCTACCATCGAAAGCAAGAACTCACCGTACATTTGTTGAATGTCTCGTCCGAATTCTTTACATTTTTCAAGTGTTCCAAAAACGCTGCCAAACGACCTCTGTTGATTTTTCGCAAATCATTCATCGTTATGATCGTTTCAGACTTACTTTGACATTGTGATTTTTTTGATCGAGTGGTGGTGACAAACGTCAAGTGTGAAAAATCAACACCGTTTGAATAACCGAATCATTTATAGAACGAATTATTTTTAATTCGTGAAAAAGCATAAGACAAACGCGTCACCTTCAACGGTATTACCATAATTTAAATAATTATAAAATCTTAAAATTATTGCAATAAATTTGTGATTCAAATATGAATGTTTTACCGACAAAGTTTATCAATCTTTAATGTTTTCATTTGTTATTGTCTCATTGTCAACAAATTAGAAACGATGTGATAAGAAATCGTTATCAAAATAACAATAATAATAATATTATAGCACTGAAAATTGAAATGGACAGATAATAAAAACACTTGGTTTTAATTTTAGTACTATAATTATATAAATCTATTCTGTATTATTAGTTGTAAGTGGATGTAATTTAATTTTAGTTTCAATTTATTCGTCTAAAGTCTCAACATGTCGTTCGGTGGTTTTATTGATTTTTTTCAAAAGGGAAACGTGAGTGCTGAAAAGCGATTGGAAACATTTTTCTTTCAAGGATGTAAAATAATACTAATTTGATGCTTATTTCTGTAGACATTTAGACCAAAGAAGAAGTTTTCGCCCGGCACGCTTCGCTATTCTCTATACAAACATGCACAAGCTTCATTGAACTCTGGTATTAACTTGAGGAGTGCAGTGCAGTTACCGCCCGGTGAAGACCTGTATGATTGGATCGCTGTTCACGGTATTGTTACTATGACACTCTACACTCTTACTTTTGACTCGTTATTTAATGCGCTGTAATCTTAAAGAATTCTCATTTATTCCTTTTAAACTCTGGCAATCATCTAAAGAGCCTACTGTATTTGTTGAAACGGTATTTATTAAAATTTCTTCTAAAAAATAACATGACATTGACATTTAATTTACTACTATACATCTATATATTTAGATTTTTTTAAAATATTGCTTGTTTCGAATTTTAATACTCATTTCAAATGTCAAAAATAGTATTTGATTTCAGTTGATAAATCATAATTTTGTAAAATAATATTTTATAACCTGTAGACATATTCATTTATATTATATCTATATTTTTAAATTTGACCCATTTGAGATTTAAATAGTTAAAAACTAAAATTAAATTCAAACTATAGGTTTTTGAATCATTTAAACACTTGCATTTGCATATGATGATCAAATAGATTTTACAGTATTAAATATTTTCAAATACTTAATTCAGACAGATTATTTATTAGCAATATAGACTTATGTAATAATATTAATATAAAATTGCGTTAGAGGTATTTTTAAATTCTTAGTAGAGCAAGGGAGCTAGTAGTTTTACCATTACGTTTATTTTTTTATTTTTTTTGTGTACCACAGAAGATATATTTTAATCAGTACAAGTGTACCCATTTTCAGTGAAAAATTGTATTCATGGAACTTTTGAGAAATTATTATTCAAACTCCTCAATAGTAGAAAAAAATCAATAACAAAATATGACAATTTCTTCAAAGTTTTATTAAATAAGTGTTTGAATAACAGGTTACTATGGTAATATAATTATATGTATCATTTTCTAAGGGCTAATGTTGTCCATTTTGTGTCACGTTTCTAGAACATTACATTTCTAGCTCCAGTAATAATTACTATTATCAATTACCAATTATAATATAATTTTTTTTTTAAAACAGTAACTGCATCTCTTTTTAACTTTCTTTTTTCATTGAAATTAAAGCTTTAATTGCCTGGTTTTTTAGCCTTAAAAAGTTTAACATTAGTAAATCTTTGGTTTGGGTGGTATTATATTATATATTTCATTATTTATATTTGATATGATTATATTTACCCAAACTAAATAAATAAAAAGCAATACATTTTGCTATAGTATTTTTATTAAACTCATGTTAGTGAAAATGTGAACAACTTATATTAAAATGTTGATTGTATTTTTTTCTCCTAGTGCTTATTACTTTGTAATTGGATTTTCAAGGATTGGATGAAAACTGTTAACTGAGTTATGGCATTTTTGTGTAATATGTTTGGTGAACAATAATATTCACAATGTTCGCACGTCAGTTGGTGTTCTTTAGTTAAAAGGCGGCAAATCCGTGTAGACTCTTATGATAATGTCATCATGGCAAGATGCAAAGGGCGGGGATTTCCACACAGGGTTTGTTTTATTTCTTTGAGTTTATAGTAGCCAATAGGTACCTTTGGTGGCGTGTCCAGAGGAAGGGAGATTTTAGGATATATTTCCCCTCCATTATCCTTTTTTTAGCAGAGTAACAAATTATTTAATAGACCTATTATTACTTATTAGTTTATTACCTATTATATTATATACCTATACATCATACACAAGTAACTACAATAATTTAATTTATTTTATTTTATTTTATACAATATAGTATACATTTATTCAGTTAAATGTCATTATTATAGTATATATATTAATAGTTGAAACCAAGATTTATCCAAATCATATTACTTAAATTTGTATTTACTTTTATGTTATAGAGTTAAGTCACAATGGTTGATGACTGTTCCAGCTCAGTATTTATAATTTCTCCTAATATAAATTCGGTTAAATGAGGCAGGCATAAGAATTTTACCTACAGGTTCAAACAGAAGAGAGTTTGATCTACAAAAAAGAAATTTAAAACTGTTATTAAGTCTAAAATAAGTTGTTAGAGAAGGGCTATAAATGATTTTGGTGGTTTGACGTCTAAAGCTCAGGGGCGGGTTTAGTATTATTTTATGGGAAGTACTATGATTATTATTATTATTTTTACGGAGCGATCATATAAAACTAACTTGATAATGTTATCACATATTAACATTTTTTATTTTGTTTCTTTTGGACATCTATATAACAAATTAAACCAACGTTTATAATTATGTATCAACAATTTGAACATATTATATGGAAATATAATATATATTAACTACGTTTTTGTTTCTAGTATATGTAATTGCTTGTTTGTAACAGATTATGCTGGAGTGTGAAGGAATGAAATTCAATTTTGTGTGATAGAAGTTCTTTAATGAAATTGATATTATATTTGAGATATAAGTCTTTTAGAGCATGGAATATGTATTAAACTTAGAAAATAGCTAATAATTAATATTAATTAAATTATTAAAAAAAAAAAACAATGTTGATAATTGTGTTGAGTTTTAATATTTTTGATTTGATTCAATTTGTTGAGATTTAACTTCCTATTCCAAAGAGGAGAAACTAGGTGATTGTATTAAATGTAAGTGCTTTGGAGTTCATTTAGTCAGGTAGCTTTTGTATAAAGTATTTATTTTTTTGGATAGAAAGTAAAATATAACTAACTTTAAACATTAATTCTAAGTAAAGTTCTTAGTAAAAATAATAAATAATTGAAAATTAAGCTATTTTAAACATAAATAGTAATATTTCAGAAGGAATTAATTCTAGAATCATTTATAACTTCATATAGTCAATTAAAAATATATTTTATTAAAGAAAGTGATATGATTTATTATTGCAATTCTAAAAATGAATCTAAGTACCCATATTTTGAACATATGAAATTACTTCTATTGTATACCATAAACATAAAACTAGATTAAAACATGTAAAATTTTGATTTTTATTTCTAGTGGTTGATTTCTTCAACCGTATAAATTTGATTTATGGCACAGTCTGCGATTATTGTACCGATACTTCTTGTCCAACTATGAGTGGTGGCCCTAAGTTTGAATACTTATGGGCCGACAAAGAAAAATACAAAAAACCAACACAGTTACCAGCACCTCAATACGTTTCACTGCTCATGGATTGGATTGAAGCACAAATTAATAACGAAAACCTGTTTCCTGTATCAACTGGTTAGTATTGTAGTCAATTTTTAAAAGTGATAATTAAACATTATATTTAACATGTTCAGTTTTTTTTTTTTTTTATAGACGTACCATTTCCAAAAACATTTATGCCTCTTTGCAAAAAAATACTCACTCGATTATTTAGAGTATTTGTACATGTTTATATACACCATTTTGATCGAATTATATTAATAGGCGCAGTAAGTATTATTTTCAAATATTTTTCATTTTTATTCATGAAAATATAACATACTTTTGAAGTACATTGTTGTCAAAATATTGAATTAAAACTTTAAATTATGAAAACATACATATTTATGAACCCAATGCACTGTGTTTTTAACAAATTTCAATGGATGTTAGTTTTTTAACATTGCATAATTTAACTGAAGATTAGGTTATATTAAAGTTGTGTTATTTGTAAAATTTGATTGCCATAACTCACAATTACATCCAAAAAGACAATTCTGTGCTAATTGAAAAAAAAAAAAATATATACTTCTAATCATAATTATTCTTTCATAAATACAAATTGTCAAAATGATACAAAATATTAATTTATTTAAAAGGGCAAAACCTATGTTAAGTTAATTTAATCTTAAAAATTGTAAATTGTGGTCATTTTAAAAATGTATTAATACTTTTTTTTTCAGGAGCCACATGTGAATACATGTTATAAGCATTTCTATTATTTCATAACAGAGTTCGACCTAGTCATTAATAAAGAATTGGAACCCTTAATGGAAATGACATCGAAAATGTGCCAGGATTCTCTCCAAAACCATTAGTATTTTGTGACGCAATAGTATTAATTTATATAAATTGTATATATTTATATTTTTAAAAATACCGTGGCATTTATTTTACACATGTTACCTTAAAAATGTAAACCTATTTTTGTTAATCTTTATCAGGAAAAAAAAAACAAAAGTTATAAATATGAATTTTTAAGACTTTTTTTATTTTATTTATAATAATTATTACAAAACTTAACCCTCTTGTGTACGAATACGTGCGTTTCCATTGGTCAACCTGATGGATAACTCTTGTGCTCTAGAAACAATGGTTTTACGGTTTTTTGATGAAACACCGTGAGCGATTTCTCCACAGTATTTTCTGTTTTGCATCATCAACATTTCCAATTCCTAAGAAATAAAATAAAAAAGGAATAAATAAGAATCTTTAACGGCATTAGCACCAAGAAGTGTTTGTACTTACTCTGACATTATGTACAAGGACTTTACGGAATTTAGAAGGCAACATGTGTCTGGTCCTCTTGTCGCTACCGTATCCAACATTGGGCATCAAGTATTGACCCTTGAATCTTCTTCGCACTCTGTTATCAATACCCTTGGGTTTACGCCAGTTGGGCTAAAAACAAACAATGAAAACCATTAAATTATCTATTTATTAATATAATATACAAGTTTATGCCAACACAATTACAATTGTGTAAGAAAATGAGAAGTCTTTGTTGGCAAGCCCAAACCAACAGGCTTAACTTTAAGTAGCAAAGTAGGAAGTAGAACTAATAATAAAGAGCTAAATTATACTAGCAGAAACTTGGAAATTGATGAACCTGGGAAAGGAAACGATAGTATCAAAAATTTGACAGAAGAACTATAGATCATTAAGACAACAATCGGATTGAGTGCATAAAGAACCGAATCGTCATCACGAGGAGAGTATCGTAGGACTTAGCATGAAGTCCGCAAAGGCAAGAAACTTGACCCGTTCAAGTCGATGACAACTATCAGATGTATACGGATTTTAGACAACCGATCTCCATTCGAGAATCGCCACTAACGAGAGCATAATTTAAGGACTATCAGTTAAATCTTCGTACAAGTCCAGCGTTTTGGAATACTTTGCGCCTATCAGGAATATTGGTGGCGACAATAGAATTAAAAATAGCCGGTGCTCGGCGCCACTGAAAAGGGACAGCGATTCACTCACCTTGAGTTTGTCATAACGATCGCTTTGATGTCTGATAAACTTCTTCGTACGTTTCTTGATGATTTGTGGACGATACTTCGGTTTGATCGACATCGTAACTCTGCAATTCAAAATCGTTTATTAGATAAACACTCGATTTTCGATATTCAATTCGTCCGATCGTAATGGAAAACCTATCGCGATTCGCGACCGAACCGCACGAAACACGTTCCCAAAAGGATCGGACGGATAAATACGGATAAAATTGAAGTGTACTCACAAGTTTTTAGGACGAACCTACGGGATAACACAGACTTGATGTGAGAGAAATGAAAAAAGTAAACAAGACTGAGAAGCAAGTTCCGAATTTTGAGGTTATCATTCGTATCACTTAAACCGCGTACCAACCTAACGGTTCGCACGCGGCTCCGTGTCGACGACGGACGACGTCGACGGTATATTGCTCCCGCTAAAATTACGAATTTTTTGGAACGATACATTCGTTTTGAAATGAAAGAAACAGCTCTGTAAATGAAAACGACGAATGCGAATAAATCGTGTTATTTTAACTACGCTGCTTTAGTCCAATAACCCTTCACTCTATTCCCAAGACGATAACAAATATCACTCTGGCTGTTTTTGGTTACAAATTATTTGCGGTCGGATTTTTTTTTTGTAACTTTGCATACATGTTCTGTAATACAAATTATGAAATGTGTATTTCTTCATTTTCCAAAATTCAAATCCCAAGGAAGTTAAAAGAGTTAAGAGGTAAAAGGTGGTAAAAATGTACAACGTGATTATAACATAATTTAATATCAGATATTTATTCAAACACATACTTATAAGTTTTGACATATCTTTATTACAAATTTGATTCACATTTTAATTCATTTTGGTTACAATTTATATATATTTGGATAATAGATACATAATATTCATATTTAGTACATGGAAAAGAAAAACCTCTTTTGGTATACAAAAATATAAAAACACTTGTACCAAAAAAAAAAAAAAAACAGTGGAAAAGAAACTTTTTGTAAAATGTATAGTAAAGAAAACAATAAAAAAAAATTACTCGATAGTCGAGATTTCAAAGAAATCAAAGAAAAAAATCATTTTATTTACACAACAACAAGATGAGAAAAAGTAGTATCAAAATATGAAAATGAAAAAGGTAATAAAAAAAAAAACACACTAAAAATTAATCAGTTCTTGTATGTTTGTCCATTAAAATTAATAATAATATTGTTTACCCTTTGTTTTGTTGGCGTTAATCGTTGATCGAGTCGGATCAGTTTCGGGCATTGGTCTGTTCATGTCGTACGTCAACATGCCCAACCAATTACGCAAATTATTTAACCTCCGTGTGTTTTGGAATTGATTGAAACAAACGATTCGCATTTCACCCACATCGAGATTTCGCAGTCAGACATCCTGAAGTCGTTGTCGAGTAAGTGTGGGGCACACGATTGCAATTTATAATCACGAATGCACGGTATTATAATCGTATTGTAATGGTCACTTTTCAAATACTCCCAAGTACCCTCCAGAGTCCTGGAGTACTTGTATCCTCGTTTATTTAGAAACATTGTGAATCGTCGGGATTTTTGATCGCTTACAAACGATCCTTTTCGAGTGATGATCTGATCTCACGATTTTCTCATAAATCTTTATCCTTTTTGTTACTTTTCTTGACAAACGCGTTCATTTGTTTGTGTCAAAATCGATACAACATACGAGGCGGGATTTCATTTTTATACGGAACCCGGTGGCGGCGTGTTCTCTTCACTCCACGGTCGGTGATAAGGTTCAGTCGTATTGCATCGGCCGTGTTGGCAACACTGGGACGGTCGAACTTTTCTTCTAGAAATTTCCATAGATCTCTCTCACTTTGGTCCCGGCACCCGGCTTCGAGATTCTCGTACCTGCAGTCGTGATATTTTAGATTACTTCTATTCGTTTTACGGTCGTGCTAACGACGTTCTCGTACATTTTTTACACATCGTTAATTGTTCCAATTTCATACTATTCCCAAGGTAAGTGAAAACACATTTCATTCGATAATTTTATCCGTAGTTCACGTATTTACTAGTGCATTTATTAATTCGTCGCAGTCGATGATATTTCGTTTTTGAACGCAACAAATCTCGGTTTCTAACCTTTGCACGTTCTTACAGGTTCTTTTTCATCGCGGTTTTTTTCAACGCCGATAACCTAATTACCCATCGCTTCCGTGTTGACCGACCGATCGTTTTAGAAATCCGTCGACCTATTTTAATTTTCCGTCTTTTACAGTGTAATATTTATAGAGGTTACATAACTGGTGGTATCCATGTGGTTTTTACGTTCGTTTTTCAAATCGAATTTTAATTAATTATTCATACCACCTACGCCCAGTCGAATGATTTTGACGTGTTAATTATGATATTACATACTTACCCATCTTTCATTTTCTAATTTTATTAATTTATTACCTTGCTTCGCTATAGTTTTTTTTTAATTTAATTTGTACCTTGTATAAATTATGAATTCTTCTTCTTCTCTACTAAAGGCCTTGCCTTGTCGTATGAATTGTAAGTTATAAATTTAATTTTCTTTCGCTTAATTATTTAATTGGCGTTTACATTTCTATGAAATGACCAATCATTTTTATCTGAAATTATAACTCCTTGGTGTTAAATAGTAAGTTAATGATAATTTATTTAGTGCTTACTCAGAATGAAATACTGTTGGTATTATTTGTCTAAACTTTTCCGATCATTATGTTTTTCACATAAATTTAATTCATTTAAAATGTTATACACATTTTCTTATTTAGCTTAAGTTATAATTTTATCTATTTTTAGTAATTTTATTTAGGCAATTTTTTTTTCTGTGGTAGGTAATAGATACTTATTTTAATTGAGCACACTTCGTTACTAAAATAATCATTCTGCTCTTGATTGTAATCAATTGTTGTACTATTTTATAGATGTATCGTCTATCTTCTCTTGCTAGAAATAATGTTCCAAAATACTTCGCCGCCAGAAATTATGCCAAAGATATTAAATTTGGTCCAGAAGTGCGAAAACTTATGCTTGAAGGAGTTGATATCCTTGCTGATGCTGTTGCTGTTACCATGGGTCCAAAAGTTAGTAAATAGTATTTATAAATTATTTTATTAGTATATTTATATAATATTTATGTATTAGTTAAGGTTAAGTATCTATAAAAAAAGTTTTTAGGAAAGCTTTTATTAAAATCAAATTATTATCAGTATAAAATTACTGCAAAATAGAATTATTAATAGAAAAATATTGTAATAAAATCTTAAAAGTTTTTCATAAAAACCTGTCAGTTATAGCTGATAAGTTATGCTCAGATTAATATACTCAAATTGATATTTATTTTATATGTATATATGATCTAAAAATTAGGAATCGTTGAAATATTAAAAAAATATAACAATTTTATATTTTAATTAGGTATATGTTAAAAACCAAAAATGTAGGTAAATGTATTTATATTATGAGCCTTGATAATCAGTAATGATAGTTAATGTTATAATGCATTATAATTTAATTGATTATTAATAAAATACTGTTTTATTAGGGTCGTAATGTCATCCTGGAACAGAGCTGGGGTTCTCCCAAAATCACAAAAGATGGTGTGACTGTTGCCAAAGGCATTGAATTACAAGATAAATTCCAAAATATTGGTGCCAAGCTTGTCCAAGACGTAGCAAATAATACAAATGATGAAGCCGGTGATGGCACAACAACAGCTACTGTATTAGCTCGTGCTATTGCTAAAGAAGGATTTGAAAAAATCATTAAGGGCGCTAATCCTGTTGAAATTAGACGAGGTAAATGATTTACAAAAATGCATTAACATTTATATGCCTAATACAATTTTTAATTATTAGGAGTCATGTTAGCTGTTGATTCAGTGAAAACCCATTTAAGTACTTTATCTAAGAAGGTACAATCTGCAGATGAGATTGCTCAAGTTGCCACAATTTCTGCCAATGGAGATACTAGTATAGGAAAACTTATCTCTTCTGCTATGGAAAAGGTTATCTATCAACTTTTAATTAGATAATTTCTGATTATAGAATATGTAGATTATTTTAATTATTTTAAAATTTTAATTGTATATTAGGTAGGAAAAGATGGTGTGATAACAGTTAAAGACGGAAAGACTTTAGAAGATGAACTGGAAGTTATTGAAGGTCTGAAGTTTGACAGAGGATACATTTCACCATATTTTATCAACTCAACTAAAGGTAAATTAAAAAAAAAAATTTTAAGGAATAATTTTCTTGGTAATATACTATTGTTTAGTTAAAATATTTTTTAAATTTTAAAGGTGCTAAAGTAGAATTCCAAGATGCTTTAGTATTGTTCAGTGAGAAAAAAATTTCTTCTGCCCAATCATTAATTCCTGCTTTAGAATTAGCTAACACACAACGCAAACCACTTGTTATTGTTGCTGAAGACTTAGATGGTGAAGTTACTGGAATGCTAGTTTTGAATAGGTATTTAATATATTTAAAAATCATTTTTAAATTTAATTACAATTTCTACTTTTGTGTATGTTCTTCTTTTTTTATGTTGAATAATTGTGTTAATATTTAGTAGCTGTTAATAATTCATTTTATATTTTAGATTGAAGATTGGTCTAAATGTTGCTGCTGTCAAAGCACCAGGATTTGGAGATAATCGTAAATCTACATTAACTGACATGGCTATTGCAACTGGAGGTGTTGTTTTTGGTCAAGAGGGCAATGAACTTAAACTTGAAGATATTAAACCAACTGATTTTGGTCAAGTGAAAGAAGTTGTTATCACTAAAGATGACACTTTGCTTTTAAAAGTAATTATCACTGTCTTTTATTTAAATTTAGATTATATTTACAGTCAGGGTTGGGCAGTATCTTAAATACGATAGTATCTTATATATGGTATCACGATACAGTTCTGGAAAGTATCGAGTATCAAGTATTTAGATACTGATAACCAGTGAATCAAGTATTTAAATACTCATATTAAAGTATCTTGCCCAAAGATTTTCTAGGGAAAATTTGTATCATATATCAAATATAATATAATATCAAAAATTTACCATATAATGTATACGATTATTAAAAATTGATTTTAATATATCGAGTATCTAATATTTAAATACTTAAAATGTAAATTTTAACTGTAAATAACAGTAACATTATGTATATTATAGGGAAATGGTACACCATCTGATATTGAACAAAGAGCTGAACAAATTAGAGATCAAATTAAAGATACATCATCTGAGTATGAAAAAGAAAAATTGCAAGAAAGACTAGCAAGATTAGCATCTGGTGTTGCTGTATTGAAAATTGGCGGTAGTAGTGAAGTTGAAGTGAATGAGAAGAAAGACCGTGTCACGGATGCACTTAATGCTACTCGTGCAGCTGTCGAAGAAGGTATTGTTCCCGGAGGTGGTACTGCCCTTATTCGTTGTTCAGTTGCTTTAGACAACATTAAAATTGCCAATGGAGATCAGAAAATTGGTAAGAAGAAATAAAAAGTTGATCTTTAAACATTTTTACTAAATGTTTTTATTTACTAGGTATTGAAATTGTACGTAAAGCCTTAACTATGCCTTGTATGACAATTGCTCGAAATGCTGGTGTTGATGGCAGTGTTGTTGTTGCTAAAGTATCTGAAGGTAAAGATGGTTTTGGATATGATGCATTAAATGATGAATATGTCAATATGATTGAAAAAGGAATTATCGATCCAACCAAAGTAAGTTTTTATTATGTTTTTAAGTAGGATGACATTTGTTCTTTTGCATTTCAATTTTTTTAAATTAAAATTATGCATAGGAGTTAGTTTAAACTAAAGTATTTGAATTATGTTTCTATGAAATTTAAAAGATAAAAGTAGGAATAGTAGGATTTATTTATTGTTATACAGTATTAGTTGTATTTCCAATTATGTGGTCTAATAATTCTTGTGCTGTGAACTTTAAAACGTATCAACAAAATGTATATTTTATAGAAAATAACATTAATTTAATTTAGTATTAAGGTTTTTTTCTCATTGGTTAATGATAAGGGTTTCTTTTGTTTGCTAGAGTGATATGATAATGTTTTATTTTATTTTTAGGTTGTAAGGACAGCTTTAACTGATGCTGCTGGTGTTGCATCTTTGTTAACCACAGCGGAAGCAGTTATCACTGAGTTACCAAAGAAGGATGATCCATCACCAGCTGGCATGGGAGGTATGGGCGGTATGGGCGGCATGGGAGGAATGGGTGGCATGATGTAATACTCGTTTTAGAAATCACAAAGACTGACATCGTGTGTGACATAATATTTTTCTATCCTAGTTATATGTTGTTCTCGATGTTTTATATTATAAGAATCAAATTTATTAATTATTAGTGATCTATTAGGTTTTTTTTTTACATATTTATAAATTAATGTGTTTTACGTACAAAATGGATTGTTTTAATTTCCATGAGCTACCTACCGCATATTAGATTGTCTATTACATAGATGTGTTATTGGAAATTGTACAAATTGTTTTAAGGTCATAAAACTCATTCCAAAAATTATTGCATATTTTTGTTTCTTTTATTTTAGTACAATATTAATAGCTAATGTTACAATTATTATTTCCTGGTCATTGCATTTAAATACAACAAATGTAGTCAAATACAACACTAGTTACATTTTTTATTATTTTCATTTCCTAGTTTTTATTATTCAACGGCAATTTGTTAGTAATTTGAATTATATTAAAATGAAATGTCAATTTTCTGTTTATAGGAGAACATTTCAATTAAGTAAAAATCAATAACTTATGAAAGTTTTACTAATGTCATAAGAAGTCTACAACAAGTGTCATCTTTTTAAAAGAAAAGTAATACAGTAAGAACAGTTTTATATGTTCAAGGAAATCTTGAGGAGAGGGGAGTTTTTGAGTGATATTTATTTGTTCTAAATGTATATGATAATCATTGTTCAGTGTATTTGAAGGATTAGGCTCCAGTAGGCAGGACACTTGAGTTAAGACTGAGGTATTGGTCAGTAAGTTGTTGACATAAGTTACATGTTATGAATGTTTAATTTTTAATTATTTCTCTAAGCTTTTGCTTGAGAATTGCTTAACATGAATTGTGACAAGGGTTATAATCTGACACGTGATGACCCAGTTATACATATTCAGTACATATGGTGTAGTCATATGTATTGTCGATACATTACAGATGGTTGAAAAATTGCCAATGTTGCTCTACTCATTGGATGGAAGTTCAAATAATATTTGACTATTCAGTAGTTTATTTTTATACAATATTATGTTTTCGATATATATGACCTAACTCTGCATGTCGTACCATCTTTATTATTCGATCAATATCGACACATTTAACAAATCAACATTATACAGTCAAGAAATACACGAAAAAAACTTTTTATTGACAAAATATTTTTCTATTTTTACAAAAAATTACGGAAACAAATAAGTGAATTTAATTAGTCAATGATAAATCTCACATTCATTATGTACTTAAATATTTTACACAGTTTTTTGTAATCGTTTCGGTTTATTTTTCTTCTTAGATTTGTTTTTTTTCTGAAACAAATTAAAAAATGTGTACACACATTAGAACAGTTTTTTATTTCTCTAAAAATTATTAGAGTCGCTTATTACTGAACATTATTTATTTTTTTTTATTAGGAAGTACGATTTAAAATTACCTTTTGTAGTCTTTTGGCGATATATAAAACATCTTTTGATTGATTGTGATATTTTGAAAAATCGGTGTTCCCATAGTTGTGAGGAGTAAAGTTAAAAGTTCTCCTTTCAGTATTAGTCGATAAACTTGTATTCGATGGATCTAAAACAAGATCTTCAGTTTTCACGACAAACTGTTCTCTCTCTTCAACTGAATAATTATTAGGATCTAACACTGATTTTTCTTTTTCAAGCTGAAACTACCCGATGTCATGTTATTAAAATATTATATAAGATTATTCTTGAGGCCAAAACTAAGAGCAAACATACTTGAGGTTTCAAATAAAGATGATCTGGACAATCCATTGGTTTATTTGGATTCGCTGGTTCTTTACTTTCATTAGGTTCCTCTTTTATATCTTTTGTTTTTTTGAGAACTTTTTTAAACTCTATGGTTTTTAAATAAAGTTCGTATGGTTGTTTGTACACAAAATTTGTAAGACCGTTTACGCATTTTACTGATTTTTTCTTCACTTCCTGTGTTCAAATAAAAATTAAAAATACATTATTTTTTAACAAGTGTATAAATAAAACTTGAATACCCGGAAGATTGTGATCTCTTGTGGTTCTAAAAATACAAGCTCAAATTCATCTATCATTTTATTCACATTATCCAACAATGTAGGTAACGATTGTTCTTGATTTTCTTTAGACTTGGAAAAATCATGTAAACTAGTCATGTCTACATCTATGTGTTTGACATCTTGCGAGATGCTTTTTTCTTCATTACACTTCTCTACCTGACAAAAAAAAAAAAAAAATTGGATATTTAATTTCAATGCCGTTGACAACAAAAGAAGAAAAAAATTAAATATAACCAACAGTTTCAAAAGTTTGTTCTTTTGCTTTTTTGATAATGTGAGTGATTTCATGTAAATATTGCCGGACCAATGGAGGTACCGGTGAACAACAAGCCAGTATACCAGAGGATTCTTTTGGTAACAGTTCTGATATTTTAAGTAACATATGATTTGGAAGAATGTACCTATTATTAAGATCAGAATGAAAAATTGATGTATAGAAAATAATTAATTTTTGTTAATTTTACCCTGGGCTTTCATCTAAATCCCTTGCCACTTTATCTCTCCACACATATATATGTCTGAGTGCATACATTTGTTGAATGTCAAACATTTTTTTACTTCGTTTATACATACTCAAGTGACTGTCGTCATTCAAAATATTCACTTCATATCTCTGAAAGAACACGTGAAACAATAAAAAAACAGAAACAAAATATCAAATAATAATAATATTTATACACTGTGTAGATTTAAAAAATATACACACCAATTTGCACACATCTGCACTCCGCTTAAATACCATTTCGATGTAATTACACTTTTTAGTGGACTTATCCAATAGATCTTTTTTTATCCTGTCGTATATGTAAAGCAAATAGTGTGTATCACATCGGGCATAATGTATGGCTTCAGGCGACAATGGTCTATAAAAATGTTGCAAATAGAAAAATAATACATACAACAGAGATTACTTCTAAATGAAAACAATTCACTAATTTCAATTTATTTTTACCTAGTCCTCCAATCGTATAACTGAAATGTTTTGTTGGCATCTACATTGCAATAATGTTTTAATAGAAAATCCAATCCTTTTCTAGAAAAGTTCAATAATTTAGCAGCTTGATATGTGTCAAACATATTTACAATATAAAGACCTAAATCTCTTTGCAGCCAAGGGATATCGCTATCTGCTCCATGAAATACCTGAACACAAATTCACAAGTAAGTGATATAATATGTATATTTATCATTTAAAACGTTTTTACCTTGACTACAGTAGGATCAGTGAATATCTCATTGAGCACTTGCATTTTGTCTCTTAGTGCTAACGTATCTATGATGTAATCTGTATGTCTAGTGGACACTTGCATCAAACAAGTGAATCCTTGGAACGTTCGATAACTGTGTGCCTGTAATTATTTATTATATTTAGACAAAATAATTATTGACCATGAAATGTCATTGAAAAAGGTGGTTTCAAATCCAACCTCTAAATCAATAGCTAATTCGCGGACACTTTTTAAATCCGAAACTATCGACTTGAATTGTTCTTCGTCATATACTTGTACGAATCTTGTGTCTTCTAATAAAGCAGGTTCTATGGGTTTTGAGATAACCAAATGTTCTTCTGGAACTGTTAACGCATCCAATTCCGTCAGATATGGATGTTTATAACTAAAATATAGGTTCATTTTAATGATAAAAAATAATACCTACTTAATTTAAGTGTTTACTTACAACATAGTTCCGTCTTCATTTGTTTCCAGACACAAATCTAATGGTACTTTACTGTTTGGCTTACAGTTCAGAAGAGGTTTAAATGGAATCGGTCTATTGTCTACTTTAATTTTAAATTTCATTTGCGGTCTTTCAACATTACGACCATGAACTAATATTTTTATTTTAGAATTCATATGTTGTGTCTCATTAGCATCAGTAACAACTGGGGGAACAACAGAAACATCGACTTTTTGAAAAGCACCATTTAATATGTCGATATTTTGTGTCTACAAATACAAATTAACCACTGTTAGTACATTGGTGTTGACAAAAAAAAAAAAAAATAATAATAATAATATTTCATAGAATATACCACACGGTCTAAGATGGTGTCATTTCCTTCTTCAATAAGTTCAAACTGACTACTGACATCTCTGCTTCTAATATTACCATGGATCTTTTGATTTTTTAACAATGCGGATACTCTGTAAGTGTAATAAGTATATTATAGATTTTGCATAAATGGTAAACATAATGTTTGATGAATACGTACAATTTGAGTACATGATTTTTACGAGAGGAAACAGTTTTTTTGAATTTAGGGTAGCTGTCATAGAAGTTCCAGTTCACTCCGCTGGGCAGATTATTGGAAGCACGAGTGCCTTCAATAATGGTTTTGAAATCACTCTAAAAAACAGGAAGCAAGTAAAAACATTAATTAATTAAAAATTAGTGAAAAATATTTAAAAAAAAAAAACCGGAAATTATTAATTATTCCCCATAAGGCCATTGATTCAAATTTCAAACAATAATTGATCTTTAATTATAATTTGGTATCTCATATGAAAATTATTTTATTCCCGAAGGTTAGAAATACACTAAAACTTAGTACAGCAGGCGAGAATGGCAAGACCAATTTCAAGTAATCAAGACAAAAATAGTAATAAATCGATGACTGGCAATATTTCAGCTTGTTAACAATAATAATATACATCGGGGGGGTCTCAAAACCCCCGAGTGTTTTCATAATTCTTTTTTTTTTTTGATAAAATTAAACGAAAGAACGAAAACACGTGAGAAATGAAACGAACAAAAATGAATAAAACCAAAAACAACATGACGAAATTAATTACCATTTCGATGGTTCGGGAGAACGCTCGATAGACGTCTGACGAGACGGAAACGTAGTCTTTACGACGACCTGGTGTTCGTCGCCGTGCACATGGCTTGGAAACGAGAAACACACCGAACTCGAGTCGGATTTCGAGCTGTAACAAACGTACGGAATTGGCGAGATTGTCGCAGCGCGCAAGTGTTGACTTGGAGAACGCGAGACGCTTATCGAAAATCTCGCGACATCGAAGAAAAGCTGATAACCGTCAGGTTGGCAAACCGTTGGCGTTTCAGTGCTAACCGGACGTTAGCGAAATATTTCCTCTCTCGCACGAAACGTCGGAAAATCGCGCGTTCTCGTTTATTCGAAAAAACCATGAGACAAAAAAAAAAAAATCCCCAACGATAACTATACCGACGACGACGTAACGAATCGACGACGTGCCGTGTCATTAGGTAATAAAAGAGATAAAAACACAGCGTTTATATTTAGCCGTCGAGGGCCGGTTTGGGTTACTGAAATAGTAAAATCACGTCCGCGGTCGGCTTGGAAGTTGGAACTAGGAAATGAAAGGAGGCGAGATTACACAATAACAATAAGTTCGATCCGGAACGCGTATTTTATCTATATCGTTTTGTTGTTGTTGTTTTCGCGGGACCGTTTACTTGCTCCCTCTCTCTGTTTTACTCGCGCGCGGGTGGCGACCGCCGTTCCGATCAGAGATCGATCGGCAAGACGACGTCGTTCCGTTTTCAGTGTTTTCGATAATAATATTCGATATCAAACGCCGTCGACCGACGACCACGGGGAGATCGCTTTTTACGGAATTCCGCGGCGAACCGACGTCACCGCGCCGTCGTCGACCGCGCGTCGTCCAATCGCGCGGCACACTCCTACTTTTTTTTTTTTTTATTCACTTCTTCCCCGCATTTCCCCTCTGTCATATCCTTTTTTTTTTTCGCCATAGTTTTTTATCACGTCACGTTGGTTCGTTCGCGTTATCTCTGTCTCCGTGTAAAAGTCACCGATTCCACTCGATCCATTGTCGCGCTCCCTTTTCCGCCTGCTCCGGTCGTTCAGCGACCTTTGCCGCCGATTCATCCGCGATCGATTTTTCCCTCGCCCCCTCGCCACAGTCGTTGTCGTCCAGTCCGCTCCACCTCGTTTCGCGGCTTTTGCGCCAACACTCTCCGGCGCTACACCGTCGCGAGCGCACGCACTCTCGTCTCCGGCAACATGACGTCGGCCATGAGCAGAATCCGCGGCCCCGCCAGGATGTGGAATTCCATTGCCGCCGCCCGAGGACCCAGGACCTTTGTGACGCACACGTCGCAGGTGTCGCAGGTGTTGGACCGCGAGCCCAAGTGGGTGACGGCCGACGAAGCGGTCCGGTGCATCAAGTCCGGTAACGTTTATTGATATATAACCCTGAGGTCACATTTTTTCGGTGTACAGCCTCGGGGTTCTTCTTTTCTCCTAGGATTTCGCGTTTTCACCCGATTGACTCCGGGAATGGATCGCGAAAAATAAATATCCTATTAACGAACGATTTTCTAATAATAATAACATTTCGTGAGAGCTGGCATAGACATTGTCGATGGTTAACAACGTCAAAACTGTTTAAAAATCCCTGCGAAAAATCTGAAACCGTTTTTTAAGGAAGTTTAGAGGCCTCGAGAACTATTTGAGAGGGCCAACCAAGGTCACTTAAGTTCCCTTTACCCCCTCTATTTTTTCGGCCCATGACCTAGAGTTCAAACGCCATCGCGGTACGATTTTATCAAAAACCTTACTGACTCGTTAGGGGAAATAAGTAAAACGTTGTAATTTTGTTTCTAATAGCTAACCTGGCACATTTCACCATTAATTATTAATTATTAGTTTTCTTGACATTGGCTATGTAATGATAAAATTTCTAAATCATTAAAAGAAAAAAAATTGTTGAAAATGAAAAAAATGTGTCCAAAATTGTTTTCATTTTAATTATGAGTATGCATTTTCTAAAAGTAATTAATTGGAATTAAAATCAATCATAGTCCCAAAGAAATTGATCTGAAAAGTTAATTATATCGAGATATGAACTCTGTAAAAATACATTTTTATAACGCTTTCTGAAGTATTAGTATTCAATGTCTGACATTTAGTTGGCGAGTTTGTTGTCAGTCAATCATTGGCCAATTCATTTTGACTTAATATTCCTTTGTATAAATAGGTTTCATACTGCCGTATAAAATATTACACAATTGTTTTGCTTTTTGCTCTTTGAACTTTTACTTTTAATATATACATTTATTCTCTTCCTCGAGTACATTGTGCATTGTGTTTGAAACACTGCCTATGAAATTTTAGGTATCATTTGTTTCATTCTTATTACATTTTAGAGGAATTAAATTCTATAAGTTCTACCTATTGTATAGGTATGAATACTCAGACATTGCGTTAAAATTATCAACAGAGTAATATAATATGAATAGAAACAACTTTAATAACGACTTGTATTTTTTATTTAAGAGTTTGATCTTGTAACATATAAACATTTAATAACTACAAATTTGATTTATGGCATTGCGTATATAGTTGGTTAGTTATCAAAATTGTTATGGTTAAGTAATTAAATTAGTTGATAAAATTGTGAAATTATGCTCATTGCATTATAACATTTATATAGGGAATATTATTAAGTCTAGAGAGGTTTTATTAGCAATTGGATTATTGAATATTGATTTTAAAATAAATATGAATATTTAATGTAGAATCATTTCTTGAAAAGATATTTCAATTAGGAAATAGTTCACTAGCAATTATTTAACATCAGATTCTCGAGTTATTAAAGTGGAAGTGTAGAAAATAAATTTCTTGAGACAATAAAAAATTGTATTTGATAAAATAGTCCTAACACAACACCTATGGTTGATAATGAATACACATTGCAAAACATAATGTTTATAGTTA
Organism: Drepanosiphum platanoidis; assembly: GCA_948098885.1. Lineage (NCBI taxonomy): Eukaryota > Metazoa > Arthropoda > Insecta > Hemiptera > Aphididae > Drepanosiphum > Drepanosiphum platanoidis. The sequence goes on from OX402532.1 coordinate 8,908,237, forward strand.
TATTATGATTGTTTTTTATATTAACATTTATGTAAATAATAATTCAATATATTTTTTGTAAACATCTCTTTAATGATATTTTTTATTAACAGGCGATACGGTTTTTGTGGGTGGCGCTGCTACCACACCGATTGAAGTTCTCCGTAGCATGACTGAACATGGAAAACAAAAGCAATTAAAAGACGTACGCGTGTGTAGCATGCACACAGAATTTGAGTCTCCTTATTGTGCCCCAGAATGCGAAGGTATGTAATTTTTCAAGAAAATATCTTGTTTTGTGTGCAAAATTTCTAAGAAAAGTTTCTTTTTTTTAGGTATTTTTAGACCTTTGGCTCTTTTCATCAGTGCCAATATGAGGAAGTGCATAAATGAAGGCCGTGGTGATGCTATACCTATATTTTTACATGATATACCCTACTTATTTGAACGCAAGATTATACCAGTAGATGTATCTGTTATCTCGGTAAGCAAATTAGATCAAACATTTGTTCAAATTCCATATCATTATTTATCATTTTTGTTTTGACTACCCATGATGTAGGTTTAGTCGATTTATTAATCAAAGTACAACTTTATACTAGTTACATTTATTTAATTTAATTATATATTTCTACTCTATTTAACGTAAATGGTAAAAATTTTTTATATTTGATAACTTGTTATATATTCTTAGTTAAAACTGAGTAATATTATTAGTTTTCTCATTAACTGCTTAAATGCATTTGAAAGTATTGGTTTTTTATTTTGTAAGTACTTAAGTTTGCGTGTTAAATATAAATAAATCTATTATTACCTACAAAGAAGTATAAATAAACTGTAAAATTGAAAAATGATTAATAATTATCTATATGCTGTATATTACAATTTTATTTAATACGTTTAAAATATCAAATGTTAATTGTTATTATTATGAATTGAGATTATTAAATAATTTGATGGCTAAAGGTCAGGTTAGAAAAGTTATCATAGAAATATAAAAAGGTTAGGTTATTAAGTTTATTACCATTATATTATTTATGTTTTTAATGTTATCTTCTAATGTTCTTTACATAATGTGTAAAAGGCTTTTAAACATTGGACCTATAAATAACAATTATTTTATTTTTTTTTATAATTTAACAGTAAACAATAGTATCTATTTTCTATTATTATGAGTGTCAAATAAATAACATATTTATAAAATACAATTTTATGATTATTCCTTGAAGGATCTGAATACATAATACTTCATATTATTAATTTGTTTACCTATGTTATTTAAATTTGTAGTGTAATTTATAATTGTCTCTGTTAGTTTTTAAATACTTCAGCATTGTTCATAATTGTTAAGTTACAGTATCATACAAATAAAAGCTAACTAAGAAAAAGTTTGCTATTACATTTACAAATATTGAATTCATTTTTACATTAAAGTGTGGGTTATTGTTTACTGTGGTATGTATGTGCTTTTGTACATACTATCATTTTAAATTTAAAAACAAGTGTTTACCTAATCTTTACAATAAATATTGAATAAACATATTTAAAAGTTTTTTCATTATTAATGTTTATCAATAAACACTTTTACAATTTTATACTTGGATTTTAGAAACATATTTATAAAATGGTAAAATTACTTATTTATTCAAAAAAGCAACATTTAATTATCTATTACAATTTTTACATTATAATTGATAAAATATTTAATAGTAGTTTTTTTTTATTACATTAGTAATTTTTCACTATTATTAGTAAATTAATACCCGTGTAATTAAAACTAAGTATTTATTTGATTATGTATTTAATATTTATCTTAGTGATGTTAGTATTCTTTATATAAAAACACAAGTATTACTTTAACTATGAATTAATAATACTACTTCTAGTATAATAATTATTCCTTTTAACTATTGATAGAATCTATACATAAATATTAAACACTTTACTTGATTTATGACACTATGAAATTAATTTTTTTCAGGTATCACCTCCTGATAGCCACGGTTTTTGCAGTCTTGGTACAAGTGTGGATTGCATTCGTTCGGCTTTAAGCAACTCAAAATTAATTATTGGTGAGATGAATTTTTGTTTGTTCGATCATTTCAAATTCTAATCTTATTGTTTTTTTTTCTACTTTGTTACAACAGCACAAGTAAACAAGTTTTTGCCCCGTACATTTGGCGAAGCTATTATTCACCAGTCACATATTGATTTTGCTGTCAAACACGATGCCGAATTACCTGCTCATGAACATAAGGATCCGAATCCTACTGAATTGGCTATTGGCAAACATATTGCTGATAATCTTGTTGAAGATGGCGCGACGTTACAAATGGGTATTGGTGCTATCCCAGACGCCACACTCAGTTGTCTCACTGGCCACAAGGACTTAGGAATTCATTCCGAAATGTTTAGTCTTGGCGTTATTGATCTGGTCAGATCTGGAGTTATTACCAATCACAATAAGAATTTAGATAAAGGATTAATTGTGACTAGTTTCTTAATGGGCAATAAGAAATTGTACGACTTTGTTGACAACAATCCTTTAATAAGTAATATGATTTTAATCGATCGCTTTTAAATATGCTCAATGTTATTATCGGTTTATAGGCATGAGACAAGTGTCGTATACCAATAATACTCACATAATATCCCAGCAACCCAAAATGACTGCAATCAATTCCTGTATTGAAGTTGATTTGACTGGTCAGATTGTTTCTGGTTCTATTGGTAAAAGGTTATATTCAGGTAAATTTGCAAAAAGTTCTATGCATATTGGTCTACACTCTACAGCAATGATACAAAATCTAAATTTATTTTAGGCTATGGAGGTCAAGTAGATTTTATAAGAGGTGCTGCTGAAGGTTATGACGGCAAAGGGAAACCAATCATCGCTCTGGGCTCTGTGAATCCAAAAACTAAAGACGAAAGAGGTCTACCAAGCAGCAAAATTGTGCCAACGATTAAAGATGGTATAAATCACATTTACTCCGAGCACTTGTGTTTTTATCATTAACATAATTAAAACATTTTTCTTTTCTATAGGTGCCACGGTCGTTACTACCAGTGCCCATGTGCATTATGTCGTCACTGAACATGGTGTCGCATCTCTATTTGGAAAAAGTTTGAGACAACGAGCCCATGCCTTGATAAACGTAGCTCATCCCGACCACAGAGAGTGGTTAGAAAAAGCTGCATTTGAACGTTTGAAAACTATGCCTAGCCCTTGTTAAGCGTATTTTTTGTATGTACAGGTGGTCAAAAAATTTGGGAACCATTTATATATAACACTTTTGTCAAGTTTCCAAATAATTTTGATCCTCTCCCCCTGTATGTATTTATCAAATTATTATATATTTATTTAATTTAATCATACAAGTAATGTAAACATGAAGCTATAATTATTTTGTTCATGTTTATTTCTCCAACAACGAGTAAAGCAATTATAATTTTTATTTAAACTCAATGATAACTTGTTTTATTTTTTTACTCTCAAAATCAAAATATTTATGTAACTAAATAATAAGTAAATAAGTGATTATAAACTATTGTTGAAAAGTAAAACTTCTTAATATTAATCGAATAGCAATTTGTAAAAATAAAAAATATATTTTGACTAATTATTTCTGTATAATAAGCAAAATTGTGTTGTGGATCTCAAAAATGTTATTTTTTTTTTTTTTTTTTTATTCAATTAAACGTTGGCAACTGTGGCTTTGTAACATTTACACTGTAATGATTGTTTACATGTTTAAATTAACAGTTGGACCTTTTATTGATTTAAGTTGGTTGGTTGAGAAAAACTATCATTGAACAGGTGTTCAGTGAGTCTTGAGATTCAGATAGATTGTTAGAGATCTTGAGTTCTCGTCTCCATCTCACGACATTCTGTTGAAATATGTTTGACTTTAAGGAAGAAAGGCTTCCTTGGCTCTTCATAATGACATTTGATGACAATACAATTTTCATCATAAATTGAATTCCAAGAGATAGAATAATACATTTTAAGAATAATCAAGATAATAAATGTCATATTGATTAAAAATAAACAACTAATTTTTATTAAACTTGTTTAAATGTTAATTGTTTTTCAATATTTTACAACGTATGATGGAAGTGTTTTACATTTATAAAATAATGCAATACAATTCATTTGGGTGAACAGATAAATATATATATTTATAAATAATAATATATTTGAGTTTATGCAGGCCCACATTTAAGAGAGACCACAGTGAGAAATTTCCCATCCGAGCAGTTTTGTATTTGTACTTTGTACATTTGTGTTTTCTAAGTGTACTAGGGCGGCTTCAAATTGTAAATACAACTCTGTATTTGTGTATACCTATCGTACTGATATTTGTGGTAGATGCGGATTCACCGCCAACATAGAACCATTTTCAAATTAAACGATTTGGATGCTACATCGATGGTAAATTTGAAAAAACTTCTCAGTGAAAATTAACAATGGTTGGTATTCAACGTTGAAATAAATCAGATTATTGTTAAGAATACCAAGTGTAAGCTATATTAATTAATTTTTTTCAAATTGTGTCATATATATATTATTATTATGTATTAGTATGCTTTAATGAAATTATTAAGATGTTGCTCAACAGTCATAAATATGCATAACATAAAAAATGCTATTATTGCAGGAAATATAAAATTCAAGTTCTTTCAGTTATAATCAATAATATTAAGGACATTAGGCGGCAGGTACCTACTTATTGTAGACGCGAAAATTTGATAAATCCAGGTTACTCTCAACTTTGGGAAACAAAGAAAAACTTTTTTCCAATTCAAAGTTCACAATTTGATTAATATAATATTATGTAAATGTGTTGGACAGAATGATGATCACAAATTTGTTTCAGTTTATTTTTTATCATTTAAAACGATAAGAAATGTTCTCGTCTTGAAGAGAGGCGAAAGATTCCACGAACATTGGTAATATTGTTGCAAGAGCCTTTCGGTTTGTAGAAACGTACAAATAGGTAACACAATTATTTCTATAAATTTAGTCAAAAGGGAAATCGATTCTCACGATCCACCTGCTTTAAATACGTTTACTGACGTCACACACACACATATATATATACATATATTTAGCTCGATATTATCGGACATAAATTGTGTAGGTATCGAACGAGACACTCGGTGGTAATAAAAGCCATACGGACACACGAGCTCACCGCACTCGTATTGTATGTCGTGTAAAACCGACGTTTATATTGCGTTCAAGTACCTATTCGGCAATTTCGTATGTTTATGTATTGTTCCGCCTATACGTTATATATTGTATACACCACGTATATCATACGCCTAATATCGTTCACGAAAATGATGTCGCGAGGGTGGCGAATCGGAGGGTTAGGGGTTTTTCAAGAGGTTTCGACGCGTCGACCCGTCATCGTTATCGTGACACGATTTATTAGCCCGCACTTGAACTGTACATAAATAACACCCTTCACCTGTTATAATCTTCCGCTGCCCGGTTCGGGTAAACATTTACCGGTGCAACGTGTCCTCGTCGTCGCATCTAAACGAATGATTTAGATTGAAAAACAAATTCGGCCGTTTATTTCAGTCGAAAAAAATCTGAATTATTTATCACATGGGTATTATGTTAAATCATCGCGTTTATACAATGTTTCAGTTACCCATCTAGAATATTACTAGAATACCCATCAGAAGATCGAACAGTCAATTGTTAAGTATTAAATATAGATAATATTCCAATGGACGTTTGTTCAATAGATATACGTTATTTGCTACTATTTACCACTTAAATAATTATAATATTATCATATTTTTATGACGCCGCATGATTGTCCTTAAAAAGGACATTTTTCTCGGGGCACGCGTACAGTGAAATGTTGATGGGAAAATGTTAGTACTTGACCCGAAAAAAGGTTTGCCACTCCTGTGATAATATATGTTATTATTAGTATAAAATCATTTCGATACGCCATTTGAAGCATCGACTTACGATCTAGAAATTATCGTCTTGTTATTACTACACGCGATATATGGACGAACAAAAATTCTCGTTCCGTAGGTTTACTCCTGAGAGTCCGAGAACTCGCGAAAAGACGATGATTTTAACGAGACACGATGGGGACATATTATTTTTTTTTATAGGCAAAACTGTTCAAATAGGTATATTAACAGTTATATCATGGCATCGTGCTGATAAAATTGATTTTTATAGTAGCGTTTTAAATTCAATTTAAATTTTACGATAATTTTTTTAGTTCGTTTGCTTATAATATAAGTAATTTGTATTCAGAGTCAAAGTTCTGGTACGCGAGACATTGTTTCAATTAAATTGTTTATACTGTTTCTCGGTAGTCATTAAGTTATTATGCATTTCTAAATTATTTGCCGTTTATTGGCCATGCTTTTTTTCAAGAGACTCAACCTAAAAAAATATTTATATAAAATAAAATACATAATTTAAGAATTAAAAGTGCAATCTTATTTTATAGTTGTGTTTGATTAAAATTTCGCTGAGACGACCATTCCGATAGATTTGCATAAAAATATATTGTATGTTCTGTTTTCTTATAAATTGTTGCTCTGTTGATTAGTCATTATTTTTTTTCTCTAGCGATTATTCGAGTCTAATTGCATGCATATAATAAATGCACTATGTAGGTTTGTTCACGGTTTTTCACTTTTAACGAAAAATTCGATTGCAGCATAACTAGAGGATTATTACAATTGGATGTATTGTCGAAACACTCGAAACGCATAATGTTTTGTTACCGATATTTTATGGTCCTATTTTACGTACCAGTTTATTTTACAAAATGTCATGAATTATGTTCATCTCCACGGTGTGTATTATCATTTATCATAGTAACGATTCCAATATAACCATTTAGTCCGTATTCCGGGTTTTCTCATTTCTTATTAAATTAATTTAATTTTTTTTTTTTTGTTACTATAGCATGATAAACATATAAAAATGCTGTAGCTGGAATAACTGAAAAAAAGTAATGAAAAATCAAAAAGCATTTACACAAAAAAAAGCAAAAATAAATTGTTTTATTTGGAATCAGATTGACGTGAAACGAATTTATGTATAAAAATTAGATTTCTATCTCATATATGAAAAAAAAGAAGCCTTTGCTTTAAAATCCGAGTCATACTAATAAGTAGTAATAACTATGTAATAAACACATCAGAAAATATGAAATTGGTCCCCCGCCCAAAAAAAAGGTCGTTATAGTTTATAGGGCTGGTAGGTACTAGGTGGTGTGTAAATTTATCCGTCTGCCGACCAGACCATTTTAAAACTGTTTCGGCGCCATTGTATCGATAAGTATTTAATAAGGTTTACAGAGTGCACAGTTAGATATTATTATATCTTGTTAGATATCAGTTTATCCGTAGACAGCGTGTCAAGTCGGAATGTGAAAGAGATTATGAATTATATCGAGCTGAGCTAGTTGATGAAACAGCCATTGACTGCATAGAATTGACAAAGAAGGCTAAAAAACTCTTTGATATATCTTTTTATTTTCAAATGTTAAATATCAAAGAAAAAAAAAATTAATAAAATAATACGTATGTATAAAAAAATAAAAAAATACGAAAAGAATACCAATAAAACAATATTATAAAAATGCGAAGTCAACTAAATGAGCAACTAAAACAATCCATAGTATAGAGGAACTCGTTCAATAGAATAACACATTTTTTTCAATTTTTTTATTTATTTTGTATTTGATTAATTGCATATACAAATGTTCATCCATTATGTTTGTATGTACATAATATGCGTACTTCTGCATTGAGAGTATTTATTATGTAAAAAAAAAAACACATCAAATATCATATTATAATTTATAATTTTATTTATTTATTAAAATTATAGTTAAAAAGAAATAATCAGTTAGTTTCGTTTGCTTATTATTTTTATAAATTGTACTTTTTTCGTAAAAAAGTTTCTATATCATTAAGTTTAAAGCAAATGTCATCGGGAACATTTGCTTGTTGTCTAAAACCATTCCTCACAAAAGACAAAGCGTTTAGTATATCTTCTTCTGTAAGTTTGGGTAGTTCTTTTGCATGTTCCTCTTAGTCCTCTTCTTCATTTTGCCAAAATTTTCTTTTTTCGTAACTACTTCCATAATACTATCGTCGGTTGGTGATTCATAAGTGGTTCATAAACAGTAATATCTTCATCAATTTTCAAATAATCGAATAATTTGTTCGTTTTATAGAAACATTAGATTCGTTATTTGGAGATAAGTTTACGTAAAATCAACTATGAAGGTCATAAATACTTATGGTAAATGTTCTTAAACATATTTCGTCAAACAGAAAAAATCGCATAACCGGAACCGCTGAAGCTTTGAGTATGAAATTTGGTCAATAGTTTCGTTTTGTATAGTAGAGAACTCTGAAGAAAGGATATTAAAAATATCTCTTCAAAATTTCGTGTTTTCTATGGCTTCATTAAAAACCGAATTTTTCGAATTTTTGAATGTGTTTTATATGGTCTTCATAAAATACCGAATTTTAGAAAAAGCTGTTTTAACTTTTCGTAGTAGGGATCCCTAAGAAAAGGTTTTCCGAAATTCAACCCCTAAGAGTTACTTTACTCAGACCAGTCAAGTATATAATATAGTTTAAAAACGGAATAGAATAAAAAAAAAAAAAAAAACAGTAATACGTAGCTTTGGTTTTAATTTTTCTTTAGAGGGATCAACAGTTGGTATAAAAGTCCTGAAAATAAATACAGACAAGGGCGATTTTCATCAGAAAACAGGACGGGGGCGATGCGAATCTGAAATGCGAACCCGGGTCAGTCCGCCGCCGCCTGCATGGGATACGATGGAAATACGGAGTGCGGGGTAAAGAGAAGAATTATTATGATTTATTACACTCACGTGTGCCGCCCGGTACACGATTGGTCTGTTTGTTGTATTTATATTATTATTATATGGTGTTATAATATAATCGTTTTACGAAGGCGTGTGCGCGAGCACCTGGAATCGCGGACACGGGGCTACACGGTTTCGGCCACTGGTACAGGTCACTGCGGGCGGGCTGGCTGACGGCTTGTTGATTTGACAACCCTCTGAAAGAGTTTTGACGACAGTAAAGAAAACCGCGGCGACGACGGCAGATTGACCCCAATATGGTAATGCAGTGCGGTCGAGCATCTGCTACACGAGCTGTATGTCCGCGTACGTTATATATAAATATACGTATTATGTATATACAAAATACGAACATTGAACTAGTGCACTCGTTCGCATACGTATTGTACAGGATATTCACAGAAAAGTCTACCGAGCGAGAACAAAATCACCGACTCTCTCATGCCTGTGGATTTAGCGAATGACACGCCGCGGCCGAGCTTGAACGTTTTTCGGAAAAAAAGTGAACGAAAATTACCTATACAAATATTGGTGCCAAGCTACGACGAGCTTCGAGCGAGGCTCGTGTATTACGTTGTTGTTATATTGACGCGCGATAACTTTGTTTTTCAAAATCAAAACCGATTCGCCTTTTATGTACCCTGTAGCGGGGTAAAAGCCGGTAAATATTGTTTGCTCTTTAAGTTTCAGCTTGAACTCGGACGCTCGTTGTATTTGGTTTCAAAATATCAATTCGCATAATATCAATCTGTTTCAAAAACAATAGTGACCGAGTTCAGTTGAATCGAGTTTCGTTGTACAATATACTTGCACGCGCGCGCTAAAGTAGTGCATTTCATTCGCGCTTTCCGGGTCGTGTTTCGCTCTCAGAGAGTCGTTTTACGAATCACCCTGTACACGATATTGTAATATCGCTACGTACGCTCTAGGGCGACGAGCTCCTATATATACGCACACGACTGCAGGCTCACACCTGACGGACGAGCACAACAACAACAGCGGCTTCGCCGCCGCCACGGTCATTAGTCAGTCAATCGACCGGTCAAGCCTTTTCGGACCACCCTCCCGCGGCGACGGGCATTGCAGATGGTCTTCTGCGGTCCACGCGGTGGTCAGTGCAACAGCAGCAGGAGCAGCGGTATTTCCGACACGCGGCTCTCTCATTGTGCGTGAGACGATGCTAGGCGACCGAGCGCAGTAAACACAATGATAACGGGACGGGGGGCGGAGAGGGGAAGGAGAAAGAAAGGGTTTTTATTGTATATTACACTGGTGGTGCAAGAGTATAATACGCGCGCGCGCGCGCGCGCTCGCTCTATATACGATTTTTACCTCGTAACTGCACCCGCGGACTCTCAGCACGACTCCCGAGCACCCTGCGATGGCCATCGCATGGTCCGTGTATTATACACACAGTATTTATGTATGTATACACGCGCGGTATATAAACAGTGTGGCAAAAGAACTTTGGACGTTCGAGACGCGCGGCGGAGCACCTGGCACTCTTCTTGTACACCGCGGTATATAGATGTATATTAATATATAATACCATATCGTGCGTGTGCACTCGCGTACGATGTGCGGCTCTCGCGCGCGTATATAATAATAATATGTAGTCGTCCGTCGATAATCTGTTCATATTTTTCTAATGTAATAATACGCGCGCGCGTCCGACAAAAGGATCTCATTATTATAAAGTGCGGGCTGCAGTTAACCGCGGCCGCTGCAGCGGTCACCACGCAGAGTCGCCGCGCCTCCTACACATTCTATATTTGTCGCGTATTTCGTATATACCTCTTCCGTGGGCATACCTACGTTATGTTATTATGGCACACGCCGGCCGTTTGTATATATTTTAATAAATATATTTATATTTATGCATATATATATATATGTGTGTGTATATGTGACATGGGTCGGTATATGCGTCGTTGTTATTGCGACCGGCTTGGTAAAATATATCGGAGCAATAATATGTGCGCCGTGCGAAATGTTTTTGCGGGGCTTATTTAGTTAACTTTGGGACCTCGGAGACCGATCTGGTTTAATGAATACGCGTGAAACATATTTCATTCTATCCGAAAACACTAACATTAGGGTTACGTGTAGGTATGAAAAAAAAATAATGTAACTGAACGTTTAATAATTATTATTATTTATACATATGTTATTATCATCTATATTTATTGATGATTTTCGCCGACAGGTCGCGGCGAGGCCTTTCAATGCGGCGGGGCTGTGTGTCACGGCACAACTCAAGTTCAAGTTTATGAGCCGCTGTTGACCGTCGTCGCCGAACAAACAAACAAGACGCGCGCGTGGATTTTCGTACAAAACGTTTGTCGTCGTCGACAAAGCGGTCGCGTCGTGTAATAATACTCGCGGCAGGACCCGCGGCGGCCGTGATCCTCGGTTTTTTTCTCTCTCGTTCGTGTTGGAGAATTTCCCCGTAAAAACGTATGCTGCTGTATCGTATATTACACTGTAATATACAGCAACAATATAACGCGTTCTAGATAATCATGGTATTCGACTCTACCCGTCGAAGTTAATATTTTACGACCGATTAATATTCTGAGTGATTTTTTTCTCGCGTAAAACGTCCGTTTCATCCGCTGATTTATGCATTTTTGAAAACGATTTTCTGCGTTAGCTTGGTACTCGATTTTTTTTTTCTATTCGACAAAGTATGTTTTCGATTTCACGCGCGCCGATGTCAATTTTTTTCCGAAAACAACGAAGCATAAATAAATACTTACGAACCGATTTTAATAGCATACGAGCGGAATGTTGTGCGATAAAATTATAATCCACTACTGCAATCGAATATTTGAATTTATGTGTAGTGACGTTTTTTCTTTTTTTCAAAAAAAAACGAAGCTCAAGCGCACCACAAAGATAACACTATAACAGAGTGAGAAAAAAATAAGTAGACATCAAATTTTTTGTAATAATGTCTTGTAGTGTTTGACGTTAAACAAATCAGCACATACATATCGCCATATTATAACCACTAATCGTAAAATTTTTTCGATTATTGCTTATCGGCTCACGTGTAATTTAAATGTTCGATAAATATCGTCTTCACTCGGTGATTCTCAACCATGCGTGGCCACGGCGAGAGTTGAAATATACGTTTGTAAAAAATTACGATCGTACGCGGACTGGATGGTGTTGTATAGGTGTGGTCGGACTGCAGCAGCCGCAGCGTGTTTAATGAATTAATTGCTCGACACCAAACATTATGTAATTAATTTCTCGTTAGTCGATTATAATTTGCGAAACCGGCCGCATAATAACGTGCGAATTAAAAGAAAAGGAAAAACGAATTCGTCGACTTGTAAATGTTTTGTAAATCGTCGATTGACCTCTAGTCTTCTAACCGCAGAGTACCTATAGTGTAAGGCGTCCGTTCTGAAAATACCGGTCGACGACACGTCCGTCCGCCGGGTGTTGGTGTGATTGACGAGTGACGACGATAGCTAAATCGACGGATTTCGACTCACCGTCCTTTTTATATGCGCTCGTATTATTAATTATTTTGGAATATTATGGACGTACCTGTGTAGCGGTGATCACTCACATCACGCGACGTTCAAATTGTTTTTTTTTTTTTTTTTAACAACCATAATGTGTATAGGTATACCGGCCCATACGTTTTTCTTGGAATTATTGTAATAAAGTTTGCAGTATTTATTTATTACGTTATATTAATGGCGCATTGTTCTCGATAAATGCGGTTCCACGTAGGTATAAATGTTCACACAAGTGTTCTGTGCGTAATTTTTTTTTTTACGCGTACGAACATTTTTCTCCGACGTTTTAATAACAATATAATAAAAAATTATTAGGACGCGTTGGCTCCTATTAACAATATTTTCGGTTTTTTCGTTCGGTCGGATTACCCAGCACGTTGTCGTACAAGTATTATTGTAACATCGATTAAGACCTAATGTTTACACGTGGTCTACTATAATATCTAATGCCAGTAAAGTGTTTGTTGTATTATCGTTAAAGTCCGGATTTTTATGCACTCAAAAAGGCCAAAATAGTATGCAAATATGCATAAAAAAACTTCAAAATATGCACTTGATATGCTCTTATTTTTTTTTAATAATATGCAAAAATATGCTCTTATACCCAAAATATATGCATTTTAATATTTATTTATTTTTAATTTCTTCCATAAATAATAATTCAACATTGTTGAAAAACTTAATTTTTTTAATTATAGATATCGACTTTAAACATTTATTAAAGAACTACTAAATATTTAAAAATATATTCAACAAATAAAACAAATACTTTACAAAATATAAATCTAATAAAAACCAGTCAGCATTGTTGCCGATGACCGTGTTGCGACTTGGGATAAACGAGATATAATTTTAACATAAACTGTCCAAAAATATAACATACAGAGAATAACATTTATTTCCCAACAATACGTAATGAACTAATAATTTCTACGATGAAATTGAAACAAAATAATTGGCTTAATAAACTTTTATACAAAATATGCTTGCAAAAATGTTCAAATATGCAGTCATCTCTAAAATATGCATTTATATGCAAAATAAACTTTTTTCTATGCATTATCTGTGACACAAATCGTCCACATTTCTTACTCCCATCGAAATGCATACACTCATTACAAATATGAAAATGCATACAAATCCGGACTCTTATTATCGTGTAAACGTTTATGTTTGGTTCGATATCGAAACGTAAACATAATGTTAAAAGATAATAAAATAATTCGAACAAGAATTGGCCATTGTTTTTGATGAATTAATAATGGTTTGAAAAAAAAATTCTTCAAACCAACGCGCATTTCGAAAATACGAGACATAAATCCGGGGGAAAAAAAATAACAATTCGATTTCAATTTACATTCAGTTAGATCATTTCATATTGAATAATAGACGTTTTTTAAACGAAAATTTACATTTCTGATTTAATTTCTTATAAATCTTACGTTTTTATAAATATTTTTTTAACGTCGTTACTCGTTGATTATTTTCACTCACGATAAAAGCACTTCTTCACTTCTAATCATAGTGTAGTCATAACTACACGACATATCGAGTATTCGACGTGAAATGGAATTTTTTTTGAATCGAGAGGAGAAATAATACGACAGTCTTCTAATCTATATGTAACACATTATAATTTAGATTAAAGAGGTTTTACAATTTTCGAAGAATCCCCGTGATCAAATCAATTGTCGACCTTGTCAAGTAAAATGTTCATCTTTGTACATGGGCATATATTTTATAAGCCTTGTTTATAAAAAGTAAATCAGTTGAAATCACCAACCGTTGAAGAAATTAAATAAAGATAAGAAAGAAATGTATTCATTTTAGTAAGTATTTTGGGCTTCTTTACACGAAGAAAAAAACCGAAAATCCTGTCCTGACTTCCAGTTTTTTTTTTTATTCCAGAATTTAACCGGTTGCACTGGATTTTAAGAATAAAGAATGGGTTTGTTTCGGATTTTAATCGAACGTTGGAATTTTATGTACGGTCTCGCGTCTTTTACATTACTACGATACAGCTGCCGGGCCACACTCCGGGTATGTATAATATACATTGTATATGAAATCTTAGATACCTACCTACCAACTGCGTGGTGTATTAAAATTTTGGCACGTGCAAAAATAATAAGCATTGTTCCTTGTGTGTACATTCTTGTATCGACGTTAAACACGCAACGAATAACGAAAAACATAAAATATTTATCATATTATTGATGTAAACACGTTGGTAATACAAACGGATTTGTTAAAAAAAAACAAAGTATTTATGTTTACATATTATTATCATCGTAGGGTGCCCCGAGAGGTTTTAATATTTTCAAGCAGATAAACCTATTATATCTTATATCATTAAACGAGTAACTTACGTAGGGATACCATGTAAAAACATAAATACCCAATCGATAATATTATATTATATTTCTTTCTCGATTGTTACGCATTAATCGTTTTATACATGGGTGTAATTATTTTACTTTATTTATGTTGGATAGATTTGTATTTGGCGTGCACAGAGGTAAACATAATTTCGGACTTGTGTTTATTTGAAAACGAATATTTTTTCATTATTTTAACATCATTATTATTAGTACTTATTTAAATGTGTGTAGATTGCATTTGGTGCACATACACATGCATTGATAAATGCATCTATAGCATTATACTCGTTATACGTTAATTTAAGAGCGGCAATTTCAATTTAAAAAAATGTATGTCAGCTAGTTGAAAACGAGTTCATAAAAATATCGTTCATAGTAGTATTCATTTTGTCGTTCACGTTATATTAAAATATTTATACATCATCTAATTCCCGTGTTGGTGTAAGTTTACGACGAGGTGTTCGTAAACAGTATATTAAGCGTCTTAAAAGTTTAGCCTAAGAACGTCGTTATCTGGATTATATACTGACCACCTGAAATACATACCGCGAACGTGTTTCGTTTAAAGTCTCTTAAAGAAAATTTAAGTAGGTATTAAAATTTAAAAAGAAAATCATTAAAACGTCACACACTCACATCAGGTGTTATATAAGATAACGATATAAAACTTCGCACGAACATTATTACTACATCAAACGGTGTTAGTAAGTCGTACGTATGGAAAATGGACAATTTTTTTTCGAGATTTACCGTTGCTTGACAAAGCTCATTATCAACATTATTATGTTAAATTTTAAAATTCACATCATTATTTAGTTCTGGTCTGTGGGTAATTTTGTGTCCACAACAATATGTATTTAGAAACAAGCATTATTACGTATAACAAACCAACAAATTGCTTATGCGGCAACTGTAAAATTGCTCATATGTATATATTTAGATAACGGTTGTGATAATAGTTACGATGGTTAAACTTTGTGGTCACTCACCTTTGGTGGATACGAGAAGGAGACGTTACAATACGTCAATACGCATGCATTCAAACGATAAATTGTGTTGACTATACTACATCTCGTTGAATGTTTTCTTTTTAAACTTTGAATACTACAATGAAATTTAAATACGTACGTCATGTGTTTCATATAGAATTCTATAGTGTCATTGACGCATGACAAAATTACAATTATTTGATTGATAAAAACCCACGTACGATTAAAAAAAAAAATAAATAAATAAAAAAAAATACGTTTTTCGTGTTTAAATTTGCCGACTTCAAATGAAAATCTATTTACTCGATTAAAATGAAATTTAATTTTGGATTATGAATGAAGCGAGGAACGTTTTTATCATTCACGTGTTAATTCATGTTTTTAGATTTATATTTTTTCGAGTTTGTGAAGTTATTGTTAAAGTGCCGAGTGCTGGACTGATATGTGTGGTCCGTAAGCATATAACAGAACTGTTACACGGGTAGTTTATTTCATACCGATTGACACGAATTATTGAATGAGTCGAGGTCAAAGATTACCTTTTTATACCGTTTTATTCATCCTTTTATAAATTCTTAATAAATCGTACGGGTTTTGGAAATTTATTATCGACATAAATCTAACGACACGAGACCTTTTCGATCACAATAAAAATAAAACGCCGTTGGATATTTATCACGTACCGATGTCGTTTAATAATGTGCCGTCAAGGGTGTATAACTATAATATGAAAAATGTGATGTGTATGTTTGTCTTTTGTGTGCATAATTATGCACGTGCAACGAATTAATATTCTATTTCCCGTGAAATTGTTTTAGTCGTATACGCACGCATACACTACTTATCATCAGTACCTTTATTGCAAACTATACAAACAGAATAATTGTCAAACGATAACTTATAAAATTATCGACAGAACGAATTGCGAGTATTCGATAATAATTTAATGTGATATTAAAAGTTAAGACTAGCGAGCAAGTATTGTAAATGTGATGACTAACGAGCTGGCAATATTGTCGTAGGTTTTACAATTTTCATTGGCTAGCAAAAGAGTTGTAATTTGCAACTATATTTGAATAAATATCTATTTCGTTCAATCCGATTCGCGTCGTGTCGTAAAATAATAGATTTTAATTTGTTTCAAACACAATATAAACGACTTAATTTTTCAAACGATAAAAAATCATCTATTAGGGCATATAAGTATATGCTTTAAAGTTTGCGTATTGTTTGTCCACTTGTTAATATCGTTTAGGCACAACGAAAATGCTGAATTCGTACGTACGTCAGATTTGTAAACTCGAATTACATCTATATTTATATAATGTAATACCTACGTGTAGGTAAGAATTAATTGAAATTAAATTAAACACGATGAGCATTCGAGTTCACGCAGTCACGATACTACAGTATATATATATGCAATAGCTATAAAATATAATTCGTAATGCGTAATGCAATTTGTATGATAAAAATCTATCACACATATACATACGCTTAATGTATAAATATCATAATATATTCGTAATACTACTCTAACACTGCGGAGAAAAACATTTTTCAAAGACGTGCGCTACACTCGACGCGAAGACTCGTTTTCGTATGGGGCGTGTGAAAATTCCGTACATCGAATATCGTACCAAATACCGCGGCGAATAAACAAATGCATGATCACCATGAAACATATTGTATTATTTGTGCAACACTGCATACGTATCGATTCCTTTTAGGGCTTTCACATAGATAGAGGTCGAGGGGGGGGGGTGTTGACGGACCTCGGTCCCTTAAATATTCTCAAGCACCATTCGAACGGTTTCGCATATTTACGTTTGACGAGTTTAATGTACGATTTGTTATTAATTTAATACATTGTTATTAATTGTAAGTATTATTTCTAACTTCGGTCGGTTTTCGGAATTCACGTGTCTGTTTTCGGAGCTCGTGTGTCTGTTTAGACGTTTGTGAGTTTTAGTTAAAAAATCGAAGTCCTCTTCGACCGAATTTTCGCCTATACATCGGCTCTTTCGACCGGTGCACCGCAAGCCCGTCCCGAAGATTGGTTCTTCGTCCCAGGGACGGATTTCATGAGAGAGCCAGAGAGACTCCTCCTCCCATTAGCTTTATTCTATTATACATACATATTGTCAATGATACTTCTTTTATTCTGATAAATACCAATTGTGTTTAATATTGTTTTGAAATGTTTTGCCCCCTTTCCCTAAAATAAAATCCTTGATCCGCCACAGCACGTAGTAGGCCCGTACCCGTCACACAAAGTTTTCTCATATTTCGTCTAAGAACAATGCAGGTATACTTATATAATATATATAGCTCGATAATTTCGTTCGGCCTCCGTTCGGTCCCATACAAACGCTTACGTATAGGTATAGCCACCGATGTTCACTCCGGTTCTGCTGTACGATGGACGGTCCCGAGTCCTCGGAAAAATTCCTGGCTCTGCTACCGCGGTTGGGTATATGTTCCTCTACATACGAGATCGTATGTAAGGACGCGCGCGCGTATGTGTGCGTATATAATAACCGAATGTGTGTCACAAGGGACGTCGTCGTCGACTCGTCGTTGTCGTTGTCGTCGTCGTTTGCCGCTGCTCGTGGACGTGCTGTGTAACATATATATATATATAGGTAGATTTAAAAAAAAAAAAAAAAACGTAGATGGAAAAAAAGCGCGTACATACTTGTTGCGGGGGGTCACGTGAGGTTCGATGACCGGCTATATATGTATACGAGTCGCCGGTGCTCACTTGTCGTCGTCGATGAG
The DNA here is from genome assembly GCA_948098885.1 of Drepanosiphum platanoidis. NCBI lineage: Eukaryota > Metazoa > Arthropoda > Insecta > Hemiptera > Aphididae > Drepanosiphum > Drepanosiphum platanoidis. Next base: position 8,926,800 of record OX402532.1, read on the forward strand.
CGTCGTCACAAAACGCCGGCCATATTATATATATATTATATATGTATATGCCTACACGTATATAATAATATAACAATATAAACGTGTGGTGGTCGGACGATGAGAGTGTGTACGTATGTGTACAATGAAATATCACACGAGTAGGAAGGCGTGTTTTTTACTAGTTCCGAGTTCTCTTTCTATTATAGCGCGCGCGCACATAGCCGCCGCGTACGTACAGAGACCTCTTCTTCTTCTTTTTATTTTTCGTCTTCTCGTTCTTCGTCTCGTCCTTCTCGGCCGCGGCAACGACGTCGTCCAACGTCGTCGTCGTCGTCGTCGTGTTTCGTATTATTATTATTATTTTAATTTCCAAGTCGTATACCGGGCATCACATCGAGAATATGTTTTTTTTTTTCCGTGTATTTATTACTATTATATTACCGCCCGCAGTCCTCCTGGGCGTTACGACGATATTGTATACAGCTATACCGTACACGGGTGTAGAGGATAAGTTTGAAAATAAACGTACGCGTATTATACGTGTAGAATAATGTTGTATACGCATGTGTACCTCTATAATCGATATGGTTGTATTACGCGGACCGCGCACACGTTGTATTACAACAATATAAAACCTAAATATATATATATAAATCAACCTAAAGATGTTGCGAAGAAAGAGACAGCGATTCGCACTTTGTCTCGTCGTTGTTTATTATCGTATCATTATATTGTTCGCGTCAGAATACGATTATTATTATTATTATTATTAGCGCGCGAATCTGCTGTGGAGTAAGGCAATTTGTAGTACCGATTTTTCTTTCTTTTTTGTTTTCCTTTCTTTCTTTCTTTCTTTCTTTCTTTCATAGCGCTGATCGATGTGTGAAACTGCGCCAGTGTCTCCCATTGTGCAGGACGCGCGTACGAAATTGTTTTGGCTTTCTTTTGACACAAACGCGTGTGTGCGCACCACGCAGCGCCCCGAGGCCGCTGCAAGGACGATGTCGCGATGAACAGCGCCCGAATGCCCGAAATTCTTATTCTTATAATATTACTATTACATGTGCGAGGATAAACAATGTAATCACAATTTTCGCACACAACGACGCTATCATCGATACCATGACTTATACCATATACATGACTTATATCAGCATTGAATACACACGCATCATATAATATATGCATATATACATAATAATATATGGGCGCATCTTTTTTACACTTTTATACTTCGCGTTTCTATACTGCTCCATTATTATATACTATACTTCATTAGAACACACAGAGTTATTATTAGATTTCTTTCGAATCGACTCTATAATACCTATTATCATATATACTTTTTATTCTATGCAGATGTATCTAGGTATAGCCGTATAGGTAGATACTATACAGAATACATTATACGTAGGTAGATATTATTATTTATTACACGCACGTGAAATGTATTCAATTAAGTAAAATTTGGATAATTTTTTTATTTAAGTATACATTTTGAAAATACAATTATTTGATAAGTTATAGACTTGGATTTAATTTTGAAAAAAAGTTCAGATTTTTTTAATAAAAATACGTTATGGTTGTTGTAGAATGTTGATTATATTATACTCGTAAATATATTTTATCATGTCATGAAAAACCCAAACGTCGTTCGTTAAAGTCTTCGAAGAATGAATGTATATATTATTATCCTTCAAAATATACGTTTAAGGATTTATGTTTTATTCCTGTAGTTTGAAACCAATCGTATGGTCAGGGGTCGGTTTTAGGGGAAAAAAGTGTAAGCAGCTGCGCGAGTGGCAAAGTCTGAAGGGATTACTTAAGCGAATTATTTTGCGAAATCGTTTTATTTATTCGTGTGCTTTTAGTTTTTTAGTATTCCAAATCGCAATTATAATATCGTTATAATAAAAAATAAATTAATTCAATAATGTGCCCGACATTATAATACACAGATGTGAGAACGAAGAAATAATTACGACGGCGGTAGAACTATATAACACTACATAATATGTTATAATATTACCTAATGGTACTGCTATTTATGGGCGACACCTGAAGTATTTTCCGGAGGGGACATAATGGGAATTTATTCTTCGCTAGACGAGTCCACATTTATAATATATTTTATCTCAATTCTAATAATATTTAAATTTTCGACCAAAATACTGTTAGAGTAAAACGTTATTCCCTATCATTTTACCGTTACACGATATATCTTTTTATTTAAATGTTTTTTTAATCGTCATTAGGCTTAATGTCTGTAAACGTAATTGTATCGATTTGTATTCCAATGGAAATCATTACTTTGTGCCCGTGTTTTCGAAGTACTTATAGACAAGTATAATTCTTAAATACGAGATTTAAAAACATTTTTCTTTTTCCGTCATTTGTTACCGTCTATAAACAGTAAACAATAAAGGTTGAAATTATTTTTTTTAGTTTTTAACGCACTTAAAATTATAACGTGATATAATGGCGTACCTAGTCTGTTCAATTTGTAACGATTAACCGAGCTGGCTAACGACGGCCGTATTCAGGAATGGGTTTCATAAAAAGTGTGTTCACAATCGATTTAGTTTTGATCATGAACAAAATAGAATATATTCCATATTGCACAAACGCGTTACGTATAAATGCGTAGGTTGCATCTGTAATATCTACACTGACGTACGCACATACATGATGTATAAGTAATATGGTTTCAAGTTCGAGAAAAAAGTATGTAATATGTTCATTCATCAATGTTTTCTTAATTACATAAAACGACAGGTGTATATCACTGTTCCATTGTTTTGTGTCATTACCCTCATACTAGTAATCTTGCTATGGTTTTCCTTATATGTATGTACGCAACATTATGTGATTGTAAAAAAATCCATAATGTTTAAAGTCCGATAGTGTTGTTATACCTCGTACAAACAACTACAAATTAAGAATAATGCTTAAAAAAAAATTATAATAAAACTCGACGACGGAAATTACAGACCTGTATAAAAACATATTTCATATATAATATTAGGATAAGGGAAAGCTTTAATCGCGCCGAATATATTTTCGCAAAGTTTAACCTAGCTCAAGTCATCGCGGTGAAAACATCCATATACCCAAACTATAATTATTTCGTGACTTTTAAGTTTAACGTATGCGTAAGTATTTTATTTTTACGTACTGCCGACACAGTAAACCTATTTGCGTTTTGATATTTGATCTGTGGGCGACCGTCGCGTCGTAGTTGTTTTTGAAGCACAGAATTCATGATTTTCATTTAGTTATTCGCGGTTTTTGCGATATTCGATTATCAACAAACGCCTTAGACCGTGGAAATGAAAATGGCAATTTTTTTTTTTAGATTTTCTCTTAAGAGAAACCATCGTTGTTAAAACGAATTTATTATAGATCATACAAATCAATATAATGGTTTTACGATGAATAACATTGAATTTGTTGATAGTGTCGAGATTTTATCGTTAGTTTGAAAATTTTATAACTACAACGTCACGCCTAGGAAATAAAATAAAATTATCTGTTCTCTATACTGACGAGACATTGTTTTGTATATATTGAATAATATAATTTTTATATTCACAAACGTATACTGCTTATTATGTTTTATAATGCCGCGCGATAAGCGTTTCAATTTCTCGATTGTCTGCGCGCGATATAATCAGCGATCACCGGCGATGATAAATTTCTAATTGAAATATAATTTTTACGGTCACAAATTTATAGTAAACATTAATTTCTACACGCATACGCGATACGTACACAATCGATCGGGACTTATTGTTCAGCTGGTCTACATCACTATATATAAGTAATTAATAATTATAATCATTGGCATTTACTCGTATGTGTTATCAGTACTCGCATAACTCTTTTATAATAATGTTTGTGTAGTATGAAATCGAATGGGAATTATATTCAAGTACGTTCTCTTGGGTGATAAAATGTGAGGTTTAAAACATTACGTTCAACGAAATCCAATTCATTGTAGGCGAGCATTTTCTCGGAACTACCTCAAGACTCCAAAACCATATTCTTCTTAACGTCTCATAATAGATAAAAGAAAAATATTTCTTTGTCGTTTGTGTGCACTGTGTCCACTGTCGATGTGCACGTACCTGTGAACACATACTCCTAACGACAATGTACTCGTATATATAAACATAATATACTATTGTACCGACTTTCATCAAACGCTTTTTACTTTTTATTTCTTAGTAGGCACCTGCCTAATAGTTTTAAATTATAAAAATAAAATTATCGACAAAGTCCACGCACCGATTTTATATAGCATAGTTTCAATATATATTTGGAATAATATTTCCCACTAATAGACCAAAATAAATACATTTTACATTCTGTGCAAATTTGAACTTTAATAATTTTTTAAAAGTCCATCATTGACGGGTTCAACAATAAACTATATTGTATGTGCTGTTATGTGTACAATAGTCGTAAGTAATTTTTTTTTTTAAATCTTAAGATTTTTGTTTGTAATAAAAAAAAATTCTTGCTAACTTTAATCGTTTTTACGTTATCAATAATTATTATAAATGTGTTTTGTTATTTCGTGTGTCTTTTGAGATTATAAGTCATGAATCATGACTCTAAAGAGACATATTTTGATCTGCTAAATGAGTTTTTCCTAAATGTCATTCCATCGACAAACCAAATAACGAAAACATATACTATACATATTTACTTAAAAAATCGTAGCACTATGAATCATCGTTGTAATGGAGGTTCGTCTTCTTATTTTTTTTTTTTTTTTACTTACGGTTTGTTATCTCTTTACAGTCGTTGCCGATGACTATTGTTAATGAATGTTCAAATCGTACTGGCACTATAAAAATAACTGTTGTTACTGAGATATGACGGAAAAGTTCCATATAATATTATACGCTCTTGTACATACAGAGATGTTAGATCCGAAATCCGGGGTTAATATTAATTTGGTTATTATTCGTCGAAACGTTTCGAGATTATAGAACACAATGCACAGAATCGGTGCGCTGAACAAAATCCAAAGTTAATGTACAATCGTTCCTTAATCCGACACCGCTGCAGTTGGTATTTGTCTAGAATACACGATAAATTTATATTACACATAAATACATAATATATTATGCGGTGTGACGTTGTGCATTTCAATAAAATATGTTTGTTACACGTTAACCAACAACTCGGTTAACACGTACTCGTATACTACGCGCACAACTCACGACTGTATAAAATATCGAAATTGGTGTTTAAGATTTCCCATATGTCTTCAGCGAACCCGCCGGAACGCGTTCTTCCGAAACTATACCGTCGACGGTAGTCAATAAACTATTATTACCAACGAAGGGTGATCCGGCGATGCGTATACCCTATGACGTTTACGTTTTAAACAAACACGCTGCGGTAGACAGTTACACGTTTCGGGACATTGATTTACGAACAATTCCTAACGAGCGACGCGTGTTGTAATTGTATTGAACTGCAGTCGCCGGCGGTTATTCATAAAATTAATTTACGTCATACCTACTGAAAATTACTGTTAAATTTCACCCCGGAAGAAAGAAAAACAAAAAAAAAAAAACACAATTCCGTACGTGCGGCGCATACCCAAAAACGAAAACAAGCCGAACGACAAATTATTATTATACTATACGACGTCGTCGTGAAATATTGCGTTCGCCTCCTGCGACTCGAACGGGTCTGAAGTTCAAAACCGACAGATACATTTCGTCTGTTTACCGCGTGATGCGGCTGTCTATACGCCACAAATCGGAAGTCAATGAATTAGTAGTCGGCATACACCGCGGACAATGCAGGTCTAATGAAGTAAATGCAACTGGGTCACTGTTTTAAATAATTTTTGCTTCTCGCGCAACGCGTTACGTTTCAACTGTACCCGACACATGTCACACAGTGGCACGCGGTTTGGACGCGTATATGTTTTTTACGTTATATTAATATTATACGGCAATGGAAATATCGGAAAATGTCTTCGGCGGACCCGAATCGAATGGTAAAGTATAAACTCGCATAGGAAAGAATTTCGTACGTCTAGGATGTGCTATTAAGTCACACACGCCGCACATAATATAGGCGCGTCGTCGCCGAGAACAAAACGAATCACGAAACAAAATAACCTATAATTTAAAAATGGTTCCTGAACATAAATTAATAACCATCGTTCTGCAACGGCTGTGTAATATATAGTTTGGTGATTTGGATTCTAATACATATTATATACCCGAGTTCTTTATATACATAATATTCTAATTCGTATATGATTTTTTTTTTTTTTTTGCAGTATAGTTTTGCGCACAGAACGAGTAATCTCGATGATACTCTATATGGGAGTAGGGAGTGAGCAGGTATTTCCTGTGTGATATAGTCAAAAAGTAGTTTTTAATGATGTAGTTTTAGTGTAGAGCAGGCGTCCATTTACAAAAAAAATAAAAGCGATCAGTCATAATTTATCCAAACCTTTTTAAAATTTAAGTATCCGGTCGGATAATAAAACTAAAATATAATAATACACTATGTCATCGTTATAAAAAAAACGCGAATAAAAAACGCATTCGAATCGCAGGATAAAATCTCACTCAGGGCAAGGTCAAAATTCAAAGGCCAAATCAGTATATATATATATGGTTAAAAGACATTTTTACTACGTCTCCATTATAATATAACATATCCTACTAAAAAATTAATCAATATAATGTCATTACACAAGAGTAAATTATGATGCGTAATATAAACTAAAGGTTTAAACTATACATAGTATAACAATTAGTTGGTACATAAATTATATATTTTTAGGTACTCATGTAATATATTTTGTAAGTGAACCAAAACCGTAGGTAATACACGTTACTATAAACATACTGTGATTACATCACTTTTATCACCGTCATAATAGAATTATCGTTTAGTTGTTCAGTTTAGTTAAATAATGAATACAGTTGATGATGGTTTTTGCGAAGTCTCAACATTTTTCCAAACATAATTTGGGATTTTTTGTGAGTTAAATGGTAAGCCAGCGATATTAAACGACTTCCAGTAGAAAAAAAAATCCCAGGAATGCAAAAATCCTTGCGGTTGCCTTTGATACGATTCGAAAATTTTCGTTTACATGGTATCTTGATGAAGCATATACGTTTAATATGAATTGACCAACGAAAACTTTAAATAATACTTATAGTTGAGAATCGAAATTTTTCGAAAAGTTTTAAAATTGGTAGACACGGTCACGGACCTGTTTTGTTTTTCTAAGGAGTTTTCTCGACAGTTTAAGATCTTTTCGTTTAATTGCGGGTCACGTAGTTCGATTGTTTTTCACCTAACCGAGAGGTTGGCTGACTGCTCACTAACCTAACTTAATCGCATCGAGGAAAAAACACGTCGAACTCGATAGTATCGAAAACTCGGTTCGAACCGAGTTGAATCCGAATTTGAATTGAATTCCAAAATTATCACACACACACACACACACAATGTCCGGCTATCGGCGAGCGACGAGGCGCCGAATCGCCGGGCTGAAAAACTCCCGAATTCGCGATCCGCCCCCTCGTGTACAGCGAGTAGGTAGAATATCGCGCACGTCGTCGTGACGATATTCGATGTCACGCCGAAAACCTCGGATTTTATCCGTGCGTCATTGCCGAAGTTACGGCTCGAGACGCATTGTATTTCGTTAAGGGTTCGAACAACGCCGCAATGTGCGGCACAATAATACTGCTAGTCGCGATACGTGCCGGTATAGGTGCCCACCCGTCCCGCGACGACGCTCCGCGTATGACAACATTATATTACATTATTATTATTATTATTATTATCGTGTTTGTTTATTGTAATACGCATGTGCCAGTCGGCCCGAGAGCGATAAATATTGCGAGCCGAGCACAATGCGCGCGCCGCGAGATCTGTAAAATACGACGGGACACATGCGCCGCGCGCGACGTGTGTTTTTGTACCGCGTGTATTTTATCTGCGACAATAATAACGAGACGCGTACAGTACACAATGATGATACACATTATATGAGGCACCTTTCGCCGAATAAAACGTGCGTGCGACCTATTGTTGTGACTGTTATGATGTCGTATTATACATATAATAATATATATTCGGGTATATAATAATAATACGCGTATATGTGTACCTACGCGCGGGAACGTCGTCGGGGGGTATTATTCAAGTCTCTCGCGGACGCGCGCAAAAGACGAGATTATCGTGTGATTTTTTTCGCTTCCGAGACGCCTCGTCGAAACTCATACCACAGCACGCGGCCGAATGATCGCCGCCCGTACGGGTATAGTTCGGTCAGCTATTACGTATGCGCGCTGTATCATATTGTATGACGTAGATCGCGGCGCGAGAGAGAAAAAGTAAAAAAAAACCGGACGAAAGATACGCGAATGTTTTCGGATGAGCCACCGCGGCGGATGATTGCAGGTATCGTCGGTGCAGAATTGTTGTGATAATATTTCGAACAAACCGGCCGTCGCTGTAGAAAAACGATCCCGGCCCAAGACGGAAAGATATTATAGTTTCTACAGTTTCTAAACCGTTCGATCGGAATTCGTCGAAATATTTGATTTCGGAAAATTTAATTTACGAACGTTCATCAATTTTCTTCGTGACCTTGCGGTCATTTTTTTTTCAATCGTTCGCTAGAAACAGCAACATGTTTAAAATCTCGAGTACGATTTTCAAATCTTAAATGTTTAAAAGTTTAAGTTGAATGAATTGTTAACTACTAGAACGTTGGAAATTTTCGTGATTTTGTTGAGTTTTATAAGAGCATAAAATTCAAACTCTTATGAAAAAAAAAAAAAAAATCGTTTCCGATTATTTCATAATAAATTACAATGTGTTCTCGGCCGATGACGGGACCATGATGTATGGGTACCGAACTAATTTTCGTTTGTTCCGACAACCCCCTCCCAGGCAAACGCCCCTAGGCCGGGTGCACGTGGGCGATGGTACGCGAAATCCGTCTTCGAAACGAAAGAAAAATACGAATAAATAGCGACTGCGACGACTACGCTATACGGGACTTTTTTTAGGACCACTAGCTGAAGCAGTAGATGCGTTATAATAATATAATCTCGAATAATATATTATAAATAACACGCGGTCCGACTCGCACGCATATCATTATCATAACACAACGCTCTAGGCGAGGAAGAGACGACGACGCGATGTGCATCTGCACCTGCTGTTGCAGCAGCAGCGTCAGCCACACTATTTTATTTTAATCTTTCTTCTTTTACTTCCTGGTGTGAGAGTGTGCGGGGTTCAACGACTGCGTTCCTAAAAAAAAAAAAAAAACGTATAATAATAATTTATATTATACACGATTTATACGGTATGTTAAAATACAAACGTATATTATGTACATGTATGTTACCGGGAATTTGAATAATCCGGTATTATACATAATTCCTAGACGTCACGTATAGTGCCAAAAAACACCGGGCAATATGAATAATCATAACACATCGACTAGGTGTACCTACTGCGGATAACGACCAGAGTAAATAATTAGGCAACATGATAAATAACTGTAAATTATTGCGTTCTAGGGCCTAAAGACGTCGTTCTCGGGAACCAAGCCGATAAAATAAAAAAGTTGTCGGATAAGTATAGCCAACGTCGCTTGCAGGTCAAATTATACATCGAGATCCTATACTGCTGGTGTAGACTAACGTTGCACAGTGGACACACGAAACGTTTTAGCAATACTGCTTCGAAACCACGAGAAAACAAGCGAAAAATTATTTATATACTCGTATAACATCGCGCGCAGATGTCTGCGATATGCGATATTATTAATTATCTGTCAATTATATTGTCACATTAATTTTTACGGAAATCGTCGTCGCGTAAAATTCGTATATAAGCGCTAAATCACACACGAAATTTAATTTTACGTTTAATATTTTAACAATTTTCACACCTGGACAACGCAAATTTGTTGTAGCTAAATGTTCATAAAAAATTTTTTTATAAGCGTTAGGAAATGAAGGGGTTTTATGAAATCGGGTGTTTCGATTTTTGACGATATTATAGTGACTTTTTATTTTATTATTTCGAGAAATCATCTAATAATTTATTATCCAATAGGATTAGAAAAATCAGTGTGAAGTAAATTGGGGATCGCAAGGGTTCGCGACCCTAAAAACATATTATATAATATATGAAACGATTTTCACGTTTTTCCTCTAACAAACTTCGGGGGGGGGGGGGGGAAATGAACGAATGAAATAATTAAAAACAGGGTTCAAAGAACCCGGGGCCCGCGAACGGCTCGATCCGGCCTTGGCCCTATGGCCCCCTTCCCCGGTGTCGTTCGCGTGACGTGTCCGCGGATAGTTTACGCCCCGGTGTAACGCGACGCGCGCGCGAGCGGACGCGGTCGCGAGGTGGACCGCGCGATGTGGCGGCGGCGGCGGCGGCGGCGGCGAGGGACGTACGAGTTCCACGAACCAGGAAAAGCCTGGCCCGTAGGTCCGGGCCGGACGGCGGCGGTGGCCGCGGTGACCCAGTGTCGACGAGGGAGGACGACAGCCCGCGCGCGACGGACGGCGGCGGCGGCGTCAACGGCTTTGCCGCGCGCGCGCACTCGCACTCGCACTCGGGCGCGTCGACCGGTCGCGGCTTTGCCTGTCTTCGCGATGGCTGCGGCGGCGGCGGCGGCGACTGTGGCGGCGGCGCGGCGGAGGAACAGGTGAGGCCAACAACCTGACTAGTAGGTCACAGAGGCACGATGGTCGGCGGCCGCCCGGCCGTTGACTCACGTGACGTCACCGGTGTCCGTCCGTCCGTCCGTCCGCCGCTCGGTTACCACCATATTATATAGCCTCTCCTCCGCGCGCGACTCGTCGTCGTCGTCGTATTATTATTACTATTACGTATAACATTACGTTGTTATTATTTGTTATTGTCGTGTTATTTTTATTACCTCGCGTCGCTCCCTCTCCTCCCCCTCCCCCTCCTTTCCCCCCGAGGAATGTCGCGAGAACGTCACGGCGTTCGTAACGCGAGCGCGCGTTGTTTAATAAATTATAATAATACACGTACGATATATACGTACGTATGTATATGCGGCGGGCGCCGCCGTTCGCGAGACTCGAAATCATCGCCTGCGGGACGAATCCGAACAAAAAGTTGCTTAAAAAAATAAATATGGTCGGCTGTGAGACTCGCGCCGTCTTTTTGACGCTCAAAGATTCTTTCGATTTCGCAACGAATTCGTAGAAAACGTAGACGCACACAACACTCGATAGGAATTTCGGAATGAAAATTAGTTTTTAAATCGATCGGGTTTCGCGATTCTTGTCTCATTATAGGCAGTGTTGGAAATCGCCTTGACTAATTCATCAAGTCATCTACTGTATAATATTTAGCGCTTATCTTTTATCTGGTTCGGATAAAAGTGTCGTCAAAGTTAACTCGTATTCGTCTCAGACGAAAAAGACGATCAAAAAAAACCCTTTTAATCCCGAATTCACTCTGACAAATTGACTATTTTGTCGTTATACCTATTCATACCTAAACATATTGGTTTCAAAACATTTTATTATCTACATAATTTGTATTCGTATTACTTCTACTACCTATAATATTTATCCCTGGTTGTTATCAGCCATTTATTCAAAAAACCGTTGAATTTAATTTTAAAGTAACTGGGAAGTATAAATGTTATTTTGTCCTAAGTTTATATTTTGATTTTTCTATTAAGTACTTTGCTTATTGATTTTAATATTTTTTGCTAATTATAAGGTTTATTCGGTTAAGACTTATACTTTATGCTGGTCCCAGAATTAGACTTATAAGCAGCGTTCACTATATTTTCATTATTATTATTATAGTCGTGCGTGATTGGCCGATGACGATATATTATGCGTTTTGAATATTATCATTATATTATTCGTATTATAATACATTATACAATATTGTTATTGTCGCCGTTCGTTATAATAGCAGGTCAACGTGTCTATGGGACGCGTGCGATTTTCACGTCGTCGTTTCGGTATTTTCGGCCCTTTCGTGGCCGTCTTTACGATGACGCTCCGCATTTAATAATAATACGATATTACGTCGTACCATAGCGGCGTGATTTGATCTGTGGAAGTGTGGCGAGTAATTATAGAATGTTGCATTGAGCTGCATTTGCTACATTTTTTTTCTCAGGTGTTGCAAAATTTGTATCGTTCTGTTATGCCGGAAATCTCTCAGTAATATTATTACTGTCCTCGTTGAAAATTACAATAGAGCTTAATCGTCATATTTTATGATTACTTGTAACTGTTGCATCGAACGAATCTAATTTTATTTTGTTAAATGCTTACGACAATAAGTGTCTACCTTATAGGTCGGTGAAGAATGTTCAACTTCAGAAATTAAAGATCACACGTGACTGCCGAGTAGAAATTTTTATTACCATCGAATTTGTACGTCATAATATCGTTAAAGAAGCGCGCCGTCGCAAAAGCTCGCAACACCAAAATTGTTAATCGAACTACGCCATTGGTCAATGGTGTGAGTAATCATTGAAAAATAGATTACGTTAACCCATCGATTACGTTATGCTATCGTTATTGTTCTAATCACAAAAACCACTTGCAATTTTTATTCACTGATTTTAGGCAAAAATTTGATTCGAGCAACTGCATAATTTTTGAGTTTGGATTCCACCAACAAAATGCGCATAAGTGCAGTTGATTTAATTACATTTTTACATTGTTAGAATTCGATCGATGATGAAAACTGATTTTCAATATGTTCGTTTCAATTATACTTGTAATGTCTGATAACCAAGTGTAAGCAACGCTTAAAGGCGCATCGAGCCACTATGATTCGTTAAGTCTTTATTTGTATCACATTGTATATTACTTTTTCTCGAACGGTGCTGAAACGAACCCGAGAAAAGTCCAGCGACGTTGGTTCCTGTGATAATATGATGTTGTTTTCAGTATGCAGATACTCAATGATTCAGTCATCTCTGGTTATAACCGGGGCTCGGTTTCCCGTCGTAGGTTTTCGAAATTCATTTTCGTTTGTGAAATTTGAAAACTGTAGATTTATAACGACTGTTTGCTCGATTTTTTTTTTTAACGTAATTTAATCATCTTATTGTTACGAGATATTATACTCATAAGGTTGTTAATTTATTTTTGTTATAACGTCTTATATTATATTAGTAAATATTACCATTTACATAGCCTGTGGGGTAATTTTGGTTGTTAAAGCCCCCTCTCCCTGGACTGTATTTATGCAAAATATATTTTTAATAGATACTACGAGTATATGCTTCAGATTTCTACAAAACATGTTGTTATACGGTTTTATTTCATATTTAATACTGTTATCATGTAGATCGAAGATGGATATTTGATTTTAAATAAATATTTCATAGTCAAATATATATTTTTTGAATATTGATACCATTTACGTAACTACAACAGAGATTGTGTAAAGCATCCTACAAGTTATATATAAATATAAAATTAAAACTCCTCCCTAATGTCCTGGTTACGTGACTAAGTAATTTAGTTTAGTCAGTCTTTTAACGTACGAACAATTATTAAAAACTGGTTCGTCGTGAATTAAGAAAAAATAAATGTAATTAAAAAGAAGGAGAGACGAATGGTCGGAAAATAACGATTTCTGGACGTGGAAAGGTATAAGCTCTTCATAAATGTTTCTCAAAAACTGACGTCTAACTGTGGCTTGATCTGCAGCAGCTCGGCTGAAGGAAAGGCGAGAGCATTTCAGATGAGTTTAGATTAAATTTACATTCAAATAAAAACAAAATTGCGCATGACTATAGTTCCTATCAGCTTCGAAAATAGATTAGAATAAAGTCTAATTTATAACACAATTTTAAAATAATAACAAACCATTTCGCATATTACCAACATTGGTTAGAGCGTTCATTAAATTATTATCGGTAATCATTAATACTACATAATATTATGTAACAACATAATAAATAAATAACACTAATATTTAAAGACTGTTAGAACGTGGAAATGTAAATTTTTTTCGAGAGAGAGCTCGAGAGCTGTTAGAGGTGTCTATATAATTCCCATCCCTCGATCACGGCTTTTAGTGTAAGGTGCAGAGAGTTTTATACAAGTATAACTCGTGTAATATCATTTTGTTATGAGTGTTATGACGTGCATAGAATAACCAAAAAAAAAAATAAAATAATTAACTCGGACGGTGGACCACCACGTCACCCCTCTTGAATCCGCTACTGACTAATGACTGTATCTCGTTAATAAGATATGGATCAAGATAGTGTGTGTGAGTGAAAGAGAGAGAGAGAGAGAGAGAGAGAGAGAGAGTAGGAAAAAAAGTATAGTAATAGGTATTAAAAACGATTTATAATTATAACTAATATGATATTTCGAGTAATCGTCGATTGGTTTTACGGGGTATCTTACGGAGATGACTTAAATATTCTATTCTACATTCCAAAGTTTTCTTTTCATTAATCGTTCTATAATAAACGTATTTTATAACAGAATTTTTAGAAATTTAGAAATCGAAGTTGAAAATATTTGAAAATGTGTTTCTAGTTTTTTGAAAAAGAATTATAAGAACCGTTTCGTTCGTACAAATTTTAAGAAAGATGCGAAATTAGCGCTCGAAAATTAATCATAATTAGGCTGAGTCGTTATAGTTTTTAAATTATATTTCGATTTTTTCGAGGTCGGTTAAATGTTTCCCTTGTTTGATCAACGTTGTCAGTATATACTATATATACGATAAATCGTTACCTATGTAATCAACGGCCATTCATCGCCAACGGAAAACGAATTTTCCGTAAGCTCCGAAAATTACCTTATAAGCGTGTTTAGAACCGAATTTATTTTCAAAAATAAAATCATAAAACGTATTATGTAAGACCTTGGAAAAAAAAAAATTTTTAATTATTAGTTTAAAATAAAACAATAATCGTAGTTTAGGGTTCTTGTTATAATTACTAGGAAAAATACTTTCGTAGAACGAAACGAAACTTATAACATTTGCCTGCAAATCTCTGCGGGACACCCGAAATTTAATAATATATATTTATTATATACGTCACAACAGACGATGCTGAAATATTTCGCTTTTAATGAGGTATATATATATATATATATATATATATTTATATATAATATGTATGATATAATGGGCATCGTATATAGAAATACCGCGCCGACTGTTATGGAAAACGTGGAATAATAGAAACTATATAATACACGAACGTTGCAGCTCGTGTGTGCAGGTTTGGACGTGCGGCGAATATTTTGAAAAACGTAAAACTGTATATTTCGCCGTGTATAGATATTCCCGTGTGTGATACGCGCGCGTGTGTTTGGACGAAAACGGGTTAACGGTAAATGTGGATTTAAATCAAGATTATGCAATTTAATTGAGTTGAATATACGATTAGCGATTTTGTATGCATACTTTATCGCGTTTCCCAGTTCCCACGTACGTTTAAAAGTATTTTTGAATTATAGCTATTTTCGTATTCCACGCTTTAAAATATACTATACACATTTTTTGACTGTTTAACAATGCGTGGGTACGCCTGAGCGTGAAAATAAATCTCAGGCTACGATTGCAATATAATTAATAATGTCGTATGTGCGTGTATTATTTAATTAATTCTAAACTATCGGACTGGAAACTGTAAAGGACAGACAGAGTTTTCAATTTAAAAACTAAAAATATATTTATTCGTATACGATCATGGGCGAAGATCAAGCTCTGGGAGGGACGACGGCGGTTCGAACCCTCTAAGAATCGTTAGTCTAATCAATCAGAACCTAGTAAAAGATTTTACAAAACGCGTCGATTTCGAATTTAAATGTAATATCAAACGTTGATTAGTTCAAAATAATACTGATAGATTAATAAATAGTTAAGTTATATACTAACATTTATATTTAAAAATGTGTATTTTTAAAGGTATGCAATAAAAAGTTGGTATGTATATAGCATAGCAAGTTACTATTGTATTTTTTGGGCGAGGCGATTTTCTTAATTAAACATTACGCGTCAAAATAATGGAGTTAAAAAAAATAATTATTATGCAATTTAAACACAATAAAACTACGAAATAGGAATAGGCTTACCTTATTTGGGAGGTAATTTGTATAGCGATAGAAATCTGACTGGACTTCTAACGTCGAAATGGCATTTGAAACAATACATTACTGTTGAGTCTATTACAACTGAATTCATAATTACAATTTAATTTTGATGTTCAATGTTCTTAAAACAAACGGAATAAATTGGTTAAATTCGATTAAAAAAAAACAAACAAACTGCAGCGCATGCGTGCAACGGCGAAAATAATGAGATAATATTATTATTACATTTCGGACGACGGCGAAATACGACAACGATTTGAACAAGACTGGACCGATAAGGGTTGACTAGAAAAAGTCAACGATTATCGTTTGATCGATTTCACCTCACTTTTAGGCACTTCGATGTCTTTTCAGATAGAACTCGTAGCATGCGATGTGATAAAGATGGCCGGATTCGTTTTGTTTGTTTAGATTTTGGACATGAGCCCTAAGTTTCATAATCTCGCCTGCAGATAGTCGGTGGTGTGACATAAGAACCGGATTTATTTTATTGGTTTATTTGAACTTAAAACGAGGCTGCATCTATTTCATCATCACAGACGATAAACTAAGTTTTCGCAATAATTCTATCCAAACGTTCATATCACTTCGTTCAGTGTATCACTTATTAATGGTAAAATTTAAATTTATATGTAAAAAAAAAAAAATCAATTTCGACTAAATCTCCGTCTTAGACTGCGATTTATAAAATTAAATCAATAAGTTCAGACGGTAATTTTACACGGGTATAAAATACTATTATTGTATTAGTATAATAAAGAAATTTACGAGTATAATTAATTATTCTCGAGCAAAATATTTATAAGTAGACGTTCCGGGTTGTACGAGTGAAAAGTAATCTACTCGCGAACAAACACAATATAATTATTTTATTTTTTATTTGTACCCGACGAGTGAGGGTTGTAAACAATTTCCATTAATTACGATAACCAATATAACCCTTTTCTTACAACCCTTTCTTAAGACTCTATTCTAGTTGAATATCTCGCACATTATCTCTCGTCTCTGCCGAATAACTTTAGATTAAATTTATAGTTTCTTAACTTATCGGGATATTTATTTTTTTATGTTTCATTCGAAACCGCTAAAAATGTTAATGGAACATATTTCACAAAACGCAATAATACAAGAGTCGCTTTATTTGTGCGTGGTAAACTTATTTCACTTCGTTAGTCCGTACGTATTGGGATAACTATAAATTGTTATCAGTTATTTGATGACAATGTAATTTTAGTATATTGAATCAGATTACACGCAACTCACACGGGATTGTGCATTTATAAATACATACGTTCGTAAAATAATGAAAAATGTATTCCCCGTCTCGCTCGGGAAAAATAATGACGTTTTAAAATCACTAGATAACTGCAATTTATTATACAGTTAGTATTGCCATTTTTCATTAGACGGCAACTTATTTACCGTTATGATCAAACGATCACACGATATCAGATTATCATTGAAATGCATTTTTTCAGAAACGTCTAGAATATCTCGATACACCGTTCGGACGTGGCGTCTTCGCGGTTTACGTTTCTTATATTACGCCGCGTCAAACGAACACATTTCCCTTTTTTTGATTCAAAGTAAAACGAGGAATCTATTGATTTTACCATGATGTGTGTTTTTTTTCTTTCTTGTGTATGTGTACACGATAAGTACTCGAAACATGGTTCGATTTTCCACTTCAGTACCTACTAGTTTCTGGTAGTAAATCGTATATTTAGTTGGTACTTACAGGAGGTGATTTTTCGCATTTCTTTACTGTTTAAAAGTTATATGTGAAAAACCGACGAAAAATGACAAAAAAACGGCAACATTTCAACATTTCAAACGGCAAAATCTTTATTTTCGTCTTAATTTTAAAAGAATTGTTCTCAGGGACTTGAAATTTTCACCGAATATTTATATAACCATTCTATAGAGTTGATATAAATTTCAAAAAGTTTTGACTTTTTTTGTGCTATTATTAGACATTTTAAGTTTAAGAGTTTTCTTAGTTTTTTTTTTTTCGTAAAATGTCAATAAAATAATTTCGGCTCGTCAAATACTATTGAAAATTCTTTGAAAATTTATTTTTCTTCAACGAAAATATTTCGGAAATACATAAGCACGAATTTATTTAATAAACATTTGAATAATCAAATTTTGCTGAAATTATTTAAAAATCCGAAACATTTTGCAGCTGACCCATCTCACCTCTTTCACTCAGAATCGTTTTTTTTTCGTCTCAAATTTAAAAGACCAATTCACCCATCATTTTTATCTCATCCGTGTCTTGTATCCCACTTGCCCACTTTTTGAATAGTCTCGTTTTATCACTCATATTTGAGATCTTCGATTTCTGTTAAATTTCCATTAAGTCGCGTCTTCATTGAGACTTCTCGCCAAGAGCCTAGTAATACACAGTCCCTATTAATAACCATGCGACTTGTTTCCTGCGACTGAATTTTTTTAGAACATACATTTTCTATTCCCTAACAAAGCTACTTGTTATAATTCTCATATACACAACAACTGTCTTTTTCTGCTCCGACGATTAAATTACATTTTATTATTATTACTATTAATATATATTTATAATACAAATTATACTCGTATAATAATGATGAAATCCGACCGTCTCGTAATGTAGCTGATTCATCGTCGTCTGGCTGTATCGCGTATATAACTATACATCACGGGTACACTTATATACGTATATATATACACGAATACACCCGCGACGTCGCGTCGTTAATATTTCTCATGCGGAGGGCGGCGAAAGGGTTAAAAAAAAAAATAAGAATCAAACAGGTAAAGGGTTAATAATTTTCCGTCTGCAATAAGGGATGCTGGTGGGTTCGCAGGTATATACGTGTGCGTGCCATTTGCACTGGCATGAGCATACCTGAGGTCCCGTAATCTCTCGGGGGAGACGTCAAACTTCCGCGTTCCCTTTCATCGTGGGAACAGTACATCGTCGCATTTAATCACGACCCCGCCACACCCTCGTATTTTATATTTATGTATGTGTGTGTGTGTGTGTGTATTCTTTAGACATATATATATATATATATATATATATATTACTATACGCGATCAGAAAAAAAAAAAAACGAGTAAAAAAAGGAAAAAAAACCGAGTTTTCCTCTTTAATGGTTTTCGTCGAACACCTGTTTTTTATGCGTGTATTTTTTTTTTTTTTACACTTTGATAATGGGATCAGAAATTTATATCTAGTTACTTCCTCGTCGTCGTATATTATAAAAAGGTTTGCACGACGACGACGAGAACAGATGGTACAACGGTAACGTTCATAGCGTATACTCGTTGTATGTTATATTGTATACACACGCGATGAACTATCGACGGATTAAAATATAGTATAATATTTTCAAATTTTATATTATACACGCGGATTTGATGAATAGAGTACGCCGACGTGACGTGCCGAGCACGGTACAGAACAGTGATTTTTTCGAAGCGATAGCCGCGACCAAGTCCGGATGGGCGGGCGGGCGGGTGTGTGCGAAGACTGGCACTATATTTAGTCGGATAGTAGTGATATTCGTATTTCAGAGCGAATAAAAACAGTGAGAAAAAACGCTGCACGAAACTTAAAGCTGAAGGTGGACCGATCGAATCGAATAGTTTTTCTAGTGTATGAAAAAAAAATTGTTTAGCATGCCGTCGTTGGCCGCAGGTAGATTTTTTTTGTTCGGTTGTAGTTTATTAATATTCAAGACGGAGCAGCCGAGAACCCGTTATCGATGGCTATAATAACTTATTTTCAGCTAAATAAATTTCAGTAGTAGCTGGTACCTGCCGAAAACGGACGCCACTCGTAAAGAAATTCCGATCACGATTTTATACGACGCGACGCGCGACGTCGCGAATATTATAATACGGGAAACGTGTTGAGTTCATAAAAAAAAAAAATAAAAAAAATAATCAACAATTTCGAATATAAACGCATGCTGTCGAGTAATAATAATTATCGTATTTTATTTTCGAACAGAAATTTTCACTATTCAAAGCCTTTGGTACGTTCATGTCAAAATTAACTTAGCAATAATTATAATAATATTATAATAACGAGTACCGAAATAAAGCCAAGGGGCGTGTCCCCCTTTCCTCCCTCCAATATTCACCTGATACGGATCGTAACCCCTCTCTGTGGACTGTCCATTGTATCGTTATGCATACTTTTAATACAGCCGAAATATATTCGCCAAAACGAGATACATTCGGCTTTTCGACAATTCAGTTTCTTTATTATTCTCCTTCAGTGTCAGCAGTTACCAAATGATTATCTATGTGTTTGCCGTTTGGTTTTGTATTTTGATTTTCGTCATTTAACTTAAGAGCTTTTGTATTTTTGAGTTTAAAAATTATTAATCGTTTATCACTATAGTTATTAATTCAAAAGAAAGTTTTCCTTTTTCGCGATTAAATAATATTGAGGTTTGAGTGTGTATTCGACATATATATATATATGTGTACATATACATATTACTTAATTAATAATTTATTTACTTAACAATAATATTGTAAAATATTTATTGAAACCATCTTATAGTTATAATTATATAGACGTTTAAAAATAATAATAATACCATTAATTTGTTTGTCGGTTCAATATTATTATTAAATGCAAATTTTTTGAACAATCTGCGTCTTAACGAAACGACGATTGGATCTAATAAACTAAGGTTTTGTGTTATGAAAAATAAACGAATCGGGAGAAACCCTCTGAAAGACTCGGACGTGTGTTATTAATTAATGTCGTACATAAACTGAATAACAGCGCGAAAAGAAAAACGTATCCTTATTAGTTTCGCTGCAGATCGAGAACGAGTGATTTATATACGGAGTTGAACTTTCTTGTGAATTTGCATCGGAACAGCTTCGCCTCGATAAACACATTATATATGTAATCGATACCATTATATCGAGTTATTTCACGTTTGCCTATAGAATAAAACGTTGAGTCACGTTAATATGTCAAGTACACGTTATAGAAACGATATGAAATCAATACTCCTATTCGTTGATTTGTCCGTCCATGTCGTGTGTAATATTTTATGCTTTATAATTTCATATAGTTTTCAATCAAAAGATTAATAAAAACGTATTTAAAAACGTGCGATTAAACCGCACGACCAACAGTTAATCAAAATACTCTAAGAGACGTATAGTACCCATAACGCATACGTACGTATGGAAATGATAAAACTATCTTATGACCGATAGAAATTATATAATTTATGTTACTATTTACATGAATTGTATAAAATATGCACACGCGTGTTTGTGAAAAAAAAAAGAGTTAGATAAATAAATAGAATTCGATAGTTCAGACGTATATAATATATAATATTATATTTTGCTATAGCCCAAACGAAAATTATAATATTTTAAAACTCGTTTAACTGCACTCACGATATACTACTTTAGAAAATGAAATTTATTACTACTGGCTATTCGGAGATATTTTTATAATACGGTTGAGAACAAGTATTGTATATATATTACAAATACGATGATGTGTCGATGTTGCAGTCTTGCAGGTATGTCCTGTTGATAGTCTGGCGGCGATAATTTTTCAACCGTTTCGTACTGTTGAAATCGATAATAATATTTTGTATTCATTTAGCTACGTTTTCTGTTTTTCGTAAATTTTTATCCTAATACAATCCTTATACATCCAATACTATCCTTCGTTATTCACAGTATCTCTAGAAATATGAGTCAGCGATTCTAACGCGGGGTAATGGAATTTCTAAAATTGGCAAAACATCTGGCGCGTTAAAATATATAAAGGTGTTGCTTAATTCGTAGGAATAGTCGATTAAATCGATTTGAAATGGACACCTTTTCCGCGCGTTTCAGTGGCGCGTATTTATTTAATATGTAGACAGGAGTGTTCAATGCACGTAATTTAGGTGAAATCACATTAATTATTTTGGGGAAGGTGGTGGTGAAAAACTAAAAAACCACAAAAATACTTTAATAAATATGCGTTTTTGCATCGAAAATGATTAAACGTGGGGTAAAAACAATGAAATAGGTTTTAACTTTTAAATCCCACATAAGACAACCATTATTGTTATCGTATTTGTATGAAATGATGATAATTTCCAACTATTACAAAATAGGATGATGTGCCACGAGAAGACACCGAATCGACGTTACGATTATAAACTAATGGTCTAAAGAAAAACAAAAAAAGTGTAGAAAAACTCAAACGAGTATGAAATATTTCGTAATTTTCAAATCGATGCATTTTCGCGCGGAACATATATTACTTTTCGTTTATATTTTTTAGCGCACACGGCACGTTTTACGATCGGCCGGGAAAAAATATGCAAACGCATGTATAAATCCGAGCCATGCTAACAATAATAATAATATTTCTCTTGTGCCTACACCGTGTGTACCTTTCGGCAGTCGTCTCGTCGAAAAAGAGGTTTGCATATAGCAGTAAAAAATGCGCGCCGCCGCCGCCGCCGCGGCTCGCAGTGCGTATAGTGTATACATATATATATATGCATCGAATATTCACATACATATTATTATATGCACGTGTATAAACCCTCCGCATCATGCAATGAACCAGGAAGCCACCCTTGCGCATACAAGGAACAATAATAATAATAATAATAATAATAATAACAACACAACCGGTTCGAAGGTGCGTTTTTTTTTCACCCACGCTGCACCTACACACACGCACACAATCGTGGATAATGAATAGTAAAAAAAAAAAATCCGTGGTCCGAAACAGAGAGAATACACAGACACACAGACACACACACACCACGTTTTTTATGCATTTCGTTTCCTTTCCCACACCGGTTTTTTAAGGGGCTTCTTATAAACCAAAGCCACCCGGCTCCGAAATCTACACACACATACATATATATTATTATACACGTACGTACACAACCCAATACGTCGTGCCTATTGATGAAGCAGTTTTACGACAGAAGAAATAGACAACGTACTCGTACGTATAAAAAAAAAAATTAACTAACAGCTGAAAGGGGCATTATTATTATTATTATTATTATTATTGTTTGGATGTATCTGATTTCGTCTGTCCATCTGTCTTTGAAATCTCGTGTGCCGGCGATATAATAATATTATGTACGGCATAGGTAAGTATATATTCGTATGCAATGCGACGGCGGCGAGGCGCGGGCGAGAGGTCTACCCGGTCAAATTTGGCGAATAATATTTATATCGAACGAGCGCATACGAAACATAATAATATATAATTCGTCGACGGACGTGGTTTAGAAACCTGCGGTGGCGTCGTTTGCGCGAAGACGCCGAGGGCGGCGCGCATTAATTGCATCTCGAACCTAATTATTTTTCAACAACGCTCTGGTCAAACGTACGTATCGTTTAGTGTCATTTGTTAACCGAAATAATCTGTTTGTAATTGACAGGACCGCGATGGATTTAATGAGCGCAAAATAAATAAATAAATAAATAAATATTAAACACGCATGCACGTTATGAACTGAGGAGCTGACGAAATATGCGCTCTTGAAAATCTTTAGACGTGTAAAAATACGCGCTAGATTTTCTATAGCGCGTAAGAAATTGACTAAATAGAATTCGATCTTTTAATTGTTAGTTATTTATCGTAATAATTACACGGGCACAAACGCGCGATACGATTTTAAACGACGTGCAAGTTATCACGGTGTTCACCAAAAGTAAATAGTCGTCAGCTAGATGATAATAATAATAAGTCATTTTATTTCACGTGAAAATATGAAATTAAACTATTAAAGTAACATTTTTATATCGACGCCGAATACGGACGAATTTTCATTGTCAATAATTATCGTAATTATTACGAGACGTTCAAATTGACTTGAAAAAAATATAAATATCGTATAAAAAATATGAAATAAAAGTATCGACACATAGGTTTTACGGAATAATGCGTTTATATACCCTTTAAATATGCAAAAATAAGATTTCGTATTCGATCGGTAAATAATGACGTTAAAAATCATCACGTCATAGAATTATTGTCATCACGCCTGATGTAAAGTATTGCTGTATGAATTATTCGAAAAAACGCGGAAATCCTTAGACCTACTATTATAATCCAATTATATAATAGCCTCAGTATAAAATGTATTATTTAAACTTAGTAATTTATTACTAATTTATTCATTCGATGGATCTATCGTAACGTTTTACTATTGTTACTGTTTATAATCGGACTCGAGAAGAAGAATATTGCAAACCCAAACACAAGTAATATAATAATATTATAATATAAATGTTAATCGCACTCGTATAATTATGAACCCTCGAGTAAATAATAACCCCGTCTGCGACACCGAATTATATCACGATGATTAATTAATCGCAATTCATAAAATAACATATTATTATCGTCGAATATTATTTGAACCTATTATAAGTACCTATCAAAGAAGAAATCATAATTATTATTTCCCGTCCAGTCGGTATTCAAATTCTTCTTGGAAATTATTTAAATTCGAATAATGAAATTAATATATAGGTAATAATAATACATCGAGTAACGTAGGGAAAAAAAAAATTACCAAGCGATAATTTCTACATACAATGTAGGTGAATATGTGTTATTCGTTTCGTATATATTATACGCGCGTACAACGTACGCGGGCACAAATACAGGACGATGTTATTAACGATGGCAGTGAAATGGGTTAAGGACGTAGGACGTGAATGTATACGTATATAATATATGTATATATGACAGTTTCAGAACACCAGTTCACAATTACACAAAACATTACACTATATATTATATACGTAGGTATTCGTTTTTTTTTTTTATGATAGGTCCGTGTTTTTTTTTTTTTTTTTTTACTCAAGTCAGAGAAAGTTCCGCAGAAGAAAGTGTTAATCGATTAGTGAAAACGCTATATTTAAAATGTTATTTAATTTAGAAAGTGATAGCATATACGAAAGTGAAATGATAAAAGTAAAATCTCGGGGAATTAACGATGTTTGTCGCAAAAAATTCGAAACGCTTTTTACACGTGCTATCTAAAATGTGTCAACTTGTTGTTGTGTGTATACGCGCGCACGGTCGACTTGATTTACACGCCAGTCGAACGATCATAATAATTTAATAATATTATTCTTGTGAGTTGTTGAAAACAATTTTTGCGCATTAATCGCACGTAAACTGCGTACGCTTTTTTTTTTTTGTTAACACGAGACTTTTTGATGAATTCGTACACTTACTGGACCCGACCGAATAACAATGGAGTGTCGGCACGCAGTTTATCGCGATCAAAAAATACGATTTTTGTTTATTCAGATTGACATTTTCGTTTCGCGAGATTAACAAGAACAACGCGTTATTTCCACTGCGTTTTACCGATTTAACGATATATTATGTTTTATAATATGGTTTTAAAAAATTATTATAACACGGGGAAACAATAAAGATTTGACTGCAATGGTCATTGGGTAATTGATGTTTGAACATTTTTTTAATATTTTCATTTGTACCAAGCCGATGATTATTATATTGATCAGTTATAATCGTACTTACCTATATAATAAGGTCCGAGCGGTTTGAAAAATAATTTCTAGGTTCAGAAAATATATTTTCAATATTTGTTTGGTATATTTTCGTTATTGTATTCGAAATGTAATTCGCGGTTGGTCTCGCCATGGGGAAGGATGCAAAAAATTGTCCACCTGGAAAAAAAATATGAACTTGTATTAGTAAAAAAAATATGAACTTGTATTAGTAAATAACATTATTATTATTGTTATTAATATTAGGATATAAAATAAGTGTAAAAATACACGATTGTTACACCAATGTCAATCAATTGTGAATTCAAATAAAACTATTGTAATAATTATTCATCGTGAAAAAGTAAATGTTTATACAATTTTGCATTTAGGATCAAATGTTACAATTAGTTTTTATAATTATACAATTATTATAAATATTATAATTTTTTTCGCCTCCTCTAAAACTTCAAAAATAGGCACTCGTTTGAATTAAATTTAAAGTTAATACAAATTTAATGAAAACAATTGAATAAAAACATTATAATAAAATTTTTAAATCGTTCCGAACGCTTTTTGTGACTATTTGAAAATTATCCGTTTCGGCGAAGTATTTACGAATTACACGCATGACATAGGTACACGAGTTTTATTTTAAGTCACATTCTATAGATCGTTACACTAATGACAACGACACGTGTCTACTGTTTTCAAATAATTCGGGAGAGCAACAAAACTGATAAAAAAATCAGTGGATATAGGTTTATAATGTACCTATAATATATTAGACACGTGTAAGAGTAATCACAATAGCAATATTTTGGAGCAAATAAAAAAATTTAAATTATCATAATGGTGAAAACAATTAAAACTCTGTCGGTATTTGATTATTTCGACCATTACGATAATTGACTTGACAGTTAGTAACAGCGAGCTAAGATTACAGTACACAATGTAAGGAATGAAA
The DNA here is from genome assembly GCA_948098885.1 of Drepanosiphum platanoidis. Classification (NCBI taxonomy): domain Eukaryota; kingdom Metazoa; phylum Arthropoda; class Insecta; order Hemiptera; family Aphididae; genus Drepanosiphum; species Drepanosiphum platanoidis. The sequence continues at coordinate 8,953,440 of OX402532.1, forward strand.
AGCTCGATTTTTAATATTCCACGTTAAATTAAAATATTATTATAAGGTCGATATTTAAAGTATTTGTGTACAGTGATATTGAAATAGTTGTCGTTATGACGATAGTAAAATAACGTTTCGAGTTTTCATAACACAATTATTACAATATAACATATGGTATGTAAATATAGTTTTTTTTAATACGACATCGTGTACGTTTACGAAACTGTATTAGTTTCGAGTAACAGTTTGTATAAAAAATGATTTGAGATTTGTAAAAAAAAACGAATAAGTATTTGCCTATCTATAAAAATAGTTATTATTTTCAGTGAACAGGTATAGCTCAAGAAAACGTTTTACTAAGCGAGAGAACTCGTGTTTAAAAATTCAAAATTCGAGTCCCCAGTAGAAAATCACGTTTGAGTTTAATTATGTTTTTTTTTTTATCGAAACGCATTTCGAAAACAACGTCAGTATGCTATTAAAACCAATCTATAACAAACAATAAAGTAATTTAAATATCTACGTCGAAATGTAATCGTAATTTTTTTTTAAATATTTATGTTATTTAATTGTTTTATAAAGGTTAGACGTGCGTTTTCGAACGGACGATTATTCGAAAAGCGTACGTTCGAGTGTAATCGATTCGAAAAAAAAAATGTTTATAAATTATTATTATATATATTAATATACGATATGATATAATAATATCACGTAATCGACGACTGGTTATTTCATTTATTTTTATTTTTTTTCATTTTATTATTATTAACTAACGGTTGACCTTAACATTTTTTTTCGGTAAAGAAGCGTATAGAACACATCTAACTGTTACAAAGTTGACCTTGAACGTGACCTGACCAAAGTTGAAGGTCATGTCATCGTATTCCAACAGCCTCGGACCTCGGTCGCAGCAGCGCGCGCGCGCGCGTGCGACAAGGTCAAAAAGTAAAATTCAGGTCAAGTGTGTTGGTCAGGGAAAAAATGTATATAGGTACTCTTCGTCCGTGCCGGAAGACAATAATAATAATAGTAATAATAATAATAATAATATAACATCGCCGTGTGTCCCCGTGGGTAGGTGGTAGTGGCGTTACTTTTCTTTTTTTCTTTCTTTCCTCCGTCGTCGTCGTCGTCGCCGCCGCCGCGATTATTTATGTATTTCGTCGCGACGCGGGCCGCAATAATTCATATACGTTTATCAACGATAACGATATTCTAACAAGGGACACGCGTGACCGTGGTCTCGGCGTTTATATCGACTGACGAAAGTAAAAGCTTCTGTAATATATAACACCAGATTTTATCATACTTTCTCCTCATCTGAAATTCCCCCAGCGAAAGAAAGGCGTCCGAGGCGGACTCATTCATCTAGGGCGTTACTGAGCTGCAACACGCGCGCGCTCTGCGTATACGGTATACCTACCCAATGTCACTACAATTACACGAGGGGCACTTTTACTTCATTCTGGCTAGGTGAAAGGAGTTGTAGGTCAAAATCACTTTCTTTTTGCTTGCTTTTGTTTGTTTTCTTTTGGTGCAGTTTTTTTTTTTTTTTATCGCCGAAATTTTGGCACGTTTTTTTTTTTTATCTACTTTATTTGTTCACCGTACACACACACACACTTGTACTCGTTTATTATTATTATTATTATTTTTTATTCGCGTTAACATTCTTCTATTGAAGAGCGTTTTGAAAGTGATAATCGAAAGAATTTCAAACACCCGACGAGATGTTCGTACATAAATAATTTTAATCGAGACGGCCTACAATAAAAGTATATAAAACACGCGGCGCGCGCGCACGAGTAGTTATAATACGCCGGTATGAGAACACATCGTCGTTTTGGATCGAAAACGATTGAAAACGTTCGGCACGTCGTCGTGAAGAATATACGCCGCAACACACAGATCGCGCGTGTAGAAAAACGGCGAGTTCATTTCGTTTCGTTTACAATGGAAATTCATTTTAAACTTTTATCTACTCTCGCGCTGAGGAAATTTATCTATACCGGTTAATTGTCGTTACTAATTGTCCGGGCGTGTAAGTAGGTAACACTTAAACATTGATATTCCGTAATAACAATAATAACATTGTGCTCTGGTTATGTTAGTGTTAACGTTAAATCATCGTTAAATCATCCGCTCGCGTAGATTACAAAAAAAATAAACGCATAACGATGGAAAATTATATGGCCGCGATGCGTATATTATTCGCTGTAGTTTGTTTATAATTTTATACATTTACACGGGGAAATTACACGGAATAGTTATTACCATAACCCCGTATTAAAGTTTTTTTTTATTTATTTTTTTATTTTTTGTTTGCAGTTTTGTCGAATAATCGCTCACCATAAAATCTAACACTTTTTACATCGTCCGTGTAAAAACTTGATTGCATATAGACAATAATTAACAAAAACAAAATATCACTGACTTTTTTTTTTAATGATCTTAAGCGTCGTGGACTTAAATTAAATACGAGTAAAACGTTAACGTGATTTCAACCGATTATTGTATTCTAAACGTTTTTATGAGTGAATAGTGATGATTACATGGTATATTTCAATTTTTAATCCTCGGCGTTGCGCTGAAAATAATTATATTATTAAAAATGAAGAATTTCAAATTGAATTAATGACAAGGAATTCGGTTCAGCGTTTTGTGCAATATTTCCCATCACACTTTTAACAGTTTTTTCGGCGTGCGTCGGTAAAACCGTATGCCAAACACGTTGTGCGAATTTTTCCTGTTCTAATACATGTTTGAAGTAGAAAACCGATTGATTCCAAACTAGGGTCAATATCTTGCAAATTGGTTTTTGAAATTTGTAAATCGGTCATCGTACGCCACACCGCGTAATAGCGATCACAATGAATGCCGTGAGTATCGATCAATTCGATCGAAAAAACATTCGAAGTAAACTGATATAATCGCAAATAATATCAGTCAGGTTGGAATTCACGTACTTGCATCGTGATCAGTGGTCATAATGGCTCAAAATAAGAGGAGGGATGCCAGCATTTTTAAAAAATACTATAAATACTTGTTTAATATTAAAAAAAAAATCAATAATAAATTATTATTATGATAGTATTATTGTAAATATTACAATTTTTATAAAAATTACTTATATAAATCGATAATCTTTGTAAATAATTATAACTTATAAGAAGGATGTATTATTTTGGACATACTAAGTGGAGAGATGAAATCCCCCCGTACCCCCCTCCCCTCACGTCGACCACTTATCGTGATCGCTATAGCGATATACGTACGCTAAATATTTCAGAACAAAAGTGACTTTCTGTATGTTCAAAAATCATGATGTTATCGCTCGCACTGCAATCTGCGTGTATGAAAAGTTTGTGATGATCAAAACGTTTCGATATGTAACCGTATAGACTTGATAACAAACGTTTAAAAATATATTCATTGAATAAACCAATTGGAAAACTGAAAAAAAAATCGAAACTTTCAGATTCACAAAATCTATTAGAGTTTCAAAATATAATACATCGCATATCTATAAAATGCTAGTGTAATATAAGTATTCGGTGAACGTTTCAAGATTTCACGATAAACATTTTTTAGATAAAGACAAAATAACCAATATCATTTAGTGGGGGAATTAATTTAAATACCCGATTTCGTCAAAACTTGATATTCAAATAGGTAAGTTAAAAAACATTTTTTGCGACATTCCGATAATTTTTTTTACTAGAAAGATTTACATATGTATTACCTACGTTTTCTAGCATTGAACATTGAAGTTGATATTTTTAAGAATTTTCAACTGTACAAAATTAGTTTGTAGATATTCGTCATTTTGTTGAGTTTTGTAAACATTTTAATTTCAAATAGTTCAAACGCCTATAGAAGAAAAAAAAATCACAACAAATTATTTCGGTATATTTTCACTAAGAAAAAAACAATGTACGAGTAGTTTTGTATTAAATTGTTAGCCAACGAAAATTATTTTATCATTGATAATCGAAAAAATATATGAAAACATCAAAATTTCAAACATCTCTAAACAAAAACAAAGAAAAGTGTCGAAATCTTTTGAAAATTATACCTTCTCTAGAAAACGATATTATTGGTACTTGGTACAAGGTGGCAAATGATCCCTTGGAATTGTATTCACTTCTTATCCCTTAAAAAAAAACAATAAACCTGTAAATAAAATCAATTAAATTTGTATAAAATGAAAAAAAAACCGAACCTCCCCCGGGAAAATTGTCTGGATTCAACACTGGGAACGAGTGCGCACACGATCGCGAGGCAATACAATAATAATGGACAAGTATATTATATACCGTGTACAGTAGATGGTAGGTACACGTTAACCGTTTGCAAATCCAATTTCCTTTTTCTCATCGCGCTCATATTATATATGTTATATGGAAGAAATAACGCGCGCGCGCGCGTGTAACACTGCGCGACCAAGATTGCATAGTGCGCGTAATATGCATCGGCGAGCCGATCACACGAGAACGAGTGCAATTATTACACTGCGAAACCGGCCGGGCCGCCGCGTTGCTTGTACGAGACCTATACATGGAACGTATATATATATATACGTATATGCGTTTCGCGGAAGTTTCCGTTATAATAATGATAATGATATTACAGCGTGTGTGTGAACACGAAAACCGCATCGAACGTAAGATTTCCACCGACGACGGACCGCCACTATTGTATTATTTCAAAGGGGAAACCAAATATAATCATATACATGGCGTGTACATGGCGTTTCGGTAGTGACGGGCAACCGGGAGAAAGAGAGAGAGGAAAAAAAAACGAAAAATTCCGAAAATAAATCGATCGGAAAAAAAAACTATACGCGCGCTATGTGCAGGCGCGGGGTTCAAGGAAGAAAATATAGTGCATATACGTACGTATACGTGCATGTACACGGCATGTCGGTAGGTAACACAATAGCCGCACAAAAACCACGGACGGGGGCCAGATGCACATAACTTATCCGTAGAGATGCAGGTTATAACTATATGTACCTACCACGTATATTATGTATACGAAACATATAACATAACGGTACATCGTCGACAGGACGGGCGGTCGGTCGTTCGGCCGCGGGCCTATGCGGCGACGACGATACACGCATCCTTATCCCCCGCTCCCCCCCGCCCCCGTCCCCGAACCCGCTCGGGCGGCGCGCGAGGTTTTTTTTTTTTCTCCAGCACCACGACGACGGTTAATATGCGCGCGGTCTGTATACAAACACACGTCGACCAGGAAGTTACATAACCCGGAATATAATTTCGGGTCGGCGCGTAAATAAAAAAAAAAAAAAAATAGAAAAAAAAACCAGATGAAAAAAAATAAACGACGGAAAAACAAAACGGGCGTATCTCGTGTATCCACGCGTGTGCGAGCAGCATACGGTCTGCCGCGTGGACCGAACACACTGCACCGAACACGGTGGAAAAAGCGCACGCGGGGGCTCCGGGGGAGAGGGTGCGAGGAAGAGAGAGAAAAGAATTTCGGGAACAAAAAATGCCGTCAACGAATTTTTTTTTGTCGTCGTCTTACCGAAACCTTTAGCCGGTACCTACTTTATTATATTATATACACGTAATAATATAATAATAACGTTTCGTCCGGAGAGGAGCAAAAAAGCGCTCAAAAGTAGTTTTTACTACACTGCTCGCCGTGAATTGTGTCCTATATATTATACGCGAGTGGTATACCTTTAGACGTACGGGATAATATATGGCGAGACCGACTATACACACACACACATATATATAAATAATATATAATATACGCGTTTGGGAAATTAATCGGTTTTCAGAGCGCGCGCGGTGCACTCTCCGCACGTACATACGTAGTACGCTCCGCGGCGGTCGTACCCATAACGATCGCGCGAACCCGATCGCTCGTCCGGGGGGAGGATCGGTCGTGGGGGAGTGAGTTTCCCGTTGTGATTCAATGACCCCCCTATCGTGGACGACGCAGCACACCCGCTACAGGTATATACACACGCGTGTCGTACCCACTCACTGCCTTACCTACTCACCCGAGAGCGCGCGGTCGGTGTCCTAGTTGCAGTTTATTATTACATGCATACAAACATATAATATATATAAAAAAATAAATAAAAATATATATATAAACGATGATGATTATGTGCATCGCACACTATCGCAACGCGCGTAAGAGACGTAATGCCGCCGCCGCCGCCGCGCATCGGGTCCGGGGAATAACCGCGCTCAAGTGTGCGGTGACTATAGCGCGCCGGTGCGGCGCGCTATAGCCGGCCGGCGCGCGCGAAGATAATTCGTATTGTGAATAATTCATCGGAAGAACACGAAATTTGGACCAAAGGTGGATGACCTAAACGCCGGCTGTGACCAAGTCGGAAGATAGGCCAGTTCCATTAGTTCGAGTGTGCGCGCGGCGCGCGAGCGCGTATACGACGTGTACGATAATATAATAGCGTCGAGTTCAACAAACTTAAAACCGACGGTTATAATGTATACCCACCGGATTTTTTTTTTCGCGCACCGCACACTCTGCGCCGCGTATATTGTATATTATAATATATACGTATATAGGTTGGATAGATTTGCCCACTTATTAACATTTTTGCGGCCGCCGCGGGCGCCCGCAAAAACTTATCGGCCCGCGGGGGTGGGGGAGGGTAAAGGTTCTCGAACGATGTTCTGTCTTAAAGATTTTCCGAACGAATTCGTCCGAGTTAACGCGATAACGAACTGCAGACATTGTGCTTTCTGTACACGTCGCGACGTGTCGTATAGAAAACAGAACTATATAATATTATGTGTATTTTATCTTTTTGTTTCGTTTCGATTGTTGTTCCGAAGTTTAGTATAACGTAAAAACACTCGACAAATTTCTGAGGTTACTTAAACGTTTCGCAAAACTAAAAAAGATAGCCTGCGACCTTCGAGTGGTCCGTAGAGCACGATTATTTTGGTCGTTTAAGTCTTTGCCCGTGTCGACAGTAAAGTTTGCCTCTGATGTCGGAATTCCGGGGGAGAAAATGTCCCTTCTTGCCTTCCTCGTAGAATGTCCGACTTGTGGCTACTAGATCGAATCCACCAGTTTTCTGGTTTATTTGTACAATAATGAATATATGTATTTAATTTTAATAATACCACAAGGTTATGCTGACGGCAATCGATTCCGATAACATTGTATTACTATCTATTTGATAACCTTATAAAAATGTTAAAAACCTTAAATCGTCAAAACCGTCATCAGAAATCCCATATTCTTAAAACTGTCACCGATTTTTCAACGTTGTTTCGTCACATTTATATGGTTATCAAGTAAATATTTCGAATTCATTATTGTGCTTCCAAACGATTATTGCGATTCAAACAATTTTAATTAAGAAAACGACATGACGTTATCATTTGTATGACGTAATGATTCAATTCGAAGTCGACCAGTTTTATGAAACAATGTTTAATGACAATGTCACTAAAGCTAAAGGCGTTATGATAAAAATACTATCTGCAGGTTAGCTCGATAAAAGTAAAAAAGTTTTTATTAATCACTGCAGTAGGTTTATGAACCTATCTCTAAGTAGTTATAATTTTTGTAATTTTACACGTTTTTTTTTTTTAATCCCTTCATTTTCGACATACGATATAATCGAATTAAATTAAATTAATGTTTATTCGATATAGCAATTGATTTCAAGTGACAAATAAATTATGCGTCTACAAAGAAATACCTAATAATAATATTCGATTAAATTTTTTATGGACATTTTTTTTACAAGTAGTTTAGTTTCGCAATATTGATTTTCAGTGGTATTAATTGTACAAATGTATAATGTAAATCGATACTTTAAATATAATACCGTTAAGAATGTAATAATATCTTCACGAATACTTGTACACTATTCATATTCTGATATTCTGATATTCACTACTGATATATCTACGTTCTCAATGAAATTTTAAATCGCCAAAAAAAATATTGTGGCTAAAATTATTTTTAGCTATTCTGTTTATTCATATTCTATAATAAATATATAAATCAAATCGTTCACTATTATAGTCATCGATAGAGAACGATTTTTAATTTATAGTTAATTGAAACCCTTTTTATACAAAATCTTGTCAAACCGATAAACAAAACAATCGATCTGAAGTCACTAAACTTTATCGATTTTATATTATGTTATGTATATTATATAAATTAATAAAGTTTAAACAACGATTAAACGTCTTAGCGTTTGTTATATTTTGTCCATATAGCCGATTATTTTTTTTAAAGAAAATCAAACACCCATTATTAACTCAAACAATACGTTTTTAAATTTGTAGTAAAATACATACTGCTCGTGCATTATATCGAAACTGATTATCATTATGATGATGGCTATTGGTCGCAGCACACGCGGCTTTTTGTCGGCAACGTATAAACAGTATTTATGTACTATGTGGACAGTTCTTGATGCAACATCAATATAGTGTAACGAATGGACAAACCTGTCGGAAAAAAAAAAATATAGAAGGAAAAAAAAAATGAAAGGCGAACAATATAACAACACAAATTGTTATACTCCTATGGGTTTGGGTTATTTAACAATTTATTATTTAATTGAAAGTACGAGTAGAAAAAAAAAAGGAGAAAAATTTAAAAAAAAAACTTATTTGCGGACGGCTATACCATATGTTGGTTGTGTGCGCGATTCTTTCTGCTAAGGTCAATCATCGGGGGAGCATTGTGGCGTTTTAATAGTTTTCGGTTCGGGTATACCTATACACGCCCGAAACACAGTTACTTTCCTTTTATTCCGGCGGCCAGATAATACATATTATGGGTGCCTAGTGCGTCATTTCGGACAAATTCGATCATTAATGAAAACGGCCAACTCCCGCCACCAAACTATCCCCATTGACGGCGATGCTCGGACAGGTAATTTGTACGCCCGGCGGAGCACTGTGCGTTTGCACCTTCAGACAATGTTATACTTCCAGGATAACATCAATGAGACCGCCAATATATATGGGGTCATTCGCGATACAAAGGCGTCCGTTTCACACGTTTCTGTTACATGTTATTACATGTACGAGCCATCGAGTAAATAAAAAAAAAAATGTTTATACATATACATTATACGTATATACGAGTATTTACCAAAATAATATAATAGAGATAAAAATATTTCACCGATATATCCGTATTATGGTTTTCTCCAGAAAAAAAGAAAAAGAAAAAAAAGGTCCTGTAAAGATATATTTTATTATGGTCCAACTCAGTCAGCGTACGAATCATGTTCATTCTTATACGGATACATTTATAACACGCGCGTACGCCACACGACGATTTATTGGATGGGCTTCGCACGAATTGATAAATATTATATATTATGTTATGTTATTATATATAATATCGTTGTATCTACACTTTGCCCGGAGTGACATGTCAACTCTTAATATGACTCATTAATAAATGTAGGTAACGATTTATAGTTTGACCACGTATTCCGTGTAATTGGAAATTAATCACCTCGATGACAGTCAAAAAGTATTACGTCGGATGTAAGTATGAGAACGACACATACTCATATAAACTAGGGTTCGTGATGTTAAAGGGATATTAGAGTACACTGTAGGTACACGTATTTAAAATATTTTTAAACTCAGGTGATGTGTCGGACCATTGTATATACGTATTTATATAAATCAGGTGGGAGAGTAATTAAGAATTCACGCAATTGACATCAAATGCTGGTGTATTTTTATACCCGGGGGTATACTCGTATATTTTTATTACGCGTGCTTACCCCGTATCAAATAAAAACAATTGTACCCGTGTAACTCTTTACACGTTTAATGGACGGAGTATCCGAAGTGATTCCTTCAGCTAAAAATTGACATTCGAATTAATTCCCAATATCCTTAAACGGCACGTATCCGAATTGGTTTCCGATACTAATTGTTAAAAATGAACAAATAATAGCTGTGAGTCATTTCACAGCGAATTTAATAGTAGTTTCTATTCCGCACACTAGAACATTTTTCAATTTATCGATGTATTAAAAGAAATTTAAATAGAAACTTATGTAAAACACTAAAACTACAAAGCATTGAAGAACAACCTAGCCAGAAATAAAAATTTAAAGAAAAACGGTTAAAAAGAGAAATTGATAGTTAAAAAATGAAATACGTGGATCATAGTTTACGGGTGATATTCGTTGTAAATTTGCACCTTAATAAAGTGGAAAAAATATGATATAATACCAAAATATAATGTAGAATTAAAAAAATATAAAATGAAAAGAGTATAAAATAATATATGTATTTATCACAATATTTAAATTACTAAAATAAAATAGATTCTTTTGAAACAAAAAAACTCAATTTTCAACCATGTTTACGTAATACGTTTGTAAGTTATTAGTACATAATTTGTAGACAGTCCTAAGTCTGTATAAAATGGTAAAAAAAATCGAGATTGCTTCTAAAGTAATCTAAGAACCGATTCGGACATACCTTTCGTAACAACTCGGGAACCAATTCGGATATACCCTTCTTAACAGTCCGGGAACCACTTCGGACGTTTCAAAACCAATTCGGATGCAGTCGTAATGGAGACTTCTAACATAAACCCATTTGTTTTTCATATACACGTATCTGATTGATACAACATAAACATAACATATTATATAAATACAAGTATTATAACTTTAATATATATGTATGTGAATACATTTGCTTAAGCTGTTGACAGTGAATGAAGTAGATGAATAAAACACAATGGGCGGAAAAAAAAATATAAAGTTAATTCATATAAAAAATATATGACAATTAAATTCGTTATACGTGTACTGTATAACTGTATTACCATTGATAAATCGGTTATTTGTCGGTCATTAGATGAACCTACTCGTTTATGCTGATTTTCAATTACAAGTATTGTAATGTAAACAATACAGTAACAAAGGAAGTAAATTGTATATAGTTACACGGCGTTGTTCTGAACGTAATCCTATATAAATAAATTCTTTCGTCTTCTTTTTGTTGATAATAAATATGTAGTATTGTATCAACAGCAAAATGTTTATTTTTTAAACCGCATACAACTTTGCGATATAAATTGACTGACGAATGAATTGAAGTGTAATTTTTGCCATTAGTATTTGAACCGTTACGTCTTTGTTAAATGTTAATTCAATAGTCATCAATTATATTATGTCCTAAAGGAGTTTTTATTCGAATTTTAAGATTATTCCAAGAATCACGAAAGGGATAAAGATCGATTTCGTTATTGTAACGAAATAAAAAATACACCGAAAAATATAGCCGACTTTTGGGTAAAGTCGTCATTTTCAGTATTCTAATTCAATGTCAATTCACGTACGAAATCAAAAGCGACTATACGCCTCTAAAGCAGAGCGATATTACAGCGTCAAAATGGTTCATTTTATAATTTGTTTGACAATCCTGCGGCCGTTATATAGAATATATATATATTTCCTTACCGGAAGTTTACTCCGGAATACAATCAACGCAAAGAAAATTGTTTTGAACCAAAAATTTATTTTGTGTGTTTATCCCTTCGATGTTTTTATAAAACGAAATTTTTTCACAAAAAGGACCATAACATTTTATTTGTTTTTCGTGAATAATTTGTATAATAATCAGTATTCGAGTAGAAGATAATATATTAACGAAATCAAATGCGACCGTACGACCGCTTCCTAGTGTCGAGTATACTGCAGCGCGTGCATAGTGTATAATACGAGTATATTATCGCATCGTTCGAGATTCCAAAAAAAAAAAACCCCATCGAGATCGTATACGAAAACGTAGTTTGAACGTCGTTAGATTCTCGATTTTCACCCTGCTGTGAGTGCATCAGTTTCACATTACATCATAATTCGTCGTTTTCGCGCCCATCATCACTAGATCGTTATATAATGTGTGGGTAATCGTCGCTATCTCTATATATTTTAATGCAGGCGTATGGAATAATGTCGTTATAATATACAGAGAGGAAAAACAAAATACCCTAATTCTGTTTTATGTAATAATAATAATGTATACGTCGTCGTCGTCGTCGTCGTCGTACGGCGCGTGCGCGTATGACCGATGTCACAGTCACACACTGATCAATCGATTATACCGTTACGTCGTCGTGTCCGGAGGACACGGTCATCGTCGTCGTCGGCATGTCCTTCGGTCGAGTGTATTATACAGAAAAAAATAATAATAAAATAAATAAAAAATAAAATAAATAGAAGAAAAAGAAGAAGAAGAAGAAGAAAAAACACGACTCCGGCCGACCACCGATATAGGTCATTTATACTCCACTCCTGCTCCTGCCGCCGCCGCGCCGGTTCCCCCCTTTGGAAACCGGTTGCGCGCGCCCAACTTGAAAAACCAACGAGCCGGGCGCAGCTTGTTCGTCGCGGCCGTGCTTGGACTTCAGTGACACACACCGCACGATAAATGTGTACGGGTGGTGGGAATGCATAGACGGCGGAAATAATTGCCGTGCCCGTTATAGTCGTCATCGGAGTGCACGACGACGACGACGATGACGGCGGCGGCGGCGGCGGCGACGGTGACGCGGGGAGAGGAGAGCAGGGAAATAGTGGGAGACCTTCGTAATAATAATAATAATAATAATAATAATAATAGAAGGGGGTAGGGGTACTTTTACCGTTACCGGGTCACTTGCTTTTCCGCTATATGCCGCTGACCGTAGAGTAGCGGCGGCGGCAGTTGATGATGATGATGATGACGATGACGATAATAATATTACTGAAAAAAATAATAATAATAATAAAGTGCATGTGGGCGTGTACCGTTATTCGGTTACGTTAGCTCGATGTTATATATTGTACGTACGTATATAATATGTACGACGCGTACGTATGCGCGCGGTCGCGGACGAAGAAAGAGAAAGAGGGAAGAAGAAAGGTTTTTCTATTATCGAATTTTCTACGACGCATAATACGCGCGAGACGAGTGCTGTTGATGATGCTGTTGTTGTTGTTGTTGTTGTTGTAGTAGTAGTTGCGTTCTTACGAAAAACATTTCTCCGGCAACAGAATGTTGTTGTTTACCTTTCCCCTCCCCTCCCCCGAAAATCTTTCCCATGTTTACGCCATAAAACTCGCGTCTGTTATTTAGTTTTTTTTTTCTTTTCCTCCTTTTCAATAATATGATGTACCTGCAACAGGAGCCATAGGTGCATTATATTCGAGTGTAAAACCGCGTAAAAACTACATAGATATTTACCGTTTCGATCGGAATTTAACGATTCCCAGACCTCAAACGCTCCGAGAGGGGAGGCAAATCGGAAATATATTTCCGAATTCGATCCCAAAAGTGTAAAATACGCGCATACGTCGCGTAATAATGTTATCGCGGTAAGTATCGTTTTTTCGTCGTTGCGAAATCCGCCAAAACGGGGTGAACTGACGGCGCGGATTGATTCGTCTCGCGCCCGCACACGCTATCGGTATTACGCGACAGTTTACGTAGGGGGCAGGGGGGGAGGGGAGCGTTCGGATGCGCCGATAGATAAAAGTGTATAGGTCATCAACGTTAAATAATATAAGTTTTCTGAATAACGCCCGGGCCCGCGGAACCGGTTTTGTTTTATAACGATCGACTCGATACGTGCGCGCGCGAGTGGTTTCGGATGCAGCCCCGAAAAAACAGAGGTCAAGGTCCAGAAAAAAAGCCACCGCCGACGGACATAAAACAAAAGCTATAAACCCTCTCCGCGCCCCGCACCGCCGTCGTCGTTCCGAACGACCGCCGAGCTTGAGCTATACGACCGCGCGCGACCGAGGTGTAGATTTTCGACCTCAACCATCTGCGTGTTAAACTGGATCTGCTCCGATGCGGTAATTTCAAAATGTGTATATATTATATCACCGTGTGTGTGTGTGTGTGTAAAAACACCGCGCGCGTACGTAATATTATATTTATTATGATATAGTGCGTGTGTTCATTTTTCGTTATATTTTATACCGTAAAACCTACGATTTATAATATTTATATGTATATTATGGCGTGTCCGCGTCACAAATATAACGATCCGATCGATTTGACTACAAATACTCGTGACATCATAGTAAACGCATTGCAGTCGCGCTGATGTTAGAGATTTTTTTTCACGTCGGATTATGAAAACGTTTTTTTCCCCCTCTATAACGGTAGACGAGCTCCAATACGAGCGTATAAGCATAATAATTATAACGTTTTTATTACATTACACCGCTGTACGGTGTGTTCAGATTAGTAGTAGCAGTAATCTTTTAATTGCTTCATAAACGATTAATTAAATTTAACGAATTTCACAGTTAATAATGGCGAAGATTAAAATATTCGTTACGTTCCGGGGCACCGCGAGCATACCGCCGTAATCGTTAAATCAACGTTATTATTGTGGCTTCTGTACGACATAATATTATATTCTTAGATGTTTTTACTATCATTATTCGAGATAATTAACAATGTTTATATTTTAAAACGTACGTTTTTGTCGTGTACTTAACTGTTTGTTTAAAACTTGGACGAGACTAACTTGGGCGGAACTTTTTTCAATTGGTTTTAGTTTAAACAAATCGCAGAAACAACATGAAATCGTTTCGTTTTTTTCTTTTTTTTACTTTGCACTATAAAACAAACGTAAAATCGAACAGATTAAGAATAATACGATTTGATGTTATAGTTGTTATAAGCTGTTCGGTTTTTTATTTTTTTCTCTCCGCCAGTCGATAGGCACGATAAAACATACGAATCGATTTGAAAATCCAACATTGAACCGACGCATAAATCTGAACTCAACCGACCGTCATCGTGAAATGCCGAAAGTATTATTTAGTAATCGTCTCGTTCCTCCCCGGGCCGTAACACCGTTCGACTCAAATAGTCGCGACAAAGACGATTATTTGTCGAAGGCATACTTTGATTTTTTTTTCCTCGCGTCTTTTGTTCGATCGCATATTACAAGATGGCAAAACGAGATGAGTTCATAGCACTAAATGTCAGTGCATTATTATGCTATTGCGTGTGTGACCCAAAACAACAAAGTACGACGAAATAAAATAATATAATAACGCCTCATACTGATTGTACGCATACCCAACGGCCGCTGCCGCCATCGACATCGGCCAAGACTGGTTTTGTAAACCGATTCGTTCGAAGTGAAGTTTTATTATCAATAGACGTGTATACATATTGGTGTATCTTCATTGTTCGGTTTTAATGAACACTCTCGATGGTGCCACGGGCTCGCAGATAATATTATTATTATTCGTGAGTGATCTCTCGTTAATAAGGTGACGGCTTTTTTTTTTTCGTATTGTCGGCTTTTGTTTTTTTAAAAATCATGCTCGTAACGTACAATAAAATTATAATAATACATTTACCGGTCGTTCTCCACATTAGTTTTCGGTCCGCGTGCGTTATCGAATTCTCTACATTATCGCTTGTATAGGTCAGGTTTATCTCTGCACAAGTCACAGAGGCAGTGGGTATGTAAATTTTTAGTGTCGATGACCAAAACAGTTTACTTACATAGTATAAACAGATATATCGATAATTATTGTAGAAAATTACGAATTATAATAATAACGTTAATCGATTGTGAATTAAATGATAAACCGAATTCTGAGCGCACGTTTATCGATTTGACCTCCGGCCGCAATAAAATCGTAGATAAGAATAATAATCATATTAACATTCTTAATTATTGATAACAACGTTACGTCGAAAACGTAATCAAACTGATGTCGTTTTAAAAACGGTCTATTTGGCTGTAGCAGAAACAAATTCAACTATACCAGAAACAAATTCGTAACTTCGGCTAACGATTCTGAACACACAATGTACGCATATCGGCTTAAGGACAGGTCACGAAGTGTTTCGATATTCGATTGATTAGTGTTCATCTGATGTAATACTTGAAAACGTTTTATTTTTTTTTCTCATACTCGTTTCAGCGAATTCCATTTTATTCGATCGAATGAAAACACTATACTAAGCAGTATTTTCTAATAATATTACGATATCGATACGTTATGTGTCGAGCGATTTCAAACCAGTAAGCGGTTTAATCGGTAATACTTTTCTAAGCATTTTAATTCGTCCGATAAAACTGTTTAGGTATAGAATATGCGAATTTTATAATAAATATATAATATTACACACAAACACACTATTATTTAATTCGGAATAATAATAGTTCGCGTTTATTCTCGACTGCGTGAAATGTGATTTTTTTGCCAACGGACGTGATGGTCAAGAGACGGCTGCGGCGGCGGCGGTGGCGGCGGCGACGCGGCGGGAAGAAAAAAGGCAGTATATGCAACAGCACCGTGATGATGATGGAAATAACGGGTTACGGGCACAACATCCGATTTTCTTCGCAAACTCCATGAAAACGCGGAACCAGTTTTTTTTTCCACGCCATTCAGTCGTTATATTATATTCGAGATTCCACGGAATTCCTTATTTTCATAAAACATTTTCATGGTACGGACGCGGGGGGGGAAAAAATTGAAAAAAAATCAGCGACGCGACGAAATGTGTGTATTACATGATGTGTTTAAACGTCTTCTGTACCGCACAGGCCTGACGTGTAGGCCACATAATCAACACAATGCGGATGAAACCGATTCACAAAACGCTGCAGTATCAAACAATATACGATACAGAGCCCCGAAGCAATTAATATTATTGTGTAAGTATTTTGATATACAAGCATTGCAGAAGAAATAATACGCCAAACGATATTATGCGCGGCATCGATAACAATGCGTTTGTTAATATAATCGAGAGTTTTAATAATATAATCGATTCGCGGACACCGACTGGAGCATTTACTTTCTACAGTTCATTCGATATGATCTCTGTCGTTATTATTATCAATCCGATCGTAATCGTATTTATCGTGCGCTCTCGTTTGATTTTTTTGCGAGAAAACTCATCCACCTTCATTTGAAATCATACGTCATAATATTATCGTCCTGTACCGTGTGCCGAGGAGTCTGTTTTGTATTCCGTGCGAACGATTTTAGTAAATGAGAATTTATCGTCCGTAAGCCGAACGTCAGTGGATACGTATCGACATACGGGGAAAATATTATTCAATCTTATCGAGAATTTTACCCATACGAAAGCCATTCGTACCAAATATCGTAGGGACTAAATGAAAACGCACGGCGATGTGCGGACGAAGCGGCGACGCGGTTGAAAAACGAGCGCACTTGTTTTCGAAACGACGAAACATACGTTATTGTCATCAAACGTTATTGTACAACGAACGCGCGTCTTGATTCTGTAAACGTTGTTAAAATGTTCACTAGGTGAGAAAATATCGCCGACAGCTGTGTACGACGAAGCCGAACACCGTACACGAGGAAATTAAATAGTCGTACACAACAGTAGTTACCCGCGCGCGAGACGCGAAACAAATTCGAATTTTTTGGTTTCATGAGACGTGCGTACGTTTGAATTCTGTAAAAATAAAAAGCCTATTATTATCGTTATCGATTCGTTCGTCTTTTACGTTGCATAACACTACGTACAAACTAATAATTACCGCGTGATGCGTATATGTGTGTGGAGTCGTTGTATGGATGTAATCGCCTCGGAACTAAGGAAATTCAAGGTTGACGACCAAACGCGCGGACGAAATCGACCAACACGTCACGTAATAATAATGATATTAACGAAGACAAACACAGCAGTTCGGATTCGTATCGGATACCGCAAATATCGATTTTCTTCCTCGTCCTCCTGTACGCAATGTTCAATATCGATCGAGTATTGACACTCGAGCGCGTTAATTGCAATATCTTATATCTCGCAGAAACCTAAAAACATCAAAATATATATGCGCGCGCGGCGTACAAACGACTTTTACGCGTTATATTATCGCGGGGTGAGCACTAAAACTGTTGACACGTAATGTACGAGTGCTTGTAGCCGTGTCAAGTGTGTAATATATTAATATTAAAAAGAAAAAGCCGACTCCACTGCGCCGAGTCCCTGCGCACTCGTAACGTTATAGTATGACCGTTTATGCCGCCGCGCCGATGAAAATCATCGATGGGCCATTAATATTGTTTATTTTATGCACACTGTGAGCACAATGCAATGACGAAGAAAACCCCTCGAGATCGTGCGATGCATATAAACAAAATACTCGCGTGTTAGTGTATATTATTTTGAATCTGAGCCGAAAATGTAACGAAAACCCCGAGAAATCGCGGTAAAAGAAACGCATTTACGCCCTTAAAAACAAGCATTTACGTCCTTAATACATAATAATATGTAGAACTCAAGTATAGTAGTCAATAATTTTTTTGACGTTTTCTACCGGAACCTTTCCCGATTCTTCCGGTCAAAAACGAAAAAAAAACACACGTCAAAGCGAAACCGATTCATCAAAAAGCGCGAAACGTCGGCGAGTATTGCGAAACCCGTCGAAATCTCAGCCCTCCGACGACGACGCGACGTTCGATCGCGGTCATCGCGGCCATCTCCCGACGGGAACGGACACCGACGAGCACGCGATAAACGATTCAGAGACTACACAGGTCGTCGTAATACAATAATATATTATAATAGAGCAGCGGCATCGGCACACGGACGGGAAGGACGATTGCGACCTTGGCGTCCCGAAACCGAGCGCGTCCATAGAGTTCCCCGAAGGTTCCGTACAGCCCGATTACATTATTATTACGTCGGCGCGCGTCGGGGGGGAGGGCTGGTTCTTCTGCCGCCGCAGGCGTTATTCAACGCGTGTTCCATAACCGCGTCAAGGACGAAAAGTATACCTACTGCCGAGGAATTTCGTGTCGCGCCGCGAGTGGGGGGCGGGCGACGAGTGTGTCGTCGAGTGCAAGTGGCGGCCGCGGGATGACGCGGCGGCGAGACCGGAAGCGAATGGTCGGTGACGTATCGCGGCCGCCGCCGCCGCGGTGAAAGGGTCGAGCGGCGAACGTCGTGACGTCACGCGGGACGTACGCGAGAAAAGCGTCGTCTGCGGTGACGACGACGACGACGTCCTTTTATTATTATTATTATGTGTGTTATTATCGCACTCGCGCGTTGTGCGACAATATAACATCGTGGCCGGTTATAGATATATAAATATATTACCTACCGTCTTCCCAGCCGGTAGGTTTGATAATAATAATAATGATTTATTTAGTAATATTATTACGTCGCGCGCGCGCGCACAAAAACACGAATCGTATATTATCGTCGTCGTATTATAATAGAGATCGAAACAATGTGTTAGATAACGCTCGCGTATAACATTTTCACTGACGCGTTTCGTAGCCCACATTGTTTTTTTTTCGTCCGTAATAATAATAATAATATTAATAATAATAATAATAATAATCGTTCTTTCTTTCGTCGTCTCGTCGCCGTCGTCGTCGTCGTCGTAGTCGTACGTGTGTACGGCGGCGTACGTGTGTATAGTGTACGTGCGCTTGCGCGTGTGCGTGGACCGGGAAGACACGTTCGTACTTGGGGAGCGTGGGGGGGAGGGAAACCGGTGCGGCGAGGGGCGCGCTCCGGAGTGGCGGCGGCCGACCAGGGGGGGACCGCGGGTAGGGAAGAAACATAGTGCGGCGCGGGGAGGGGGGCACGGTCAATAGCCGCGTTCGACCTACTTCCTTGCGTATGTATATATAATGTACGCGCGCGCACCGTCGATCCGAAGACGGTCGTTTCCAAGCACTGTCTTGCGATGGATTACGACGTCGTCGCGTTGTTGGCGGGCGGCGACCGGACCCGAAAACATCGTCGTCGCCGTGGCGGAGGAGGCGGCGGGCGAGCGGGGGAGATGCAAAAATTCGCGTGGGTCTGCGCGCTGCCGTGCTGCTGCCGCTCGCGCGCGGTTCGGCGACGACGACGACGACGACGAAATTCGACTGATTTTTCCGTCGACCGAGCGCGACCGCCTACGACGACGACGACGACGACCGGCACCGAAACCGGTGGCGTTCTTTTATTTATACACTCGCGCGGAATGTATATTTAGAATTTCGGTCGGGTTTCCTCTTCCGTCGGGGGGAGCGGGGGATTTCGAAAATACTCGCTCTTACGTAATACGCGGAAAATCGTCGACGATCATGACGCCAGCTTGTTATGATAGAACTGAGGGGGCTCGAACCCCTATCGAAGGGGGGTCTGCCGATTTTCCAACGTTTCCGCGTATAAAATACACCTGATTTGTTATTCTATTCATAATTAATGATTAATGTCATATTGTTTTAAATTTTTTAAACTTTTACCCTCTGTATCGATCGATTTGTATACTAAAGTAAACACGAGAATTCGAGTACCTATATAAGGTTTTGTTGAAAACATAACAATCCTTCGTCCCTACCCTGCGCCCGCCGTACATTTTGACCGGATCTCTGTTCATTCTGTCGACTTTTGTACGGCGGCAAATTTTGAGGAGCCACTCGTTTTCAATGACGCTCAACACTACAATAATTCGAACGTTGGCGTCATTCTAACGTGAAACGGCGCAATGAGACAATTACGCAATTGTAATAATAATATAGAGCGTAGAAGTAGTTAGTCTCTTAAGAGTCTTGGTCGACTTGGGAATGCAGCGAATTTTATAGCCGGCGTTAAACCGTTCAAATCGAGCCTTCTGAACTTCAAAGTTTCGATATTAAACCCAACGACCGTGTGATTTCAACGTTAGTCCGACCTTAGTTTAATATCCAATATTACATTTTTATTGGTGCATTCGCGTCGAGCAGAATATTACTAGTTTTTTTCTCCACAAGCATCGCATTTATATTGTACGATATTAATTTTTTACACGACGTACAGGGTGTGACCCGTGACGACTAATTCCGCGAGTGCGCCGGGGACATCGCATCACTTTCGCACTTAAAAACAGCTAAAGGATACCCTGTACATATTTTATACGAGTATTAATTACTGGAAAAAAATCGATTTTATTACTTATATTTTATTTTATTTCCAAGTAATATACACGCTCGTGTGATACGATTCCGATAAAAGGTTGTTAAATTCAAAGAAAACGTTGAAATAAAATGTTATGACTTATGGCTAGGATTTTAACGCATTAAAAAAAATCTATTAAATCTATCTATTAAAAAACCAAATGAAAAACGAACAAAACGTTCAAAAATGCTAAATAAAATTAATATTTTTTAAATTCAATAAAATATTTATGACGTATTTTGTGCTTGAAAAGTATTGTTTTATAGCTCCTACAATGGAATTAAATTTGCATTTAAATCCGTCCTCTATAATATAGTTAAAAGGCTTATGGATAAACACAATTATATAAAACACAAGTCTAATGTACGTATGTTTTATTTTGATTATTTTGTAATAAAAAAAAAAACTTGATTATTCAATCTAAAATTTAATCGTATCAGATTTCTATAGCATATTATAATCAGAGGCGGCTCATGGTGTTTTTTTCGGGTGAGGCGATTTATATTATTAAAAATAGTAGAGTTTAAAAAAAATGATTTACGACGCGAATAACGTTTTTTCCTGTAGTAAATTTGAGCTAAAATAACTATACGATCGACATAATGAAATTACGAAGTAGGAATAGGTGTACTTGCTTTGAGAGATAATTTCTACCACTAAACTTCCAATGTCGAAATGGCGTTTGCAACAATACATCACTCTGGAGTTCATCACAATCGGATTCATATTTACAATTGACGTTTAATATTCTCAAAACAAACGAAATCAATTGGTTTGATAAAATAAATTGCAGCGTATGAACGCAACATATTATTATTAATATACATTTTTCGGATGGCGACAACGATTTGAACAAAACTGAACCGATAAAGGTTGACTAGAAAAAGTCAACGACTAATCGATTTCACCTCACCTCACTTCTATAGGTACCATAGTCTTTTCAGGTAGTAGCATGTAATGTGAAAAAAATTACCGGATTCGTGTTGTTTATTTGGATTTTGGACTTGACCCCTAGGTTTCATAGTCTTGTCCGTAGATAGTAAAGGCCGTGTGTCAATCGGATTTCTTTTACTTGATTATTTGAACTTTAAACGCGACTTTTATCATCACAGACGACGAACTAAGTTTTCGTGATAATTCTATCCAAACCATTCGTGTCAATTTATTTAGTAATACACTTTTAATAGTCGAACTAAAACAAATTACGAATTATATCTATGATACAGTTTTCTCTTCTTCCTCTCTCTCCCAAAAAAAAAAAAAATGTTCAAGCTACGTCCATGATTGGCGCCTTTGTAACCAATACTGGTGATTAGGATGGGTGTGTGTTCAAAAATAAATAGTTCCTTATCGATTTTATGAAAGTTCGCGCTCCCGCTATCACAATGTGCATTTTAAACCCATAGCTATGATCGCATGATCGCTTCGTGTCTTTAATGTATATTGAACGCGTACTTGATACTTCTTAATCGTTCTGCGCTCGGAGTGTCTAAAAAATATGTACAATGCGTGTATACGTTCTAAATTTAAAATTTAAATTTTCTTAATTATCATAATTTAGGTAATCTCGGAGCTATTGTGTCGAAAAACGTCGTCGTTTCGAGTCTTATTATGTTTATAGGTATAATAAACTAGCTGTAGTGTATTTCTATAATAATTATTAATTTTACACATACGTTTCATTAGGTATTTTCGCACGCCTATATCATTCGATTTTATTTCATCACGACAACGTTAAAGAAGTATTAAAATACTTTTTCATAATATAGTTTCGACGATTCTTTCGTTGGTACGACCATGTGTTTATGAGTTGAGTAATGGTTGTTTTTTTTTCCGTGCGCGTTATTATAAACAATAATCCGCACACTCGCATTCATTGAATTCATAAAATCGAACTGCACGTGAATGAGTCGAACGCGAGCTACATTAAAATGTATATATATATACGTATGCACACGAGCTGCATCAGACGCAATACTTCAATCGACGTAATAATATAATAATCGTTTCGAACGCGGTATTAAAATGCATCTTGTTACTTTAAACAGCGCCGACGACGCGGACGGTTTCGCAGAGCCCGGGGCGGACGATCTTAAAAATACAATCGTTTTATTTTTTATTCTTATTTATTTATTCATTTTTTTTTCTGCTGAAATCTGTATGTCGGTCCATCGAAATTTATTTGCGATTTATCAATGATAAATAAGGATTATTACAAACGTTACAACTAGGAAACGGATTTATAGGCACAAAAAATGCACTTTGAGATGTCCTTTTAAAAGCATTATACGAAAAGGTTCCGAAATACGTATTATTCAATGAATAGGCGACAAAAAATATGAACTTCGAATACAAATATGATTTATAATTAGCTCGTTGTTTTTATTATCATTCGCTGCAATAACATTATCTTGTTAAACGGTGATAATGAATCATCATAATTGTATTGGTATTTTTTGTGGACTGTCGAGTCCGATTTATTATATAGGTACGGCTGGGAAGTGTATTGCTATTCGCGGCTATTTTAGAATAGTTTTCATTTGAAAACGGAATTTTTATTGAAAATAAAAGATTAAAACAAATTTGAGCGCTGTATAAAATCACATTAAGGTATGCGCGTTAAATGCGGGACAATAAAATTTGATAAAAAGTTAAATTATGCAAAACGTATAACATGAAATAGGTGTTGTTCTATAGTAAGAACGGTTCTTAATCTCGCGCGGTTTTTATTAGATTTCGAACAGCGTACCTGTTCTAAAAAAAACACACACGCATTAATAACTAATATAAATAAACATACATATTATAAGTAACGACTGAAAAATGTAACGTATTTACTAAAACCGAGTAAAATACAATTTTAAATCTATCTATATAGAACGGGGCGCTGAACGGTGTCCCCTTCTGCCCGGCCACCGGCGCAGACTCTAAATTGAAAGCGCTATTTACACTAATCTTTAAAATATGATAATTCCTTCGCGCGCGTAATATATGAACGAGATGCCCGCAATTTGTAATATGCAGAGCGATCGCGGTAATGAGGGTTGTTGTACCTGTTGCACCGACCTGCGTGCTTGTAAACATTATTTAATATGTCTCAAGAACGGCCACCGCGTATACAGGACGATCGTTTAACCGAATACATAACGCTCGACTTTTCGGAAAAATACCGGATTTTTGAAAATGTCGAAACTCTCTACGCGTTACACACATCACACTATATAGTACGCACAAATGTATTTAGTGTACTTACTATATTTGTCCAAACATTGAATTCGATTGGCTTATTTCATCGATTAGCTTTTATGATTTGTTAATCTATTCACAAAAAAAAAAAATGTTTTAATTACATTCGACTGATCGGGAAATATATATAATCGTTTGAAAATTCGATAATACGAGACGCTTTTGTCGAATCTTCGCTCTTGTCTGCACGATTAAGCTGTTACATAATCCGTGGTATTTTAATTAAATAATTGACTAATTAATATTTATAATATAGCGTCGTCGTCGTCGTCGTACACTCGTTGTGCCGATAAGCGCTCACGGAAACACCTATTTCTGGTTTAAAAAAAAAATAAAATTTCCCAATAAGACTAAAATTTGACGAGCTTATACGAGTCATCATCAAAAAATAAAAATTTTTAATTTTAAAATCCATAAAAACTCGATGTTTACGAATCTCCGATTTTTTCAGTTTTAGTCTAGCAGGTTGCCGTTTGAAAATCGACGGCGGTTCAACGCCTATAATAATTAATGGTTTGGAAAAGTAAGACAATTTGAACTGAAATTACTTTTAACTTCCCAGAAGGAACGTTTTGAAAAAAGTCAAACATTTTCGAGTTCTCTCCGGCAAAGTAATCGCACTGTATGTACGTGTTATGTACGAGTAATACGAAATAATCGCGGTGTTCGACATCGTTCCACTCGGAAATTATACGCTTCGCTCGTAATTAATTAATTATAAAATCCTCCTCACTCCTCGGCTCGATTAAGGCGATCAATCGCTGTGCGTAGTGCCCGGCGAGAACGCGGTCGAACTGCAGAAATAATAAACAAGAAGTATTCGCGTGTCCTGCAAACCGATTTTATGTAATCTAAATGTTTCGACGCTGCGGGACTTTGAAGTTCGAATAAAAACGTCCTACATAATGTTTATTATCGCATTCGTTGCAGTATATTTTTCAACTCTCGCGGATCAATCCGAAATCTCGCCGTTCGCCGTTATTGAAAAACGCGATTCTTTCATAATAATATAGATTATATTATTCAAACAAAATAATAACGCAATACGACACTTTAATTTCCGCGACAGCGACGAGACTGTTGACGACAAACGACAATGCACACGTTTGTTTCGAACGAGAACAAACGGAATCGATTATATCAACAGTTTTGATTTTTCTAATCTAAATGTTTCGACGCTGCGGGACTTTGAAGTTCGAATAAAAACGTCCTATATAATGTTTATTATCGCATTCGTTGCAGTATATTTTACAACTCTCGCGGATCAATCCGAAATCTCGCCGTTCGCCGTTATTGAAAAACGCGATTCTTTCATAATAATATAGATTATATTATTCAAACAAAATAATAACGCAATACGACACTTTAATTTCCGCGACAGCGACGAGACTGTTGACGACAAACGACAATGCACACGTTTGTTTCGAACGAGAACAAACGGAATCGATTATATCAACAGTTTTGATTTGTTATTGTCGATGGGTGTTGTGTGCCAGACGTGTCGCTTGGATTCTATTTAATAATTTTTCTTATTCAGGCATTGTTCACAATGAAATCGACGATAACACCATCCAAGTAAGCGTTTTTGCGAGTCAAAGAGAATTATTACCATACTATTGATTAATTTACGTGTAGTAAGTATAATAGCCCCGGGCCCCGGGGCTCTGCTCACCAGGCCCACCCTCTCGACAGCCCTGTATTTATATTATATTGCATAATAAATACGTCTGAGGGAGGAGTTTCAACACCCAAAACAACCCCAGACTATGGTAGTGGATGAATCGTAAATATATTTATACTATATTTATGACGTGTGCGTAAATAATTATATGAGAATAAATGTAAACGAATAAGCGAGTCGTCAGTATCGATTGTACTGGTTCACGATAAAAATGACGTAAAATCAGTACTACAAGACGTCGTCGATCGACGGCGGGGAAAACTATAATCTCGTCGACGGTCGTCGCGAGAGCAAGGTTCAGCTTATACGGACGCGGATGAAATACCAAAGTTTCGTCGAACATAACCACTCTGAGGTCACGCCGACGGCGGCGACGTTTAGCTAAAAATTCGTTTTAAAAATCGTATTTACGCGTATAAACAAAATATGTTATTTTTTTTAAATTTTTTGACACCGCGCCAAGTTTAATACCACTCGTTGGGACGTTGGCAGATTGTCAGCGTACAGGTATACACAATATTATACTCGTACCTACATACGAGTAAACACGTGATACCTACATTAAAATAACACCGAGTGTTTATTTTTAAATACATTACACCCGAGTTATTTTATTATTTTATAGAATGGGTCAAGGAAGAATCGTTATGAATAATAATAATAATGATTTTGTTTATACGTAAATACAAATTAAAACTATTATTTACCGCGTCATAATAATACGGGCCGTTATCGTATAGTGATCTATATAGGTGTTTTAGTAAAACCCGTATTGCGGACGTATACGGCCGACCATCGCGCGCGGAAGGGCGGAAGTAAAGTTAATGAATCTGCTTAATATGTACTTTTTGACGAGAACTGTCGCAGCGAATCGCGTATATTTTGCAACTATAATGCACAGCAAAACGGTATACGCGCCGCGTTGCGAAATTATTTTATTATAATACCACGGTGTCACGAGAATCGCCTTGTACCGAAGAGAATAAGGAATTTCCTACGATGACCGTTCGTAAATTTTATCCGAGTTTTGATTTAATAGAGAAACGCATCGTGTGTAGTGTGCACGATGTCGATGACGTATGCGTTGGAGTTTCTGCGCGGTTATTGTTACGTGTCGCATTTGAAATGCAAAAATATTTCTGACTTTCAAATGCGCAGGGGGGACGCTTATTATATTATTACTACGGTGCTGCATATTATAAACGTATGTAATCAATGCTATGTGCGTGTTGCGCGCTTTAGTTTAGGTGTATATTCTGTCGTTGTCATGTGTGTTTGTGTAGTATCGTGTACCCGCGGCAAACTGAATGGCAAACGAACTCGACACTATTTAAGGGCAGTGGTGCCATTACGGTGGGGGGGGGAGGTGCTGGGGGAGCGGGTACTGTATAGCGTCCCCGGCTTCCGTGAAAATTTCCCTTCGTTTTCAACCGCAGCGGCTGATGATCTTTATATTTTCCCGACCCAGCGTTATAATTGTAATCTGTAATAGTTTCAACAAAAATGGTATTTTGTGTACAATTTTTCACGGATAGACATTGGCAAGTTATGTGTTTAAAATATTGGATGTAGCTTCGTACAAACGAATTTTTCCTTTTTTCGCGGTGTCACGAACGGCGCGGGTAACGTTGCAGCGATGACCGTGTATAAGGCACGGATTTCGTAACGAAATAAATCTTTCGGAAAGCTTTTGAAACGGCCAGAAATAAAAAAGGCATTTATTTCCGTTAAAACTTGGAAAAAAAATAATATTCGTTCGCATCACTATTTGTGATGTTACTATTTAGGTGACTTGTAATAATCATCGTAGATCATTACACAATACGTGTGGTGTTATATATCATAGTGCAGGCGCACACCCGGGATCTCCGTTCGATTATAGGGGAGGGGGACTTTTACTGCTCCCTCTTACGAGTGATTCCAACTGATCTTTCTATCTGTTTGCAAAATTTGAAGAGAGCAATGACCTTGTCATTGTGTTTACGTAAAAAACTTCGATAATCTTCTTTTTTTTTTTCACGTAGTTACAAAAAATTCACACATAACGTAAAACGAAAATTATATAAATAAATTTTCGGGGGCTTCAACCCCGAAAAACCCTCTTCCGTTTCTGGGACGCACTACTGGTATATTGTACATAAAAAAGAATCGACCGCAAAACGATGAGTATAATTATTATACAAAATATTTGCAGTCCGAGGTTCGTGCGCATATATAATGTGCAATTTTCATTGATACTCGTCCAGTGGAAATCGCCATCGTATTACATTATAATCAATGCGATGCTGCACAATATTATCGTGCGAACGAGCTGACGACGAGAGAATATTATTGTTTTGTGTTTCGAAAATGTGAGTTCTTCACGATTGCCGCGCGAGCGCGATCGCGCGCGCGCGAGGTCATCTGCGAAACGTCAAAATATGCACTCTTAAGGAGAGCCGCGCGCGCTCGCGAAGACTGCGGGGGACAGGGGGGTCAAGGACCGGTTTCTATGTCAAATTCAATTCGAAACACACATCTCGAACATGTCGTAGGTTTTCGTGAATTTGACCCCTTTGTGCAGTGTTATTATGATACGCGCGCGGCATCACCTGGCGTAATCATAATAAATTCATACTCTGAAAATCACATAATCCGGGCGCGCGCGCATGCAGGGGAAGAACGCGGTGGCGGCGGCGGCGGCGACGTTGTGTAACGAAAGCATATTGTGTTATTAATTTTTTTTTTATTTTTTACGTCCGTTACGAATTTTATGGTAAAATGTGTTTTCGAAAGGAGTCGTGCGAGGAGGCGGTCTTCGTCTCGTTAGTTAGTAGACACCACTGAAAACGAGTAGTGTAAAAAAAAAAAAAAAATCCTTTGTCCCAAATGACGAGAATCATCATCCCGAACGCGAGAGAACGTTGTAAAATAATCTCGTCTTTAAAACGTTGAAATTGTCGCGAACAGGCGATAACTTTATATTGTACGATTATTATAATACTCGACCAGATGGCACGTTACTGCGGCGGAACACATATACTGATAACCGTGTGCGCTTACAACAAACGGTTGTCGCCGCCGGGACAATCTTATTGTATACGTCTTTCGTCTTTGTGACGACCATAAACGACAATTATTATTAATTCGTGTTTTTTTTTTCCACTTCGTTTTCGATGTTACATTTTGAATAATACAATATAGTACCCCGTTCGGATTTTTCATAAATTATGCGTATTGTAAAAAATAATATCCTCCCGAACGGGGGAGGGGGTAGTTAATGTTACTCATTATTTTTTTTTAAACTTAATCAGCGTAGGTTGTTAGGTACGGATGAATATTATGTTTAGTACGAATGTCTGTACGAAAGTATGGGTTCAGGTCCTGATTTGCAAGCCCGATGCAATTCCAAATTACCGACCCCTCTTAATACCGCGCGTCTATACTTCGATCTGTGTTCACTTCTATTCTATCCGGTTACATTTCACACCTTTAATATTACGGCGATATATTCATGGAATCGATGGGGGCTATGACGACTCGAGTTCGCGTCTGTTTGTTTAAACGGCAGTTTAATGATTTAAAAGAAAGAAATCAACGCAACCCTCGAGATGTTATTAAATCTTCGTCTACGCGGAGGGGAGGAAGTGAAGAGGGAACGCGAAAAATCGTTCGCGAGGCTTATAGTATGCACAGATCGAGGCTGGAGTTCAAAATTATTGAATATTATAATAAATGTGCGTGTGTGTGCGTGTGTGCAAACGCGCACGTATTTGTCGTCGACGTCGTCGGTGATGTACATATATACATATATAATATACACATATAATAATAATAATAATAATATAATGGTTCAACGGCTGGTCGGGGTAGGGGGGCAGAGGCCAGTTATGGTCAGCTTGAAAGGCAAAGGGTTAACGAACTCCGAAAATAAGTTGGAACCACTTATTAGTATATAGTAAAAACTGCGTGTGCCGGCTGCGATATATAATAATAACGATCTGGGAGGAAGGAGATCGACCGCCGCCGCCGCCGTAGTGGATCGCGGGGAGGGGATAGGGGAAGCGGCGAAGAGGAGAGTGGATGCGATGTGATGCGATGCGACGGAGGGCAGATTGGTGGTACACAGTCGTCGTCGTGCCGGTCGTACCCCGCTCGGGAGGGGAAGGAGCAGTGGGGTGGGGCGGGAAGAGGGGAGGGGGGTTCGCGACGCGCGGCGGGGATAGGGATGGACTGCGGAGGAGAACGGCGAAAACGACCGTCAGACTACTCGGCGGTGCCCCACCAACGACGCGCGCGCCGTATAATATTATTATTATTTATATACATGCATATATATATATATATATATTTGAAATATATTATATTATTTATATATATATATATATATATATATATATACGAGTACTTAAGCAGTGATGTAAACGGCGTGCACAAAAGACACGCCTTCGAAGCGATATACGATGACGATTATCATCACGATGACGATGACGCTTGGTGACCTTACGCCGCCGGTGATGAAGTTCGAACGAGGACCTCGGAGGAAATTTTCGGGAGACCCGGCACGGATTCGAATCGTTAAATAACATAATACTATTATTATACGTGCCGCCGTACGAGAAAAAAAAAAAAAACGTACTCGACATAAAAGTTTTGTAAACCGTAATTTCCGTCGAATTCGTAGAGCCCTGAGCAGCTGCCTCTTCTGCCCCCATCCTTCTCCCCCCCCCCTAATCGGCGCTGATGAGCCGCGGATCTCTCGCGCGATGCTGAGAAAATCGCTGCGATTATGATGTCACATTGCGCCGCCGTCGCGCATCGAACATAATATTATAGACTCGCCGATACGAGGATCAATTCGGTGGCGCCGAACACATCGTTTAGTCGGTTCGTTCGAATCGCGTTTATTAATAATATTCTTGTAGAAAATCGAATCGAACTCGTTTCATTAAAATCCTAAACTCATATCGAAAAGTTCAAACATTTAAGCCAAAAACCCCATAAAGATTTCAAGTATATACCATATTCGTATTATTATTTATATGATTTAAACAAAATAAACAGTTCACTTTTGGGTTCGGTTCGTTACGATTTTAAGACGACGAGATAAAATTATTATATAAAACGAATGATTAGCAAGGCGGGTATTCAAACTCGTTTGTTTATAGGCCGACGATCATTCTTTGAAACCGAACATTTTACAAAGCCTAATACGAACGAAAACGAATTTTAACATAAATACGCTCACGTTATATACGAAAAAACCTCTTTAAATCGTTGAAAATTAATTGAAAACGAAAAATTTACCATGAAAAATGCATACGATATTCCGAATCATTGTACGACGAAACAAATGTGTGGCTCCATTAGCATCGTGTAAAAGAAACAATGTATATTATAGTCATAAAAACGACCAAAATTCTATCGCTAATAATATGCCTGCCTATACGTGCAGAGCGATGCAAATCGCGCGTTCGGCGGCAGCGCGTTGCGGACGATTGGATAGAATAGTACAACGTGTAATGTTTGTACAATTTTTTTCCGTATTAAATTATATTTCTATTGTTATTACTTATTCGTCGATATGATCCATATTCCATATTAACCCGATCGGTGCTCGACCGCTTACGAAAACATTATTGTTTATAAATATTTTATTTACGAATACAAAAATATCGAAAATCGAATAGTCCGATCGTTTTATATATAGAGTTTACTATATTACCTATACATATAGTTATTGATTTTTCTCGGAAACGAGTGAATTGCGTAACGTCAACGCGACGTGTGTAATAAACGAAAACTTCAAACTATTCGATGACTACACACACACACACACACACACGCCACAGTACGTTATTATACGCGAATTGTTTGAATTATTTCGGGAGATCTAGATTGAAAAAAAAAAAACAGAAGGCCATACGAATATTATGTTACGATTTGAATACAAGACTGGTAGTAAAAGATTAAATTATTATTCCGATTTCAACGGCACGAAAATATTATTTAAAAAAATTAGTGTTCGCAAAACATACAAATAATTACCAACACTTCCGTGTGAATTTGTAGTCGTAGAGTGATTTTTTAACTTATTGCGATGCATATATATATATATATATATAGCTGTCTTAACTCGAATTGAGAGTGCAAATTAAATCAATTTAAAATCTTTTATTTTATATTTTTGATTTGTCGTGTCATTTCCCCCCTCTCGTTTATTGTATTTTACGTTTATTCAATTATTTTCGTCATTTAACAAACTATTTTTTATTTCTCGTATTTTACCGCAGACTCTAGTATGATATAATATACGCCGTACTCGAGATAATATCTAGACTTATTATGCACTATGGATATCATAGCTATGAAATTTGTTACGATTCGATAAGACAATCACTATAGGATTGCTGTTGTGAATTTCCAATTATTCGTTTGATACAGTTAGTTTTGGACGTTATGGTACAGTAAAATATTATACAGTTTCGATTTTTCAATGCATTTTATAATGCGGTTTGTGAGATTTCCAATGCAATTTTCGACGTTTTTAGTGCATTAAATTCACAGTCCCCGCGGAGATTACACAATAACAATCCATAATTCGATAGTATATTTCGCAAGCGATCGATTTTTTATTTGAATATTATATAATATCGTGTGTGTGTGTGTGTGCGATTTCAAAACGAAACGATATTCTATCGGTCATCAATAATAAACGTTTTCGGTTCAGTAAACCACGGCTTTAAAGGGGCTGAATGAATAGTTGGATTCGCGCTGTATATAGTGAAAATAATATTAAGTTATGTTTCGAACGCCGTGAAAAAAATCAAATCGGAAGTACCTGTACGCGCTACACGAAACACATCACATAATTGGTTCGTATATATATATAAATGCTACGGAGGAGTAGAGAAAAAAAAGAAAAAAGAATGCACTGCGTTTATGCGATGTTGGTATCTCGCGCCGCGGTGATTGACCGACCTACAAGAGAATGTCTTCCGTCTTCCCGTCTCTCGTATATTGTACTTGTGAGTCAGTGCACTTTACAATCGCGAATTTTGATTGATTCGGCCAACGCCGCGCGCGTCGTGAATACGGTACATACATTAACTTTGTAAGTCGCGATAACTATCGACGGATCACATTACTCATTAGTCATTAATGGTCGATCCGTTTTAAATTAATTTCGTTACTATGAAAACATCGCGTACAATAAATTCCGTTTTTCGTCTCGCGTTATTTTACTCTTCGTGTTCGACGCGTCACGAGAAATCATTCGATTGAACCGAAAACGGCGGTCTTTTTATTATAAATTATACGTGGTTATAGTATGATTAGTATCCGCCGACGTTTTCGGGCTCGTCAGAGATTCGCGAGTATTTTCGAGAAGAAAAATTACGATTTTGAAATCACACGCGCGCGCGCGCGACGTCGTTGGATATCAGGACATTAGACCTGAATATTGTGTCCGCGGCAATTATTTATATATCATACTCGCGGCGGACGGGATAGCATATTCTATTCAATACGATTCGAGTTAATTGGTCATACATATTATTATACTATGGGAATGAAATTTCGTCTTGAGATCGATGTCGTACCGACCTGTTCGTGTCATAATCGTTGTTAATAATTCGTACGTACGCTACAGCTGCAGCGAATGTGCATCGCGACTACGTTAAATATTCATATTTTATACACCTATTACCGAAAATACCTATTGTTATGCGGTATTTATAATATGTTTTCTTACACGTGTTCGTATAAATTAACAATATTATAATTAGTACGGCGCAGTGATGCTGTTTTAAAACAGTTTAGTGTATATTTCGTTGGATTTCACCACTTCGAATGGCGTTTCGTAATATTACCGCGTGTGTATTATCGCATATGACGATAGTACGAACAATAATGGTTTTTTTTCCGAATTCGTATTTCATTTTAATTGTCGCGAATTTCTAACGCGGTTAATATGGAATAATATTCAATAAACCGTAGTTTAGAAACTAATAATATTAATTTTCATCGTATTCGACGACCGGCGGTGACCGAATGTTTGAAATTATTTTACCAAACGCAAATACAATAGGTATTCGATAATATGCAATATTTAAACACGTCGTACAATTTTATAACGACGAGTACTCATCAAACTTCGTCATATTGATATAAATGACGTATATTAACTAATTCGTTATAGATTAATCGTGTAATGTGTGGATAATAGAATTTTAAATAATTTAATGTACTCGGATTTTAAAACGCTCGCAAAAATATTGTCGATAAGTATTTTCAAAATTATTTTAACGAATACAAATTTTCAATAAACATTTTGCGTTTTAAAAATAAATACCAATCATTTCATAGAAAACAAAAACAAAACGATTGGATGTTCGTAATATCGACACGTAGATTTACCATCAATAAAAGTTCAAAGCTTTAGAAATTATTATTTTCGAAGTTTTTAATCATTGTTATAGAATAACAATACGAGTTTATACTCGATTTTCAGGTATTAGATTAGGTTCGTGGTTTTTTAAAAAAAATACATAAATTTTTCTAAAACCTTTAAAACTCTGTCTCAGACCCCAAAACGATAATATTTAAAAATAATAATAATAATAATAATAACAATACCTCGCTATTTGATGGTCTGAATAAATATTTGGATATATTTAAATGTTTTGTGCCTTTAGAATCAATATTTCCGAATATACATTAAATCAAAATTGGTTTTGTTGAAACAGGCGCGTCGTAAATCTGTATAGTTTTTCGAAACTTTTTTTTTGACACTGAAAAACAATACCCTTTGTTAATATAATAATTATTAACGAGATAATTTTCAAAGTGTTTTTATTTGCGTACCCCAGAATATGTATGTATAACACGGATAAACCACGTGAGTAAACATATAGTAATAAATCATTACGAAACCAACGCGCTCCGCTTCGGACATAATATATTGGGTACCCACATAACGAGACATTTTTCGAATTTTATTTCATTCAATAATAATTCAAGTGCCTATATCATACACTTTAAATAGTGCGTACGTGGCCCGGTAAAACGTCTATTATTTCTTTTTTCGGCTATACATCACTTGCAGCGGTATTATATACACCCAGCACACACGATTCGGTCCATTATCGTTTTATCGAACGGCCATAAAGTACGTCGGTTTCAAAATAAAACACACACGAAGCGAGGCGAGAGAACTTCACGAATTTCAATGGGTGAAAAAAAAATATCGGATCTCGTACATCCGCCCCCAACAGCACATGCCGCCTATATCCATATAATATATTATATATATATGTTATATATACGCGTATAATCTGCGGGCCCGAGGGAAAATACACCGTTTTTCAGGTAAAAGTAACGGATTCGAACCCAGAATCCCGAGAAAAGGACGTGGGTGTCACGAGCACTCTCTGAATCGGCCACAAATTAGGCTGACTGGCGGGTCGTTCATAAATCAACGGCCGTGCGGTGGCGCAAATCAAATATTTATACAAGTACAATGTGCGATACGAGACCTTTAAGAAAAGAAACGGACACACGTTACGTATAATAAAAACGTATTTAAAAAAAAAAAACCTTAGGTGAGTGCAAGCACAATTGAAAGATTTATTGCCTTGCTCTGTACACGTAACATCCCATTTTCACCCGAAACTAAGAATACGTTTAATTCTATTGTGAGGCGTCGATTTTTGATTCAAAGTAATGTATCCTTTTTGGAG
Source organism: Drepanosiphum platanoidis (assembly GCA_948098885.1). Taxonomy (NCBI): domain Eukaryota; kingdom Metazoa; phylum Arthropoda; class Insecta; order Hemiptera; family Aphididae; genus Drepanosiphum; species Drepanosiphum platanoidis. The sequence continues at coordinate 8,989,040 of OX402532.1, forward strand.
AAATTCGACCCCGAATCACAATGTGTCGCATTGCCTTTTCTACTTTTTTTTATATCAAATATTAATGCGTGTGTCGCTTCGGCGTGTGAGAAATAATACGTCTCTATCGCGGGGTGCCGCTATACCGTCGAATGCCTCTACATGAGAAATTTCATAGGACGGAAAAAGGTCTTCGGGCCGTCTCCGCATGCGACCCGCAGCGGAGATCAAAGGCGCTGTTTTGCATTCACTTGCGGCTGAATTTCACCGACGCCCTGTGACGTGATCGAGTTCACATTATTAAAACGACAATAATAATAATAATAATAATAATAATAATGATAAATACGAATCGATCACATTCCTGCACAGTCGAAATAATGAATACGGAACGGAGCGGCGCGGCGTTCGACAAAGGCCTGGGGCTACGGCGCAGAATGGTTTTTGATATCATAATAAAACGCGCGGTATCGATAATAGGGTTTTTGTTGAGAAAAAAAAAAGAAATTAACAAATGTTAATTCACATAATGGGCACCGATGAAATATTATTATTATAATAACATAAAGGTTTGGAATCATAATTTCTCGTTTGATGACACGTACCCGAGGAGGCATTGTCCGAAATTCAAACTCAAATTCTAGTGATCGTCGGAGGGTTTTTTTTCATCGACTTGACATATTTCGAGGGCACGGTTGAAGAATAAGATTCTAATAAAATAATAAACCGTATTATTACAACTCGCACGTGGCGCAAAAGAATGCCAGGTGACTGGCCAACTTATACAACGTATAAGTCACGTGTTTCGCTGAGTTGTCACGCGCCGATCGAATTTCTTAATGACGACGCGCGAACATTACACTTTTGATAACATATCGAAATTATTATTAGTATATCATAAACGGTATTAACGATGATGATTCTACGCACTCAATAACGGGAAAAAAGCCATAGCGTTTAGGCCAGTGTCATATAACACGAAGAAATAAATAACGGATAAAATATTGGAGACCGCAGCAGTTTTCCGACCGAAAATTCCGCGCTACGTTCGCGTCGAATTGAATTTGGCTGTCGCGCCGAAAAAAAGGTTCGCCACCCTGGACTCGTCGTGTGCGACGGCGCGCGAGTATAGCATATAATTACCGGCATTGACGCGTGTTAAAATCTAATAGCGAATTTTTTTTTTTTTGCCAAGCAATGTTTTCCATCGCGCCAACAATATTCTGTAATTGAGTTTCGAACACAATAGTGTCGGTAACCATTGTCATAATTAGGTCTGAGATTTCTATGCAAATTTGATTTTTTATTTTGCGTCTACAGTGAAAGATGCACTGCGGCGCACATTCGCGGACGCATATGTACGCTAACATAATTTGGCACTCGCCAATTGCTATTTCGGCTTATACATATATTTGCATATTTTATTTAACACACACACACACGCGCTCGCGCGCGGTCCACATAAATATTTTTCAAACATATTTTCATTTAGTGCGTTGAAATTCAGGGTATTTCCTAGAGTCAACGATATTATACACGCATAATACGTTTCTGCGTATAATATAAATTAGTCATAATAGTGTTTACGAAACGCGCAGTGGGTAGCTATATACTTTATGACGTTATGTTGACCTATTAAAAATATAATATCGATTATCAAAACATCTCGGAGACCACGCGATTATTTACAGAAGTAAACATCGTTTTATGATCGATTCCGCGACATCTGAATTCCTAGTTTCGTTCTAAAATAATAACATTGATCGAGTTGATTACGATTTTAGGTTCTAAAAAACGATGTTTACCTGAAGTCCGCATGTGGGGACCACGTATTTTTGACATTTGAAGTTTTTCGCCGTCTTTCGGTGATTATAAATCACTATTAAACCGAAGAGACCGATGAAAACTTAAACATTTTTTAGAAACTTAATAAATCAAATGTGCTGCAACGATAACGATATAAATCATACGAAATCCTGCAATAATTAATAAGGAATAATTAAACGTTATACGTCGTGTATAGATGCTAGTAAAACTTAATTTCGTTTATTAAACTATCTGCCGTATTTAAAAAACGCGTGGATAAATATTAACGCAAAACCGCCAAGTCGAATAGATAATACAGGTACATATTATAATACGCTGCGGGTATATTATAAAACATGATGAATACACAGCATTGTATAATACTTTTTTTTTTTTTTTAATTCTATAGGTGCCTTACAAGAATGTTTTTCACTAAAGAAAATCTGCATAAATAATTACAATTAATATTAGAAAATTATTCAAATCGATGTTTAATTTATTCATCTGCACTTCTTAAACAGGTCCATCTTAGAATACCTACCTATCCACTGTAAATATTAAATATACGAGTTTATATTGTATAGTTAAACATTTTTATAATAATTCTAAATAAAATTACGTAAGGTATACATATATAATATGCATTTGAATTTAGAGTTTAAACTGATGGTTTGAAAATATTCGACTGTATTGGGGACTTAGACGAGAAAACCAAACGAATTTCCAATGTGTAACAGAGCACCATAATCCGAGTTAAGATCTCGTTAAGAACTAATTTTTATCGGCACTCAAATGTAAATTTGTAATACACGAGTATATTATATAGGTACCCCCAAGTATAGTAGAATAGAAGTCGACGTTCGATTAGATTACAAATTGTTATAAGTTAAATAGGCAAGTCGTTACTTACCGATAACTATTCGATATAAATTATCCGTAATTAGCCGATTAGTTGTTACTATCCGTTGATCTATGATGAGAACTATGAAGCCAGTTACATGTTCAATTAGTTATGTCGTTAGTAAAACATTAGTTAAGAAAACTGACACGATAACATATATAATATAATATATTATTTTAAGTAAAATTTTCGGATTTATTAGGTTAAAAAATCGAACCCTATTCCTATAACGCCGTATATATCGATATCAGTTAAATCATTCGTAATGCATTTATCTATTCCCCGTTTTTACTGAAGACAAATTTAATATTGATACTAGGCGATCATTCGGTCATTAAATCGGTTTAAAGTGGTAATAGTCAGTTATTATTATTATTAAAAAGTACAATAAATTATTATTAAATTTTGCGCCAAAAAATAGTTAGACTTTTTAAATTTTCCTAAGTGTGTTATTATACTGCACGTGGTCGTGCAGTTTATAACGAACGATAATGCTCGTCACAAAATGACACGAGCTTTATCGATCGCACTCACACACAGGAGTTATGACTACGTCTATTACAATAATGTATAAAGGTTTTTGTTAATAGTCGACAATGACAATTATTATTATTTTGACATACATTTCGTAAAATCGTAGCTCGACACGACTATATCATATAATAATAATGAGTAGGTATAATTGATCGTTTTTATGAATTAATGATCACATGAGAACCGCTGCGTTCGGCTAATATTCATTATTTATTTATTTATTTATTTTTTATATAATATATTTAAAAACATCTTTTAAACGGAATATTATTAACGCGATGATTGTGTTTGGTACGCGCGAAAAAAAACAAACGAAGAATTATCTGCGCGAGAAAGAAAAAATTAAATGTTGTTTTCGAATAAGATCTACTATATAATTAAAATAACGATTCGTTTGACAAATCGAGGCGACCGTACTTTGGCTGACTCGGTATTATATGCGCTATGGCGGCGGCGGCGGTGTATACTATACAGTCGACCCCGCTGCGTAAGATTCGATAAACTAGTTGGTAGTGAAAAAAACAAAACGTTTAGCATAAACGGATATGAAAAAGGAATCAGATGAAAAAAAAAAAACATTACACAAGTAACCCAATTCTGGACGCGCGCGCGCGAACGAACACGTCATACTCGGCGTCGGGATAGTCACCACGAGCAACAGAGATCCGGCTCTTACACAATCGCAAAGACCGGGCGAGGGTGTTAAGTGCTAGTGAAAGGGTTAGCGAGCGTGTGCGTCAGCGAGCGTGTTTACGACGCAGTTCGGAGATCCCGGATTGAGGGGGGCAGGGGGGGCACGGTCCCGGGACCAGTTTCTTCATATATGTACATTGTACAAATCGTTTTTACGCACGCGCTCAAAAGAAATTTCGAGAAATAAAACAAAAGTTGTAACAAAATGTAATGTAAATCGACGTGAAATTATAGAAAATTACATCAAAAAGTAGACCTAGTCAATATTATGGTTTTTTTTTTATTTAAGAAAGAAGAGAGATTATAGTACGACAACCCGAGTGGGTAACCGAAATGTCGCGACGTACCCGCGGGTCCCGGCGCGCGGGAGCATTTTACCTAAAGTTTAAGAGCTCGGACGGTTTTTGAAATTTAAATAGATTGGATTTTTTTCTTTCTTTTAAATCGACATTTTAGAATTAACGTGTACGGGAGATTTTATAAAACGACGAATAGGGTAAACTAAATCAAGTATGGGTATAAATAATTATTGTACAAATGTACATAAGTGAACGACTTATAACGACTTTTTCTCTTTTGTTTTCATATAACTTTAAAATTAAATTTTTCTAGTTTACTTTACTTAAAAAAAAAAGGAAATAATATATTAATTACGCATCGTCGTAAGTTTATACGTCCTTCTCGATAAGCAATATTATTATTACTATCGTGTGGAATACATGTAACGTACACACATTTTATAAAACGATTTTTAAGCATAGAACCGACATATACGTATAATAAAATATTATCGAGAATATCGAAATTCTTATTTATAAGCTAATATGCAGATAAGTTATGTATCATAATATCAAGTAAAGATACAAAAAGTACGATAATACACATTTAGTGTAGACACCTAATATTTCCATCGAATTTTCCCCTTCCCGTCGAGTAAGGGGGCTCAAAATAGTATGTATACATGTGCGCAGGGCCGTCCTTGGGATTTTCGAGGCTTTAACGATATAATTTCGGTTTACAGTACTGTTTTGCCTCAATCGTTTGAAAAAATTAACAAGCTCACAAATAAACAGTCGCGTGTTTTATAATATTAATAATATTTGTTGTATAATATTAAACGCTCGACGCATGATAAATGATTACTTTTAAATACTGTAATAATGAAAAGTTAAAATCAAAAAATTCATAGACCCTCCCGTTGATAATTTTCGAGCGCGAGGCCCTCCCCCTGTACGTGCCCTCCCCCTGAGGACGCAGCCCTATTCGTGCGGGGGACCAGCACTCGCGCGCATATACCTTATGCCACCCATATTCGTCGCGCGCTTATGAAAACGAAAAGTCTGCTGGGTGAACGATACACGCAGTGAAAACCGCTGTAGTTCGAGCGAAATGAAGTAACGAATGTAAAAAATAACAGAAAAAAAAAACACGTAAAAAATACCCCGTTTTCGGTAGCCGGGGCTCTCGTGGGGCGCAGTGTTGCGTCGATCGCGCGGTCGCGGCATGTGAGCGAGGCGAGTGTGTAGCGATGCCGCCGCGCCGCGCCGCGTCGCCGCCGCCGCCGACGACGACGACGACGACGGAAGGGGTCAGTTGCAGTGTTCCGCGTTGACGTAGGTTAACGACTTCGCTGACGAACAGCTGACTCGATTATATGGTCCCCCGCCCTCCTAGACCCGGACTCCGAGAGAGTCCATTGCTGTGCGTGTTCCCGCGGTACATAATATATAGTAATGGTACACATATATATATATATAATAATAATATTATATAGCGTATAGGTATATCGTGTATACAGGGTGTGCCGTCGCGGCGCGATCACACCGCGGCGACCGCGGTTCAACGACTATTGCGATACGGTAAAGTCCGGATAATCCAAAAAGCGTTCAGGGACAAGTGCCGTGAGATTATCGTAGGAAAACTTAAACGGAAATCGGGTGGCGATCGAAAAGTACTGTATTCGTGTTTTCGTCGCGATTTAATTTACCAACTAATATTAATAATTTACTAATTACAGCATACACTCACTCGTGTTTATCGTCTCTTCGCGTCGGACTTTTTTCCCTCGTTCCTACCGTTTCTCATTTGGGCACTGGCGGTCCTTTGTTCGTCGTTTAAACGGCCGGACCACGTATGAATACGCGCGTCTATTTTATGATTATTATTACAATTACAATATTGTAGGTATATATGCATATCTACTCGGTTCTCGGGGCCGACTCTCGGAGTCATTGGTCGTTATTAGTCGCGAATTCGGCGCGCCGAAAAACCCCATTTCCGTCACGACCGCAGACTCGATTTTCGCGCACGTCGCCGCCGTTCGTCGTCGTGTATACGCGCGCGATCGTATCTCGAGAACTGCGCCCCCCATCGCACGATCACGATACGATCGTGTGTGTATGTGGGTACGATTATTATTGCTGTTATTATACGCGCGGATTTAAATTACACTGTGGAAAAAAGGAAGAAAAAACTTCCAATAAGTACACGATATACAGCCGGGCGACGGCGATACCGAAATACGCGATTAAAAAACAATAACCTACGGGCGCGCGAGTATCGAATACACCTACCCATCCATGTGTTATACATAAAATACAATAGACATTGTATTAAAATAATATATATTATACTTTATTACTGTCAGCCGCTCTGCAGTAGGTTGCGAAAACGATTGCGGACAGTACGAAAATAATATTAACGAATATAGTCATTATTATGAATATTGCGATTCGATAGACGACGGACAAAATATGTATTGAGTACGATATGTCTTATATATATTGGTACAGCCGATAGCTTTTGAAAAACTCGCCGTACGATTAATTCAAAATCGCGTCAATTGATTTCGCAATAAATGTAATGGGTCGGACGGATTAAAAAAAGTCGTAAAATTACGCGAATTTCGTAAATTGTTCGTATAATTTAAATATAACCATCGTGAGTTGTCTCATTATTATTTATATATACACACATGCATACAATATGCAAATGATTTAATCGAAAAAGATGACATGATGAGATAAACCTCGAATTATCACCTGATTTCGTGGTCATTCCAAAAAAGAGCGTGTGAAATTAATTAAATTTAATAAACTAATAATTGTCGTGTATGTATTCAAAGTATTTAAATAAAGCTAGAAATATTAATTCAATTTTACAATAGTATTATAGACGAATTTTTGTCATTTCTAAATAGATCATGTATAATACACCAGCCGCGAAGGGGCGCAATAGAAAAAATGTACCAGCCTAAAGAACAGCATTCTACTACCGACATTTTGCATACAGAGATATAATTTCAACGAAGCCGCTGGCGATTATTTCCACTGTTTTCGCACCAAGTATAAATCATACGAATGTGCATAAATCGGGGATTTCGATTAGAACTCGACGACGAATATCCGATATGATAATGCCCGCCGAATGGTTTTCGGCATTGTAAAAATCAAGCAACGCTTATCTTTTCGTTCGATCTCCATCGTCTGAACAACTCGGTCATCTCGAATGATATAATAATATAGTCGGGGGGACACCGACCACTATCGTAAGCGTGGCGATTAAAGATTTCGGCGTACGGTCGGTCCGCCGTCATAAAATCTATATTTCAAAATATCCGTTCAAGAGCGACGACGAAATAAAGAGGGAAAAAGACCAAATAAAAAAGAGCGTCGGAAACAAAATTCAAAAACGCACCGCGAGCGGCGTACGGTACGGGCATTTGGTTACGACACGACGACGTCGTGAGTATACGCGAACGAGTAAAAAAAAAAAAAAAACAAAAAAAGAGAGAAAAAAAGAAAAAAAAGAAAAAAAGAGTAAAAAAAAAAGAAAAAGAAAAAAGACGAACGACGTCGGCGGCACATCGCGAGTATATGGTGGTGGAGTAGGAGAAGGAGCGGGAGGGAGGGGCATCGTTTTCGGCAACGCGGCTCGTCCATTATAATACACGTACGTATACGCTTTATTATAAAATATATATACGTATAACAACGATAGCATAATATAAGACGACGACGACGACGATCGCGCGAAACACCCTGTATCCGTGGACCGATGGGGGGCGGGAGGTGGGGGGAGGGGCGGCGGGGGGGGTGACCCGTCGGCGAGCGGAACGGTGGAGGAAAATCTGGTCATTGCGCATGCGCGCCGGTAAAAAGCCCTGTGGGAGCGCCGCCGCCGCAGCCGCCGCGCTCCGCTCCGCCCGCCGCAGAGCCTACAGTGCGTCGACAGAGAGATACACCTTCTTTTCGAATCGCGCGCGCGGGCAGACGAAAGCACACACACACTCGCACACGGCGCAAGTCATCGGTCGTGTTCGGTTTTTTCTCTCTCTCTCTCTCTGTGTCTTCTCTTCTCCCTTTTTCCCCACGTCGGCTTCTCCGTCCGTCCGTCCGTCTCTCTCTCGCTCGTATTTAGTTCTTCGACCGGCCGTCCGGCGGTGGTGTCGTCCCTGTCATTATTATCGTTGATAATAATATCATCATATTATCATCTCTTCCGTCGCGCGAGCGAGCGAGCGCGCGCGTGTGCGTGTGCGTGTGCGTGTATTTTTTCCCGGGCTTTTAAACCGGGCCATTATAAATACGGGGTGCACGCGCTCGACAGCACTCAGTATCCGACCGGCTTTTCGTCAGTCAACAGCGGTCCGTGCAGCAGCGATAGCAGCAGCAGCAGCAGCAGCCAGCTCCTCCGCTCTCTTACGATTACTACACGCGCGCCGCACTTTGAAATTTTTTTTGAAATTTTATTTCATTAATTATTTCACGAGATAGTCGTTGCCGTGTCTTCGATTTTCGAGAGAACAACCCGTCGTCCGAGATATCCGACGAATTCGTACAGAACGTGAAAAATCATTTGAAAGTTTTTCAAATTTTTTTTCTTTTCGTCGACCTTTCAATTTCGTCCGCACCGCCAGAAACGATGGGTTTGGATCCGACCGGTTTGTACTGACCACGACCAAGTGTCTTCGATTTTCGAGAGAATAACCCGTCGTCCGAGATATCCGACGAATTCGTACAGAACGTGAAAAATCATTTGAAAGTTTTTCAAATTTTTTTTCTTTTCGTCGACCTTTCAATTTCGTCCGCACCGCCAGAAACGATGGGTTTGGATCCGACCGGTTTGTACTGACCACGACGAAGTTTGTTGTTTGCCACGAGCGGAAAAATTTTTCCGATCAGCTCGAAGAAGCTTTCATTGCCGATTTTCAAAAAACCAGTACAAGAACCCGTCATCATGTTGGGAGGAGGCCCGAAACTCGACCCGACCGGCGTCTACTGATCGGTATGCTACATATAGCACCGCCACACACGCAACACCGCACGCCAATCACCAAAACGAAAATGTCTAAACATACAGGTAATGCAGTTTTTTTTTTTCTTTCGTTTTGCTAAAATTTGTTTTAGTTGTTTTTTCGTTACGACATTTTTTTCCATTCGAATTTATCGCAAATATATTGTTGGGCTTGAAATTTAAAAAAAAAATAAAATGTTTCCAATCGTTTGTTTACGTCGAACGCAAGATCACAACGACGCGAGTAAAAAATTAATGTTCTTTTAGGACGGGTATACGCATTTCGATACTTGTTTAATGAGGATGTCCCGAAGGTCGCGCGCGTCTGACCGCAGGTTTTTGGAGTAGGTTAATATTTTCAAACCGGAAAACAGCAGTTGTTGTAGGGTTCTTTGAACCTGGGAAATCGTAAGCGAAAAAAAAATATCACACGTTCAGTAATTTACTCGGAGCCGTGGGGACCTGCAGAAAGGTGTGTTTTTGATGTGTATTCTCGCAGGAAGTCTGTGGGTCGACAAATAATCGGCCGGTGTGGGCGAGTTTACCAAAAAAAAAACAAATCGTCCGTAATATGAACACATTTCGATCTTTTCGAGACGAATAATAATATTGCGAAATAGATTGAATACGATTATGCGTATTGAAAAATAATATGAATATCTGATGATACCCGATGATAGAAAAAAAACCATTCACGTTTATTATTGTTATACATTTAATCGTTCGTTTTGCATAATACATTTACAAACATCGCGGCAATTTACATAATTATTTTTAAAAAAAAAAAAATCATTTACTTTAATAATTATTATTATTATATTATAACCGATCTGTTTACGAAATTGTACTTATAAATGTTTTTTTTTCTTTTTGATTACAGATTTTCAACAAAACATGAACGCCTCAAACATGGCCTTAAAGGCCAGCACTTTTTATCACGGTAGGCATCTGTATTGGCCTCAGACCACAGTACGTTGGAGACAAGATTTCGTACAGTAAATTCTATTCGATTTTCTCTGATGGCTCGAGGAGGACGATGTTCCAAGCTTCAGCGGCAGAATATTATTATTATTATACTATTTAAAGTTTCAAAATAGTTGTATTGTTAAATTTGTCTGTCTTAAAGATTTTCATTTCCTCCTCACTTTTTTTTCATTATCTGGGTTCACATGTAGTTTCATTGGGAATATGGACATCTGAATTAGTTAGCTGATCATAGTCCCCGTGGAATAGGGTTTGTGTATTAATTTTTTATTATTATTAATTTTTTTTTTATTATTATTTTTATTATTATCATTATGAATACGCATTTTAAGCTTGACAAATATATTTTTAATCATTCAAAAATTAAACCGGATTTAAATCAAAGTAATGACATATTGCAATGTTCAACAACATTCAATGTGGCAAAAAAAAAAAAAATGTTTATTTTATATTCGAATAATAATTTTTTTTCTATTGGCATCGAACGTATTTATATTGTATTCATCAAAATGATTGACGCCAAAAATTAGATCACTAAAAAAAAAAAAAAAAAAACCGAGTAATAATATAAGACGTAGGCCTTAAAGACTGACTTTTTCTGGACTTCTAAACAATAAAGTGTTAATTTTTCCATTCTAATAATGTATGGTCTTAGGAACAATGTTTTTCTATTTTTATAATATTACTCTTCTCCGTATATTATTTTTTTTTGTACATAAAAACATGAAATAAAAATGTTTTAAAATTATTAATTTGTGTTGTGTTATCATCGATACCTCCTTATTACGACTCCTTTCTCCCGCAGTATTAATCGTGTGTCACATGAAAGTATATTCGCATGTGATTATTGTGTTGCGTTTTATTAACGCCTAAAATATTATCTCTACAGGTCAACAGTGTTATGGAAAAAAACCGGTCGTCGGGTATAACAGAGAAAGAAACGCGTTTACATTACATACGCAAATACATATTATTTTCTCCTCATGCAATGAGTAAAAAGTAAACAAAGATGAAAATAAATACTACATATGGTAATAGCTATAATTTGTCGTAATCGGTAAAGTGTTTTACAGTACCTAATTCAGACACAAAGTGTGAAAAATGTTGATTTAAATGGATACTTTTTACTGAATTTTATCTAAATGACGCGTGTTTTGTTTGTATTAAAAAAAAAAGGTTCAACTTGTGAATTTTGTACTTTAAATTTAGGCGGATTGATATTTATAATTAAGAAATAAAAATAAAATACTCAGATTCACAACGATAAATATGTACTCTAAATTTCAAAACTAAATTAATTGATAAAAATTCTTTTTATTTGTTGTAAGTAGGTATTTACTTTTAAAATTATCAGACTGTTGCGTCATTTGAACCGCGCTATATGTACATAAGCGTATTGAAAATTCAATATTATGGTACATTGACCTGCATCTTAATTAGTTGGCAAATTTTAAAAATATTATTACTAGAACCCACACTTTTTTTAACGTCTTCCTAGCTAAAAGGGTGTTTAAATAACTTATTTTTATTTTGTATTTTTAATGTCGTAAATGCATTTTTTAGTATTTTTAGAGCATCAAAATCCGAGCCTTAATTATTATCATTCAAAAATTCCATACAAGGTCTGTGACCTGCAAAAAAAATGTATTAAAAAAAAATACAAGAATCTTGAAATGTTTCATATGATATTAAATACTATTTGTAATATCCTATGCGACATGCGTATTTATTAATATATTTTACACAATAATATATATTACTTATGAAAAAAAGAAAAATCATTATGTACGTATTTCATTTTTTAATCATATTTATGCGATATTTAAAGATATAATTATAGGCAGAAATAAGGAGGAAAAGACTTAGTTCCCATATAATTCTGCCGAATCTCCCCCTCCTATAGACTTATAAGTTAATTGCATATATTGGTTGTCGGAGGATTGGCTCTTTATATAATGTTAGTTTAAAAGGCGATCAGAATTCTAATAATAGATCAAAAAACTAAATGTAAAAATCATCAAAATATAATTAAATATAAATAAATGGTTAATTTTGTCATTTGATACATCAGATTTAAATATTAAATAAAAATTTGTTAGAAAGTTCAGAACTGTGAGCCGAGGTAATTTGGGATAGCCCAATCCACTATCTAGTAGCGACCAAAATACCTATACTTAAATAATTCTACTTCTACTTAAAATTAGTGTTTTCTATATACTGACATAGATACTTATACAATCGGTGTTTGCTAAGCTTTAAAAACTAAAAAATAAACCCACAGACAAGCATGGTGCCAAGATTTTATTTCGGGAGGGTTTTAAAAAACCCCTAATAACGTGATGCTAATATGCTCTAAAAAAAAATAATATGCTAATAATATCTAAAAAATATCTAACAAAAAGTCCTAAAATATTCTCTTCATATATACTATTAAAACTGGTAAAATATGTTCAAAATATTCTTACACCAGAAAATAATTCGTATCCCTCAAAACATGCATTCATATGCAAATTTTTTAATTATATAATATAGTATAATAATAGGTATATTATATTGTTAAAAATTCTATGGATAGACTCTTTGTACTTATAAATACATTTAAATAAAGAACCTACCCAGTATAATAAAATGTTTAATAGTCCCTAACTTTCAAAATAATCTTATCTAAAACGTAGAAACATTGTTTAATGATTAAATGATTAAATGATTTAATGATTAAACTTTAATCAAAACAACCGCTGGAACAAAATTAATAAATGAAAGAAAAGTACTGGTATAAATCCATGGACTGTCAATTAACGATTATCACATATTATATTATTATAATATAATATATCCATTATGACTTAAATTATAAAACAAAACTATTTAGAATTTTTATATTGTGACTTATGAGTTAAGACAATGTTAATTAATGGTTTTTGTTTTTTGTTGTTCTGTATTAAGGATATTATATTGTTTATTTTATATTAGTGTATTTTTCATAAATTATGTGCCTATAGTTTTATAATTTATGGTACAACAGAATTTTATTGTGGTTTTATGGAGGTAAGGAGTTCCCCTTTTGGAGTACTTTTTACTGATAGAATAATGAATGAAAAGAGCATATAAAAACATTTAGATGTTGATGAATGATGAAGTTTGTGTGTCAAAATTGTTTTCGTCCTCATCCTTAAATCCACCACTGATTATATTGTTTTAAGTTTATAGGATTTATATTATATTATAAGCATAAAACACAGTTTATTCCTCCCTAAAAATGTTCAAGTTTTCGTATAACACTTATAAATGATTGATTGTTATTTGTAAACGTCTAAAATATTATCTTAAAAATGTTATATTATCTTTAATATAATTTTATAGTAGGGAGAGAAACACTTCTAATAAAATGTATACTTTACATCTTTAAAATTAATTATTCATCTCTATAAAATTATTTGATGTAAGTCGTTATGAGAATTGCAGAGAACTATAACTGGAAATCGATGAAATGATTTTATAATTATTTCTAAAGTAAGTTTATAGAAGAGGATAAGCGTAACTGGCAGTTATATTGGATGCTGTAATAATTACCTTCGTTATGCGATAGTAAGATACTGCTAGGCTGCAACTACAACCGTATAAATACCACGGATAAGATAAAGTGAAATAAACAGGTATTTATGAAGAAAATTTCCATTTCCAAAAGTTTTCTAAATAATCAATGATTATTTAAAACTTATGGTTATCTAACTTATACTAATTTATTACAGTAGCCAATATAACTATGTGGTCCACTTATCCTATACAATAGACTTACATCAACTATAATTATGAAACCAATTATTAGAACTTTAATTGCGATATTTTGAAATTTACATAAAAACTTGTACCAAAGAATATGGTTATGTCGACATTATTTTTCTTTTAAACTGGGTAGGTAAGGGATTTAAAAACAAATTTGGCTAAGAGTATTTAATATGACTTCCTACTACAAATTTGTACTAAAACAAAATATACTCAGTATCTACGGAGATATTTTCATCGGGATATCACAGTGGTTCATTCCGTATAAAAATTAATCAAGGTAAAAAAGTCTGTTAGATCTGTTAAAAAAAGTTAATGACGTAAAATACATCAATTACATTTAAGAAATGATCTAGGTTGTCGATTAAACGTAGTTCTTTTTTTGTTTATGTCTTAAATAAAACACTAAAGATGTAGTTTATGAGTTTATATTTTAATATACCATAGATTTGCAATAAATTCAGAAATGAATAAAGAACAATAATATAGCAAAATCATACACTCAACAAAATGTTGGTCCCGTAAAATAATTATTTCCGCGGTCATTATTGAATTGTAAATATTTAGAATTCGCCGTCGAATATAGAATATGTGTTTTACATTAATACGTACTGTTGTTGATATAATATAATAATATATTATAGACTATTAATTACACGTGATACAAACATAGAAAATAATGCCGGGGGAAAGAGAAAGGGGAAGAAAGGTTAATCTGGTTAATTTATCGTAATAAAATAATAAAAATACCTCTGGTAGTCTGGTTAGTTTCTATATGGAAGTAGGATATAGTTATAAAAAGTCGATGGTGCTCGACATAGATTAATTTAGAACAATATGAAGTATTATTTCTAGGAAAAATATTTTAACGTTCTGCGATTTAGAATAACGTTTGTTTGTAAACGAATGTTTTCGAGTTTAAACTAAGACAATGACATAAACATATTAGCAATTAATATGTCTATGAATCTATGATAATTTCCAATAATATAAAATACTAATTAAAAAATGTTCAATTTATATAGTGTAATTGATAGAAAATTATTTGTCTACAAAATATTACACTAAGTCAAAGTAATAATAACTGCAATATTAATATTGAATAGAAAAACAAATATATAATTCTAGAAATCTACTCTGTAAATCTATACTATCGATTTTCTTACTCATTTTGTTGATTCAGTAAAATTAAGAATTATCAAGTTATGATTTCACAACTGCAAAACGTTAAAAAAAAATCTATTCTTTTATCATTTTTGTTATTATATAACTGTGAAGAAAATGTCGAAAACGTCAAAAACTATCTTTTATTTCGGGTAATTAATATAAAATTAACACTTCATTCTGAGGTTTTTAGATTTCCTCAGATTTATTTAATACACAAAAAGCTCCACATTAAAACGTGTTTGAGAATCACTGTTATAGTGTACCTATCTATATTATGTATATAGGTAACCTAAAGGTTCATAGTTTCATATACAGAAGCATAGAACACAATTTAACTAATTATTCAACTCTAAGGTTATTAACAAAAACGTGTAAAATTTAAATACATAAATACTATATATAAAAGGCTTAATAAATAATACGTTAAATGAACATTCGAAGATCGAGTAAACGAAGATTGAGTGTACGGACGCAATTATTCGCCACGCACATTTCAAAATATTAAATAAAAATATATTGTCATTGTATGTTATATGCATTATAGTTTTATGTTCATTTTCGATTCGATTTAATTGAATTATAATTAAATGCGTGTACGCCAATAAAACGTTGATTTGTACTATTAAAAGGCTCGTATTTGTTACAGGTTTATCGGAAGGTACCTTATTATGTTATACTGTAGGTAGTGTGGGACGTAGGTAATCAGAAACTTTTTTTAAAATAATGAAATATTATACGATTGTGTACTAGAAAATCATACAATAAAAATATAAAAAGTAATTGTTAATATGAGTTGTATTATTTCTTTTACTAAACAGAGATATAAATACGAGTATACGCAAACGTATACAGTAAATACACTTACAATATGAACGTGTACAATGGTGATGGTTCGAGTAAATTTACACGAATAATTATTTAACACTGTATAATATACTTTGTGTCTACACAGTATACGACGCTGCCTAGTGCCTACTATCTAGTTATACGTACGTAACAAAAATCAAATGTGATGTGTGATGAATGATAGCTATGACCTTGTATTAGGATTTCATGATCAGTATATTATAATTTATATTGTATACGCATAACTTATAGTTTATACGTACCTATACTGTGATGTAATTTAAAAATGTATCATCAACCGCATATATGTATATTATAGTAAAATTGTTTTAACACAGAAATTATCGAACTTTTTGAAACACTAATAATTATTTGTAATTACTTTTAGGTATACGTACCTTCATAAAGTTAAAATATTTTTTAAATTATACCAATTACGCTTATGTAGCATAGTCGTGTACGAGGTAAAAACTGTCCAAGGCGGAATCTAAACACCACATGACCGAATATCGAAGAAATATATTCCATTTTATACGAGAGTTCGACTTATCCAGTGATATATCCAAGATCTAACATGTAATACTTACGAGACCAAATTTAATAAAATAACTATTTAAGTTGCCAGCTATCAATATTTAATATATATTATATAATATTATTTATATTCCTATATTATAAATATGTTTTAATAGTCTAAAACAGTTTTCATTTAGGTAGTGCTTATAAAAAATATTGTAAATCGAGTCTTATATGATACAATCAAATCAACCAAGTATTAACATTTAAATATTGAAACACGAAATGTTTTACTTTGTCAAAAGAATACTAACATTGAACTCATTTGAGTAACTATTATTATTTATTTATTATATTATATTAGTGTTTATTATAAAAATCTAATATATTCCGACAAATATTGACACAAAATATGGGTTACTTTTCATCTTAATTGCCTACTTGAATAAAATTTATTGTATAGGATGTATACGCGCTATTTTATAAATAGAAATTCTTTTAGTTTTGAATTTTAAATAGGGTGTCCCACGGTAATCTGACAAATGTAATAACTTGTTCTGTTCAATATTCTTAAGTTTTTTTTTAATAGTCATGCAACTCTGCATTCACGCAATCCTGCGATACATGTATTAGTTGATACCTCTTTATTTAATTTTTTTTAAATTAAAATTTAATTTAAATTTTTTCAGTCCAAAATAGAAATTTGATGGTAAATTTTATTTTGGAAAAAAATGTAGTGATGGAAATATTTATTAATGATTAATTGTTTTAAAGTAATTTTGTTAACATTCTTTTGAATTTATGAAATATTTTATTTTATAAATTAGCGGCAAATGGTCATTGATTAGCAAGAAAATATTTATATTCCAACAAACTTTAAAAAGTGTCTAAAAATGAATCAATTAAGGTAATTTTAAAGTTTTGATCACCTAAACTTTTAAAAATTGTATTTACAAAATAGCTACTTTGATTTTCTATTTTAATTCCGAAAAAAGTTGAATACAATTTTACATTTTTTCCCATTCCTAATAATTAAAATCCTTTTGAAAATAAGATTATTATTGGGAGTGTAAAAAAAAGAAGAAAAGAAGTGTATATAAAAGTATAACGATTATTAAAAAAAAAAGAAGAAAAGACTACTTTAAAATGTAGAACTAAAGTTATTGCATTTGTCAGATCTCTGTGACACGCTGTAATGCTTTAGGTATTATAATTTCCTTAAACAATCTATAATCCAGTAAAATCAATGAGTAATACCATTCTACGAGTAATATTAAAATACTCTAATAATACTAAAAAAATCATTTTGATAATCATAACAAGTCACAGTCTTGCGTCTAAGTATACACAATACACATACAGGGGCAGAGTGAGAATCGAATTCAGGACGAGAGATTGAAATTTATCCAGGCCATCCACCATTTACCAATTGAATCACAAAAAAAAAATGTTATCATTTTTTAATTAAAAAAATTTAAATTAAATGAAATTATTGTTTAGAAGTTATTATAAAATGTTTTTTACTACTAACCAAGCAGTTAGATGTTTGCATGTTAAAATGAATTATGTTGAACTACACATACCTAAACTACTTAATCTATAGACTGTAAGTAAATATAATTGTACTTACGGACTGTCGGCGGGTTGCTGTTGAGGTTCGGTGTTCGTATTTGCTTGTGAAATAAAGTAGGTAGTAACAGACACAAAAGTCACTCGATAAAAACAATTAAAATCGAAAGAAAAAAAAAATTAAAAGTCACGATTAAAAGTTTGATTAGTCGTTGACGAGATAAATAATAACAATTCACAACACTGTTGACAATAATTACGGAGAAAAATTAAAACTGTAATATTAAAACCGATAAGAACTTTCCGAATCACTGTCGACACTAGACTGATCGTCTACACACTGTGCATTGATAAGCGGCTGAACTTTCGCGCGTCACTCGATCGGTATTGCAGGGATTGCGCACGCAGCTCGGCTGTTATTGGTCGGGTGGCGCGAGGAGCAGCTTTGCTATCATTGGTCACGCAGACGTGAACTTTCACGTATTCCGAATTCACATTTATTACTATTGAGTATTGATACATGATTATGAATTCATAACAAAACCATCTTATATAATTATAATTAGGTACCTACTACTAACTGATCTCTTCGATTGTTACACAATGCGTCCGTTTCTCCGTTTTTATGCGTCAAGAAACAATACCGATAGATACTTAAAATATTACAATCGAAAATTTAGAAACTCTAAAAATATACTGATAAAAGTACCCATGATCGCACGACTGGTGCGAGTATAAGTCCGGCCTATATAGACTCACTGTCACTGAATTATCATTGCAATAAACGCGATGAAAATCGAAATAATAATAATGTATTATGCCTATTGTATTTTTACGATACGTATTGTTGTTTTAAACTCTTAAACTTAAATGTATTGATAATGCTATCACAATTTAATAGAAATTTCAACTGTAGTACTCACCTCGGGTTGTCGTCATGTTCTTTATTTTCAACGTGTGATTCGAAGTTTTTATTTACGCACCGCACATAATATTTTAATAGCACAATGTGTTTGAGAATTGTTGGTGTCCGGCCGGATTAAAAACGCGGCTGATTTCGATGGCGTTCACATTCGACCGGGGTTTGCTCGCGGCACTCAAACCGGCAGGTAGGTATACATAGTATAGCGTCGGAATTAAAACGGTTGCCGACACGAGCCGAGCGGTAAGATGAAAAAAAACTTTAACACTATTACACGATACGTCGTGTCCGCGCGAAAAAACGAAGAAAACTGAACGACAAGACGCGACGAGCGGACGCATTTTTTTTTTTTCTCCATAAAACTACACTTCGCCGATACGATAACGGTAATTACTAAAACCGATCGGTTTATTTGACGCGCACTTGATGTGTGGTTTTGACGCCGTGTCGGTGGAATTCGGGATTTCCCCCCCATAACCGCGGTTAAATTAATAAACTGTCGAGATACCCGGAAACACGGTAACGATCGTTATCGATATTTTTCTTTTGAAACGTTTGCGCGCGCGATGATAACATCCGCGACAAACAATCCATGTACGCCCGACCGTGATAACGGCGATAACAGAACAATAATATCACGATATTATTTTTGAAACGCCGCCAAAAACGTTGACATCGCGATATCGCGGCGGTTTACGGGCGGTGTGTGTGTGTGTGTTTACGTGTGACCACCGAAATATCTATACGATTGCGAATATTTTTAATTTTTGACGTTACTATAATCATTCAGCGGGGAAAATCCGAATCATGAGCTTTCTGGCTGCCGTGTTGGCTTCCGCAGGTACGTCCGTCAGCGTTTTGTCATTTTCTCCACTCTCGTGCGGATTTCGACGCGAACCGTTGCTGATTATAAATATTGTTTTCATACGCATGCATTAACCGTTGCGCCTGGTCGCTGCCGTTGTTTTTCCAGGTGAAGTAGAAATGACTGACCTGGACAAAAACGTGTCCGAACTCAAACTGAAAATCTCGAATCTCGAATATGACATCAAGGACGCGATGGAACAGCGTTACATGAAATTCGCCGTGGTGTCCAAGGATGCTGTCTCGCTGTTGGACACTGCCCTGTCTTATTCCAATCAAATCGACAACCTAATATCTCGGATTGATAATCAGGTCTCTCTAAAACATATCCATTTGTAATATATATTATAGTTTATTACATGCTGATACCGCTAATTTTATCAGTCATAAATACCTAATGATTTCTTTAAAATCAAATAGATTTTATTCATTAATGATTGAGCAACATGATGTGTAGGTATGTGATACATATGAAAAAATCAATATCTGCTTTTATTTTTATCCTAAATCTGTTTTCCATTAAAGTGTTATTTCTTTTCTCGACTGAATACTGTCGTCAATTTTATTGATATGGTTTTTATTTTTGGTATCGAATAATATATTTGTTTTCGTTTAGATCTGGTTTAATTCAATGTATTTGTTTATAAATTGAAAAAAGCAGTTATTTCTAAATTCAATTTTAGTAAAATGTCGAGTTGTAACTCGATTATTTCTATTGTTTTTTGATCCCTTAAAAATCTAACAAATGTATCATTTTTATTTAGGTTTCTTTTTTCTATTGTTTTGCATCCTATAATATCATACAATATAATCAATATTGACATTTATAGTTATGACGTACAATAGGTAGATTAATAAGCTGTTTATAGGAAACTAGCTGCTCTACTCAATAGACCATATTTAAAATACATTAAGTGAAGCGACGGCTTCCACGGGGTGGTGGTATAGTATCTATATATAATTGAAAAAAATAACAATTTTAATGAAGAAAATTTGTATACTTACATTAACATTTGTTTTAATGTTAGGTATCTAGTGAGGAGTGGGTGGTAGGTGCTAAATTTTGAATTTCGCTTCACCAAAATGTTCAAAGTTCGGCGCCACTGATTGTCATATTATTATTAATATTTTGATACTTGTTATAAATTAATGTATGATAACTCTATTAATTTTTTTTTTTTCAGACTAAAAGAGAAGTGGCAGATGCACTGTCTGACCTAAATATGTTTAAATCAACATTAGAAGATAGCAAGTATAGTTTGAATGTTATAGAACAACTTCTTTCAGTAAATTTAAATCTAACGAATTGCAACCAAATTGCACTATCTTTAGCTGATAGAATCAAAAGTATGCAAACTGCAAATGAAATTTTAACGAAAAATGAACATTTAATTAAATTAAATGTTTATAAACATTTGATGCGAGAACATCAAAGAGTCATTGATTTTTTACACTCAAATTGTGTTTGGACTTGGAGAAAACAAATAGAATGGTTGGAAAGTGATGCAGACAGCCAGGAATCGTGGAAAGTAATGTTAAAAATTTCTGCGAACCCTGAAGAAATTTGTGATAGTGTATGTGCATTGCAATATTTTTGCAGTCTGGATGTCGAAATGAAACAATTTGCTGATAACCTAATTAATTTAGTTGTTAAACCAATTATTACTCAAAATTTACAAGTTGACATTAGTAAATCCACTAAGGTTTCGACTTTGACTCTTAAAGTCTCCAATAAAGAAGATGAATTGTTGTCAACAATAATAAAAAAACTAATGGATGTATTTGGATTTTTAAAATCATCTCTTCCTGCCAACTTAAATGAAATTCAAATTATGTCAAATTTGGGATCTTTTGCTAGCCAACAATTTTGTGATATTTTTAAAGAAATAGCATTATTTAATTCCATACCCATAAAGTATAACCAACTCGATGATTTCCGGGAACAACTAAATGAAATTATCGAGTTTAACACTTATTTGAGTGAATTGGGTAATCTCATTTACATAAATATAATTTAAAATTTTGAATATCAATAAAATCTTGCATTATTTAATGTTATTTTGATTTTATAGGATTTTTTGAAAAATCAAATGACAATTTGATCAAGTATATAGAAAATATTGATAATTTATTTTTTACTAAAATCAGTCAACTATATTATGATCAAGCAAGAACTCTTATGAAAAAAGATCTGTATGAATTAATTGAAGTGAACAATGTAAGTTTATTTCATTTTTCTGTGATACTGTTTATGTGATGTAATTAATTTAGTACATACATTCTTGTAGGAAAATAGATGGATCAGTGACGAAGAAATTAATGATGATAATGGGTTTTGCCAAAAAATGTTTGCTTATCCACATAGTAAAGTGAGGTAAATTAATTTAAATTATTACTTAAAGAATTTTCTTTAATGAATGTTCTATTGTGGTTTTTTATTTCAAAATATGAATGAGATAAACTTAAAATTTAACTAGATTATTGAATAAATTCCACAATTTAATCTTGAGAAATTGTTTTTAAATATTTTCATCAATACTTATGCTTTAACTCATACATTATAGGTTGATTTGCCAAATAGTTTAGGATAAATGAAATATATATATTTTTATTATTGTTTTCAGTAAGTCATTATTAGAATTCTTAAAGCTTATCAATACAATTGTTTTGGAAATGTCTAATATACCAGAAAACAATGTCTGGAGATATCATGATATTTTAAATAACATAACAATTATGTATTGTGATATGGTACCTCTTCAACATGGCAAAGCACTAGAATTTCATCCACAACAATCAGGTATATTAACTATACATTTTAGTATTATAATTTAAGATTGTAAAATTAATTTTATTCATATTTTTAACTTATGTTTCTAGCTGTTCTCTACAACAATATTATGTTTTTTACGAGAAAATTGGCCGAACTGAGTTCAACCTATAAAAACTTATTCATTGTCCATTTGCTTGAAAAAGTAAAGAATTTAGCTAGTGAAATACTTCAAACTCAATGCAAACAACAGATTACCCAAATCGAAAAAATCGTTAATCAATCTGGTAAGAATGAAAGGCCAATGAGCCACTGTTGAACAAGACAATATAAATAATTTTATATATATAATTCATTATGTACTAGTTGCTTTGTTTTAAAGAAATGTGTAGACATTTAAAAAATTGTATTATATCCTTGCTTCCATTTGTGTTTCATTTTGTATTAATTTATGTTAATCATAGTACTCAGAATTAAAATATCATTTATATTATACTTGAAATCTACTCATATTATATATGTGCAATATGCAATATTTCTTTATGATTGGAATGCAATTGTCATCTTTAAAATATTAATACAAAGAATATTAATTTTATATTTATCTTAGATTTATTAATATAAATATTAATAATTTAATAAAAAGTGTGTATATGTTACTTATATGAAATGTGTGCGATTTTTTTCCAGATATTATTCTTATGGCTGTGAATTCGAATTTAGGGTATTCTGTCGAAAAGAGTATCTCTCAATGTTATAATCTATTGTCCATTTTGAGTAGTTTGTGGAAAGATATTTTGTCATCAACAGTATACTGTAAATTTATGGGTATAAACATTTAAATATAATATAATTATCAAATTAATCGAAATATGAAAGTAACTGAAGGTAGTAATCTGTTTTTATTGTTGTTGTTTTAAATAGGTTATTCTTGTAATGGATTGTTTGAATGCATTGTCAATAAACTATTCACATTAGAAGATATATCAGCTACTTCAGCTGAACAATATTCATCGATTTTCAATAAGATTTTAAAAGACATTCCAACCTTGTTTCCGGTATTTTAAATTTTTATATTATATATTGAGATTCATCAGTTAAATGTTTCTAAAACACTTTTTATTATTTGTTTTAGGAACCCAAAGAAGTTCATAGATATGTTCCTAAGTGGTGGCAGTTAAATGAACTAGTGTACATTTTAAGTTCAAGTATGAAAGATATTGAAAACCGCTGGGCCGATGGAAAAGGTCCATTAGCAAATGAATTAAAAGTGGAACAAATCAAATGCTTGTTGAAAGCTTTATTCCAAAACACTGATAGACGAGCAGCTTTACTCAAACATATTTCAGCTACCGCACAATCATAGCATATTTAATTCATCGTATACTTTTACAATATTTTCGTGTTATTACTTACCAATTGTCCTCTATTTTTAAACAGTTAAGAATATAATTTTATACAATGTTATTGTTATGAATCTACTGTTCAAAAATAGATATCTTATCTTTAATTATTATATTATATTATAATTTTTATGATTTACAATTTAAGTATAATAAATAAGTGAATTTTTGCACAATAATATGCTTTTTTATATAGTATAAATTCTAATGAGAAATATTCACCAGCCCCCATTAAAGACATATTATTAAATACAACAAAATAGTGAATATTATAAAATGCAATTGCCCTTTACATCATATAGACAAGTGTATATATTTTAATATAATCAGTTGCACAAAAAGGATCTCTTAAAATTAAATGAATGTACTTTGAAAGCTAAACTTGGATCATGGAAATTAATTCTGACATGAGCTTGTGACTATCATATTTCATATATGAATAAGTTTAATTTATATTAAATATATTAAATTAAAAATTTAATTTATCCTGTGATTAAAGGATTATCAGCTCTTAGAAGGAATAGAATGTTACACTCTGAATTCAAATCCTATTTTCATTTTCTTAATTATTGGTGACAACCAGTGGCGGGGCCAAGTCCCTACCTGAAATTGCCTGGCCAATACCAAAATAATTTAATAATATGGTCATTAAGTATATGCAGTAAATATATATAGATAAATTTAAAAGAAATTGAAGTAATAAAATCATTGCTCATATAATCAGTTTTTTTTTTTTCGAGTGAGGGGTATTCTCATTTTTTAATGACCCAACCTTATAATTACTGGCATCCCGTTGGCCCTACCTAAAAAAATATCCTGACCCCGCTACTGGTGACAACTTGACTACTTTACAAAAAGATGGTACGTCTTTTAAATTTTTCAAAATTTGAAAATCATTTGAAATCAAAATTCTATTATCAACGAAATCTTGACAGTGTGGCATCGACTATTCGCGAAAAGTACCATTTACGTTTACACGTGATCACACTGTCGGTGACGCGAAATTGATTATCATATGTTTTAGGCTTGATAACGATTTGACTATTTTTCTCTGAACTTCGTAGTCCTTGCACTGTTCTTCACTACGTTTTCACATCAAGATCATTTTACTACGAGGGACTATCCAAAATGGCATCTCGTTTATTGACCGCCAACACACCTTTGAAGACCATCGCGTTGAAGTCTGGAATCGCCCAGGTAAGAATTTAATTTCAACTTAAAATACATACACACACACACACGGTTCACACTCACTCAACTCGGTGTCATCAAATCGTTGCACAGGTACCGAAATGTTGGAGGTCTACCGCGGCGTCTTGCGCTGCTCAACTAAATGTTCCAGAAACCAAAGTCACCACACTCGAAAATGGAATGCGAGTAGCAACCGAAGACAATGGATCGCAAACGGCGACCGTTGGTCTATGGATCGATGCCGGTTCGAGGTGGGAAACAGCATGCAATAATGGTGTAGCACATTTTGTCGAACATATGTTATTTAAGGTGAGTCTATCTCTGTCTCAATTCATGGTTTCATGCGAATAATCGCATTAAATTTATTTATGAAATGGTTTTAGGGTACCCCGACGAGATCACAGACCGCACTTGAATTAGAAATTGAAAACATTGGTGCCCATTTGAATGCATACACTTCTCGGGAACAAACTGTATTTTACGCCAAAGCATTGAAAAGTGATGTACCTAAAGCTGTTGAGATTTTGTCAGACATCATCCAAAACTCTAATCTGGGTAAGTACATGCTTTGAATTAATTACAGTCTTTTGAAAATCTATTTTTATTTTAAATCAATAATAATAAGTTTTATAGTTTTTCTTTATTTTCTTTAATATATTATCAATATTGTGAAAATAATTGTTAACAATCTTCAATAAAGCTTAAGATTTTTGTTGGCAGGTTGTCAAACTAAAAATTTATTGAAATATGATTAGTCTTTAGAAAGTTATAACGTAGACATTTTTGATTTACAGGAGAAAATGAAATCGAAAGAGAACGTGGAGTGATTCTTAGAGAAATGCAAGAAGTTGAAACTAACTTGCAAGAAGTTGTATTCGACTACTTACATGCTACTGCTTATCAAGGAACACCTTTGGGACAAACAATTTTAGGACCAACTGAAAATATAAAGTAACACCTTATTTATATGTTTCATAAAAATACATAATTTAGAGAGTTGTTTTGTTTAAAAATAATGAAACTTAGTTAAGTAATATTTATCCCATTATCTTATTTAGAATTATTTATATGTAGTCAATGTTATGAACATTTTCTATTTAGTCAAACTAAAAACAATTTATTTTGACAGTAAAAATTACATATTATATACAATATTTCTTTTATAGTTAATTTTTGAATATAAGTCAAATGTTAGCAAAATGCTAACACCAACAATGGGTTAAAAAACTTATTTTTTTTAACTCTGCTAATTTTTTTTAATTATTCTTGATTTTATTTTATAGTTCCTTGAAACGTCAAGATCTTAAAGAATATGTAGATATTTTCTACAGGCCATCTCGTTTAGTTTTGGCTGGTGCTGGTGGGGTTAACCATGAGGAATTGGTTAATCTTGCAAAATCATTATTCAAAAATCCCAAAGATTTGAAATTAGAATCTGAAGTTCCATTATATTCCAAATGCAGATATACCGGTATATAATGTTTTTAAATGTTATATGAAGTCAACACATTTTGAAATTAAAATTTCTTGAATTCAGGCTCTGAAATCAAATCCCGTGACGATTCTCTACCCTTGGCCCATGTTGCCATTGCTGTTGAAAGCTGTGGTTGGGCAGATGCTGATAACATACCTTTAATGGTAGCAAACACCATTATTGGATCGTGGGATCGTTCTCAAGGAGGCGGTAACAATAACGCTAATCGTTTGGCTCGTTTTGCTGATTCATTAGACTTGTGTCACTCTTTCCAATCGTTCAACACTTGTTACAAAGACACTGGTTTGTGGGGAGCATACTTTGTATGCGATAAAATGAAGATCAGTGTAAGTTGACATTTTGTTTTCATATAGATTTTTTAACAACAACATGAATGAATCTCTACACTAATTAATATTTTTGATTTATTTATTTTTAGGAATTCACTTTCCATTTGCAAGAAGAATGGATGCGTTTATGTGCTTCCGTTACCGAAGCCGAAGTGGAACGGGCCAAGAATGTTTTAAAAACTAACATGTTGTTGCAGTTGGACACATCTACACAAGTGTGCGAAGACATTGGCCGTCAATTGTTATGTTATAACAGACGTATCCCTCCTCATGAGTTGGAAGCTCGAATCAATGTAAACATTATAGACGTTTTTATAATAGTTATTCGAAAGGGTTTTTACAAATTTTTTTCTTTTTTCTCTAGGATGTCAGCGCTAAGAACATCCACGACATTGCTATGAAATACCTGTTCGATAGATGTCCAGTCGTCGCCGCAGTTGGCCCAACAGAACAACTAGTAGATTACAATAGGTTGAGAGCTGGTATGCGTTGGGTAGTGTTGTAATTAGTTAAAATTAATTTTTTTTTTGAAACTCTTTTCATTTATTATGCCGTTTTTTTCTATGATCATACTTCATTTTACTCGATTCGATCGCCAGTTATTAAATAAAGTTATAAATTATCAAAACATTATGTATTAACTTTAAATAATGTTGAAAAGTCTACAATATTAATTAGAAACGGTAATTAATAATGTAAATACAACTGTTTATGATTTGTAGAACAATATTAAATACACAATTTTACGTAATCACAAATGTTTTTATTTCTTTCTAAACTTTTTCGATTTGTTTCCTTTGTGTTTGCCAAGATTCTTCCTTCTTACGCCCATTGCACCTTCTTCGTCATCGTCAAGTACTCCTTTTCCTTTCTTATCTCCCATGTCTTTCATATTCTGCAATTTTAAAGTAGAATTGTGGCATTTTATAATTATTTAACAATTGAGTATACAAAACAAACCATTTTTGCAAGTCTTTGTGCCTCGGACACTCGTTCTTGTAAACACATCACTTCTTCATCTTCTACTTGATACAGTGGTAACTTTTTGCCAATTAGTTGTTCTATTCTTTGATACAATTCAATGTCATACTGAAAAAGTTAATTAAGATTAAAAAGGAATCATCATGAAAGAACTACCTTTCATTACATACTGTAATTAGATAAAATTTGTTTGAATATAAAAAGTTGTAAACTAATCATTTAGAACAATAAAATATTGTTAAGAGAAATTATCCTTTAAAATCAATTATTTTAAAATGTCATACTTGAGTGACAAGAGTAATAGCTTTTCCTGATCTTCCAGCTCTGGCTGTTCGTCCAACTCGATGAATGTAATCTTTACTGTGCGTTGGCATATCGAAATTGATTACTACGTCAACATGTGGAATATCTAAACCTCTGAATTAACACACGTAGAAAAGAAAAAATTACAAACGAGCAGGATAACAAATTAATTATTTAAAATTAATCATATTTTTTTAAACTAATTCATACTAACCTACTGGAAACATCAGTTGATATGAGAATCGATCTAGACTTTGATTTAAATTTATTCAGGGAAGCTAAACGCTTATTTTGTGTCATCTGTCCATGCAGGGGTATAGCATCCAATCCTAAGTTTCTAAGTAACAAAGCCACACGAATAGTGCCATTGCAAGTGGCCATAAATACCATGAATGAATTGCCAGCCATTTCATTTAATATGTGCACCAAATATACATCCTACAATTTTATTTATTTTTTAAAACAATAGTGATTCGAGCATAAAAATTGTAAGTATTTATCACTTTCAATGTGTTGAAGTATGTTTACTTTATATTTGACAGGAATGAAAATGTAATATTGGTGTAGCTGCTCTACTGTTTGAAATTTAGTGGATACTTCTACTCTGACGGGATCCACTAAAGATGCCCGATGAAGTTTTTGTACTTTTTTTGTCATTGTGGCAGAAAACAAAAATGTTCGCCTTTCTCGAGGAATGACTTTCAATATTTTATCGACTTCTTCTTCGAAATCCATGTTTAAAATTCGATCGGCTTCATCCATGACCTATGAAATATGAACAACTATGAGCACAGCATAATATATAGGCATACTTGGTGCAAATAAATAATTACTTACAAGCACTTTAAGATTTCGTAAGCTAAATCCTTTGGTGTTTTCAAGATGGTCTACAAGACGACCTGGTGTCGCAATTATAATATGAGGTTTCTTAGCCAACATCAACGACTGAGCCATCATATCCATGCCACCAACAATAACGGCACACTTTACACCGATACTCGATCCTAATTTTAAAACAGAAATTAAAAGGCTTGTCTAGACTGTTACTTATTTGTGTTGTGACATCTTATCATACCTAATGCTTCCATTTGTTCAGATATCTGAAAGGCGAGTTCACGTGTAGGTGTTAAAACAAGAGCAAAGTATCGCTGAGGATTTTCTAGTAATGCTTGTAAAATGGGAATAGCAAAAGCGCCTGTTTTTCCGGACCCAGTTTCAGCCAGGCCGATTATGTCTTTGCCTTGCAAAGCTATCGGAATAGCTTCTTTCTGTATTTTCGTGGGTGTTTTCCATTTTAACGATTCGCATGTCTCACACAGTACTTCTGTCACACCCTATAACACAAAGATTTGGTTAGGTTAGATAGATAAAACAAACAGGAATATGTTTTTCTTTACATTGGTATTGTCATATTTTCAGTACCATTGATAATAAATAGTACTAATGTACTATTTATAATCAATGCTAGTACTTACTCACAACAATGTTTTTAATATAATAAAATATAATATACCAAATAAATCATTAATCTACAAACAGTAGGGTAATTTGGATTAATTTTCAGAAGGTATCATGAATTTCGAGATAATTTCCATAAGTGATTGCGATTTATCAGTAATATTTTAAAATAATAAATTTAATTATGCACCTCACCTATAATAAATTATTATTATTATTTGTTTATATCTTCGAAAAGATATGGGCCCCACAGAACAGATTTATGTGAGGGGGGGCACTTGTATCTAGATGATTACATTAAATATTTAAATGTACTTTGCTCATAGACAATGTGTAATAAACATTTACAGCCAAACATTTATTTCAGTAAAGAATGTTTATTGCCTTTTCATTAAGTATTGCAAGTAGGTGTGTGGTTTAATGTTGATAACTTAAAGTATGAGCGTTTAAAATAGCTATACCATAATTGTTTTAAAAAGTTGTTATCATTTGTCTATATATGAAATTATACTATAAATAGACTCCAAAAGCATAAAAGTCAACGGATAACTTAAGTTCATATTAATTGATTACTAAATAGAAGAAGTCTATGTCATACGAGTACACATAATTTGAAGGTGCCATTTGAAATTGCAATATAAATTATTGAACTATAAAAACTATGTATCGCACAGAATTCGTAGAAATTTCACATTACAGTGAAGTAACCAACGCCCAAAGTCTACCTAGTGGCGCCACTAGTTATAAATGTAAATTATATTTAATTATATCTTACTAATGTAACTCGGTATCGTTTTAAACTAGGGAAACAACAGGTTAGTATTAAAACAGTTTATATTGTTTCAGAACGTCATTGCTCAGATCAGGTGAACTGGATAACTTGGCGGAAAGATAAATTCGTGTACAGAATGATTCTCACACTTAATTGAAATTATCTTTTTCCTCGGACTATTTTTGCCGTACTCACCAAATCTTTGAACGTGACGACGGTGGCTTCCACATCGTCGACTTTCTCGGATTCTTCAACGGCACTCATGTCGCCGTCGTTTCGACCAAAAGGACGCGCGTAACTCCGACAAGGATTCTTCCTATTCGATAATTAATTCACTATATAGTTTACGATTTTTATTACTAACACTTAAACGTCGTCGTCGTCCGTTCGTTCTCGCTCGCGTTCACGTTTTGTTTATCACGTGGTTTACCACCCTGTTATCAGGCGAACGGGGTAATAACACCGCCGCCGCAGACGATTATTACAACACACGTCTGTTGTTACGTCTTGGTAGCACTGGACGTCGGCGTCCTTGAACTCGGCGAATCACGTTGGCTCACCTGTCACATTGTCCGTCGGACATGAGTGATTTGTCGTAAATTTTGATTATTCTTGTGTATTTCGTTGTAATTATCGTAGTTATCGTAATCGTGGTGAGAACGGGGTAAAAATCTGAGAAAAAAAAACAGCCCCCGGTCCGGTCGAAAATTGTTCCGCGGGACTCAAGTGTGTCATCTCGTCAACCGCGGCCGCCTGTCCACTCACTAGTACTCACATACACACACACATACACTCTTAAATACGCGTACTCACTTACACACACATACACATTACAACACACACACACACACACACTCACACACATACGACGCGCATACACACTCGATTCGCAAACGCAACAGTCAACCCAAAGTCGTCCTCTTCTGTCCGTCTTCAGTCGGTCCGTCGCCTCGAAAGACCCGTCATGCACAACGAGACGATAGCCCGAAGAACAGTAGCCTGACCGCCGTCGGGCCTCAAGGGATCACTGGTAAACACCGACTTCTCGCTGCCGCCGAGGAATGTCTACGTCTCGTCGCGGAGCTATCGTTCTCGTCAAAACACTCGCAGGACGTCACCCGAACTTCTCGTCGACCGTTTGAATCTTTTCGCCAAATAGGTAGGACGACGCAGCGGCCTCCGCGACTTTTCGTGCCCGCCGAATCCTTCGTCCAATCGTACCCGTCTTGTGATAACGTTTCCGTCCTTTTTCGGTGGAGTTCTGATGTGTCCTGTTCGCGTTCCGTGCTCGTCCGTTCTCCTTGTGCATCGCGTTTGTGTAAATGAAACAGTACATGCATCAACGTCCGAAATGAGAGTACACAAAGCAGATTTTTGATTCTGATGCATATGTTGATGACTAAGCAGAGTTGCTTGCGAATATGTGTACTCTCGAAAGTCATTTTTTCGATTTTTCGTCTTGTCCTCATTTACACAATATCCAGAATAATATTTCTATTTTCGTTGACATTCTTATCTAACTGATGATTCCAGAGAAACATTGCAGGATTTTCTAAACATACCTTTAAAAATCTCTTTATTTACTAACAATTAAATACACACAGATACATACCATTTAATTGCATCTACATCTATGTAAAATATTTGTTCTCATTTCTGAGGAATGCACTTATGACTGCTCATAATCATTAATCGAGTTAAAAGCTCAGGTATTTAGTCTGATACCAAACCAAATTAGTGATAGATGAATATCCTGCAAAGCAACTCTATTTTTTTTTCTAATACAAGATTTTTACTATACCAAATCTATTCTTGTTTGTGGAAATTCCCATATTCATTAGCATTATTATTTTTAATTCTTCATAATAAAAAAAAAATAATAATAATTGATACAAATTTGTTGTAGTACATTTTTAATTATCAAACAAATCCATAAACTATTAATTACAATTAAATAAATCAGTTTACAATAAAAATTAAATTTTTGAATTGTACCTATCAGAATACCGACATATATATATTTTGCTTATTAGCCATATTACCTTCTTGGAAAAACTTAAGTTAAACAAGAGAATAATTAAAAATTTCCAGGATAATTTTCTATTACTGATATATTTGTGTTTTGTTCAATCTATATGATGTGTGCAAACTACATGATCAATAATGTAACAAAATAACATGAACCAGTAAATGTTTAATATTTGGTATGCTTTTGAGATTGATAAACTTTTATATTGATATATTATTAAATTATTTATGAATCAAGTTAATATTTATCTATGGTAGTAATTTAATCCTTGTTGTCTTAAAATTGGTTATATTTTATTTAAACCTATTATTGTTTAAAGTTATATTCATATTAATCTATTGTAGTTATTTAAAATAGGTATTAAACAGTTTTTTTTTCAATGTTTTCAGAAATTAAAAATCAAATTTCAAAGATGGCAGATCCTGGAGACAGTGATAGTGACACAAATATAAACATTTTTAAGGCTCAAAAGTCAAATGTTAGTTTTGTATTAAGCTATGTATATATTAGGTATACATAATTATTTGCTTCCTTTATTAATACAATTTAATTGGTTTTTAGGTAATTGAAAGTGAAGAAGAAAGTTCATCCAGTAGTTCAGATGGTGAATCGGATAAGTGTCCAATATGTCTTACTCGACTAGGACAACAAGATTTAGCTTCTCCAAATTCATGTTTACATACGTTTTGTTTAAATTGTCTTACGGAATGGGCAAAAGTAAATATATTCATTCTATTAACAATAAAAATGTATTTATTGGCTTTTTTTTTCTTTGTGTATTTATATTAGACTGCCAAGACATGTCCTATAGATCGTTTAGATTTCAAATTTATTATTGTGCGGAGTGTTGATGGACAGCTATTACAGGAAATTGATATCAGTCTTAAAAATGAAGGAGAAAAAAATGTATCTACTGCTGTTGATGATTTGACGTATTGTGAGGTAAGTCGGGTTTTTAATATTTCCGTAATTCTTTTTACATTTATTATCGTTGTATTGAAATTGCACCGATTTGTTCAGGTTTGTCATTTGAGCAATCGTGAAGATGATATGCTTTTGTGCGATATTTGTGACTGTGGATATCACATGGACTGCCTTAACCCACGTCTTTTTGTAGTACCAATAGAAGAATGGTATTGTCCTCAGTGTCATGCAAGAGAAGAGGTTAGACCCAAAATTACAAATTTACACAATTGGGTTAATACATAACACTAAAATTAATTTTCTATATTACTATTATGCAGTGGTTGTTTATAATAAAATTAATTATCTAATATTTTCGTTTGTTGCAATAGCAAAGTGATAATGACATAGATCGTGAAGAAGTTATTGATTTAATAAATGATCTAACTAGTGATGAGCAATTACCCAGGACAAGGCAGTCAAGAATACGACAACAACAGCGTTTAGTTCCACGTACTAGAGCTAGTGAAAGAGTGCGAATGAATACTCGACGACTGCAACAAAATGTAATGATTTATATTGATCTGTATAATATCATAATTATTAAATAATAATATTATGTGTAGGCTGCTGAAGGAAATGCAACACAATCAACTACTAAAGGCAAAAAGGCAAAGAAATATTCAAAAAGAAAAGTCAGAGTGAAAAAACGTAAAAAGGTAACTAATCATTTTTTTTAAATAGTAAATGTTTAATTTCAAGTATTTGTATTTTTATATCTCAAGGGCTATTCAACCATAAGCAAAAAGAATACTCAATTAGCTGAAAAATTAGGCTTGTGTTCGTCAAGATGGAGTAAAAATTCCAATGGTGATAACAATTCTTTAAGTACTTCATCTAATTTTGTGGATCATAGATCATTAAGTATATTTGGAAATCCTCATGAACTTGATTACTTTTCTGCAGAGTAAGTATTATTATTATGTATAACAGAGTATTGAGACTTCAGTACTCCATAATTGTTATCGTGTTCATTTTTTGATTACATTTTAGGTCAGATAATGAACATGACATAGGTGGTGATGGACCTTTACATATGTCAACAAGTTCTCGAATACGTATTTCAACAGCCGATTTGATCTCTCGCAAAGAAATAAGTGAAATTTTACGTCGACCTATACGTAGAAATATAAACATATCACATAACACCGAGTCAATCAATATTTTGGATACAATTTTGAGTGTACAAGAGAAACAGTTTAATAAGAAACCTATTGAAAATGGGATGCAAAATATTGATAAGCATATAACCCAAACTCCTATGTATTCGGATCATAGAAATGATAGAAACTCTGGTAATGTTAATAACTATTCATCTAATCGCAATAACAATAGAAATTATCCAAGAAACAATGATCAATCATACACAGATATGGGAAATTCAAGCTCATATGAAGAATCTCAGTTGACTAATGAACAAAATTTTAGTGAAAATCAACCAGTTAATCCTTTTCCTTTTAGAAATACTGGCCCTATTAAGTTTCGTATGAATGTGACAAAAATGGGCGAAAGAAAGCAACCACAGACACCTCCTAAAGTGGTCACTACAGAATATAATGTAGAAGAAGAAAGTGGCCCTAGTACTCGAACGGAAGAAACATTTAAAGCTCTTGAACCTCCTCCTGAACCTCCAGCATTATTAATGGGTATTAATTTGGAAGAGGATGATGCAGATAATCTGATAATTGACGATAATGATTATTATGATCCTGAAAATGTCAGTGATAATGAAGAGGTAACAGAAATCAAGAGACCAACTTATGCGCAATCACCAACTTATGGTGGTTACATGGAACAAGTTGAAAACAGATCTATGCCACATATACCAGTGTCTAATAATAATAATGTATTACGTCCTGATGATGAGGGTATGACTTCTGATGACGACGAAAAAACCAATGATGATTGTCCAAATATATCATTGTATTCAACTACTAGTCTTAAAATATCTAGTTCACCAAAAGAATATGGTCCATTTTTAGAACATGATGAGATCAAAAGTGATAAATTAAGCGGAGAAGCTGAGTTGCAGTATATTCCTATGCCACCTGTTAGTCCAGAAAAAGATTCGACTTCTGAACATGAAGAAAATAGTGTAAAATCTGATGATGATTGTTTAGAAAGCATTGAAATTGTAGATGATGGTAAAATGTCATCCAATGAGGAAGATAAATGTAAGAACTCTGATAACTCTGATGAGGAAGAAAATAAATCTAATTCTGACGATGATGTAAATGATGTAATTAATGAGATTCATTCAGACATGGAACAAGAGAGCAAAGAGTCTAAAACAGTAGAAAACAAAGAACAATTGGATTTAATAGATGTTGAATCCGAAGATAGAAATGAACATGTGAATGAATCAAATGACAATGCAGGATTAGACAAAGAAAATCCAAGTTTAGTTGGAGGTGCTACCTCTGAAGTTTCATGTGCAACATTGAATAGCTCAGACAATGATCATCAGCAAAAGGAAGCAAACAATTTAAATTTTGATCCAATATCAGATTCAGAAGAAGAAAAGAAAAAGACAAATGAACAAAGAGAAACAATTAATATTAGTAATCAAAAGAAAGAAAAATTGCCAAATGGTAAAAATGAATCATCTATCACACTTAAAGGAAGTAAAGAAAAAGAGAACAAAAACAAGGTAAAAGAAAAGGAATCTGAAAAAGAATCTGTGCCATGGAAAAAGTTATCTAAAAATTCTAAAGATAGAAATTATAGATATGGGAAAGGGAAAGAAAAATTATGTGAAGAAAATGACAAAAAAGAGAAAAAACAAAAGAGAAAAGAAATAGAATTGTATGATGTTCGAAGAGTTCTTGAAGACAGGCCAAGACGCAAAAAAGATAAATTTGGGCGAGACTTATCTAAATCTAGTCACAGTGATTCAGGTTTTAAAGATAAAAATCGGCGTAAGAAACGTAAAAGAAGTCGTTCTAAACAGCGAAGAAGGTCTAATTCATCTGGAAAAACTAGAATACGCAAACGTTCTAAGAGTCGTTATCGTAGTGAATCCAAAATTCGACATCGTTCCAAAAGTAGACATCGATCTAGGAGTAGACACCGTTCAAGAAGCTTAAAACATTTCAATAAGTATGATAAAAATCAATCAATTACAAAAGAACGTTATCGTTCTCCAGCTCTGTATGAGGAACGTCAAATGTCACCAATATTACCAAAACGTCAAGCAAAAAAATCAAAAGATAAAACAAGTATTTATTCTAAAATTGAAAAGGATTATGAGAGAAATTTACTAAAAACTGATAAAAACACTAAGAAAAAGCTCAAGAAAAAATCAAAAGATTATCAGTACTCATCTTTGTCCCCTAGATCATTATCCCCTGGATTGCCAGTATGGCAATCTCCTAGAGATCGTATAAGTCCATGGTCTCATACTGATATATCTCGTACTCCATCACCAGTTTATGCACGCCATGCAGCAGATGTCGATATGAATTATTCTAATAGAGATCAAGAATTTTCAGAGTATAATGATAATATAGCATTAAATAATTTAACAGTTATAGTGAAAAATGATAATTCTAAGAAATCCAAGCTTTCAAAACGACACACCACTCGTCAGATAGCTGCTCCGCCTGTTAAAGAAGTGTTTGCGTCTGGGGATAATATATTAGTCAGTGTTAATTTCAATAAAGATACAGCTGAACAAACATCCCAAGAACCTTTGAAACGTAAACGACAGGAGACCATACCAGTTTTATCTAAGAGGTCGAAAAATACTAATGCCGTAACAGTGCCAGACACTACTTCAACCAACCAGAAAATTCCTCCCAAAAGAGGCCCTAATCAAAAATGGTTAAATCGTAAAAAAATATCTAGAACAATTGAAGTTGTTAATGTAAAACCACTCGCTATTATAGATTTAAATTCATCTCCATTCAGAGAAATAGAGATGTCTCCTACATCTATTATTGTTTTAACGGATAGTGATGAAGACAAACAAGTGACAAAATCAGAAACTAAAAAAGATAATAGCCCTGAAAAGTCAAAAGAAAACGTAGCTGTTGAACAAAAGCCTGTAGAAAAAAATGAAAACAGTACACAAACAATTCCAACTATTATGATCGGAGGTCCCAAAACTCCACCAGAACCTGTTAATGCCATTTCAAAACCTGATAACATATCCAACAATAGCTGTGAATTCAATAGTCAAGACGAGGATCACACTCAGTCTCATGATGTACGTGGCCGGGGTCCTAATACACCACCGGAACCTCCTCGATCTGTAGATACAGTTGTCAGTGAGACTGCATATGATCCTTTTGAACCAACAAAATCAAATTCGCCAAGTCCGCCTCCCAGAATTGATATGTTTGAAGATGAAGACGATGATGATGATAATGATAACAATGGTTCATCTGCACAACCCCTTGAGGAAAACAAAACTACAGATAGTCAATCATCGATTTCACCTCAAATTGTAGCAAAAACTATAACTCCTCCGTTTTTAGAATCCCAAAGTTCTACTCAAACTGATAAATCTCCTGAAAAACTTACTACCAACGTTACGAATCCATCAATTTATACTAGTCCTATAGCTGCTAAAACTCCTAGTCCTGCACAACCAACACTTACAGATACTAATACTGATGAAATAATCAATTTGGATGATAATGATGACAGTCGAACTACAGAATTTGATAATGGTGCTGATTCCCCTTACTCACCTGGTGAAGGTTTTGTGGATGAAATGAAAGGTTCATCACCTGACAGTCCTGCTCCCCAAACTAAGAATGTTGTATCAAATTCACAGAGCCAAAACAAAAACGAATCGAGGAGTAAATTAGATTCTCTGCTCAGTATACTTCCAAGGTCTAAACCAACTAATGTTTTTGATAAAATTGCTAAAATTAAGAACATGAAGCTTAAATTGTCTTCCAAATCAAAGCGTATGTATACAATAACTTTTTTTATATCATAATATTTTTATAAGTTAATATTAAATTTGTTCATCTGCTACATTTTGTTTAGATTCTAAACAAAATAACCATAACGATGAAGGTGTTGATGATTTGCCTGGATCAGCTGTTGAATTGGAATCAAAAAATAAGGTAAGCCTTTAAATGCTAATTTTTTCCTTTTTTCATAATGTTCAGTATTCAATATATTATATTAGGATAATAATATTGGGTAAATTTTAATAATTTTTGTAGTTTTTGGAAAAGCTAAATCGACAGGAACGTGTTATTGAGGAAGTTAAACTTGTATTGAAGCCTCACTACAACAAAAAGCGCATATCAAAAGATGCGTACAAAGATATAATGCGAAGAGCTGTACCTAAAGTAAGTAATTGTGGTTTGAAAAATAATTTCATATTATTAATAATATTCAATATTTAGATTTGCCACAGCAAGAGTGGTGAGATAAACCCTCAGAAAATACAAAGTCTTATTGAATTATATGTGATCAAATATAGGCATGCACATAGAAAGCAAGTACAACGGGTTCCAAACAAGTGAATTATTTTATAATATTATTAACAATTATTGTATTATATGTGTATAGCGTAGCATATTTTCAATCATACATACATTTAAGCTAAAAGCTCAAATTAATTGTTAAAAAAAAAATAAACCAAAAAAAAATTATTAAATTTTATTTTGTGTTTTTTACCATATTGTATTATTATTATTTTTTCATTGATAGATGACGTGGTCCGAAATAGATCACTAATGTTTCCTTTTTTTTTTTTTGTCTTTATTAGGTCATTGTATAAAAGAAAAATGATTTTAAAATTTATTTATTGTGTTATGTTTTTTTTTACAATTTATTTATTTATTTACTATAGGGTTTATATTTTAATTATTACTGTGTAAATAACTTTTAATCTAATTTGTATATTTAACAAAACCTATTTATTTAATTGAATACCTTGTAGCTTAATCGTTTTTATATACAAAACTTATTAGTCATACTTATAGTGAAACATTATTGAACTAGTTGGGTAATATTTTGAAATGTTTAGATATATTCAATTAAGCCCGATTAAAAAAATAAAAAAAATATATATAATATATATATATATTATTTACCAAACAAATTTTGTTTTTTTTCTATTTATGAATGTAATTGTTTTTAATGTTTTGTTGTTACTTATTTTGATTACAGGTATTGAATGTTGAACCTAATTTTACTATCTTTTCAATTAAATATAAAATAAAGTTGTTTTAAGAGTAGTTTAAAAACTAAGCCCTCTAAATGTTTTAATTTTCCTGGAATAAAATTCAGTAAGTAGGTAGAGAACATTGATATTTTAGATTCTAGGTGAATGAAGTGAGTTAAATGTTTTACAATGTTTATTTATTTGTTAAATTGTTTAACATTTCTGTTTAGAACTTTTTAATAAGAAGATTTATTTTAATTGACTCGTGTATTCCACTTTTCTAATAACAAATTTTATCTATTTGGTACTTATCATTTTTCAAAGTTTCTAATACTTTATCCAATAAATGTAATAATGAGGTTTCTATGTTAACATAATTTCATCCATCATTGGTTGCAAAGAGTAATAGACTTGGTATAAAAATATTTTTAAGATATTACATTTTCATCCCAAATGATAATTTTAATTATAAATTACTAATACTAAAAATCAATCTGTTCACTATCCTCTGCTCTGAGTAATTTTTAAACGCACCAGTTCATTTATTTCAGATGTAATATAATAATTCACTAAACCAGTCATATTATGATCTCTATATTTTGTCTCCTTTTTTTTCTTCTAATAAATTGTAAATATTATTTTAATTTTATATTTTCTTATCATGTTAGCCCTACTAACTGAAAAATTGTGTACACTTCTGACATGTTCTAAGTTTCCTCACATAATGTGACATTGAAGATTTTGGATTTATGTATTAATCTTTTCTAATTACAGAGAAAAATAATAAAAATATTAATATAAATAAGATAGGTTTCCTTGTTATTATTACAGGTTCTACTGGATGAGTTGCACCCACTGCTGACTGACATAAATATTATTTCAATATGATATTACATTAGATAAAAAACATTTTTATTTAGGACAAAATTATTGAAAACTACTATTAAGTTGAATGATTGTATTGAAACATGATCTGAACTGGGGTCGTAAATAGTTATTATTAAATGTTGATTGTATAAAGATTGAAAATATTATAATCCTTTGTAGAAATTATAAAAAAATAGATTCTTTTATTTGTGGAAAAGTAAAAGAATGGGCTGGATATAAAAGATGCCAATATTGCCAATTCAATTATCTACACTGATCACAAAAATCCATTTTGTATTTTAATAATGTGTTTTTATTTTTTATTATTCATAGCCCATAGATTATTATTAGGTAATATAAATAACTTACCTGCCATTGTGGAAAAGTGTATTCAATTAAATTTGTGTATTTTTATTGTTCCATTTACCTAAAATAAAAAGGAAAAAATGTATTTAGGTATAGATTGGGGTGGCCATTTATAAATTACAAAACACAACTAGGATTAATTTTTATATCATGAATAAAATATCTAATTTAAATCAAATACAGAGCAAATATCTTATAATATTATATCTTAGTATCTTATATTAATATATAATAATTGTCCTTTCATGGTCACTTAAAATAATTGGGTATTTTTTTTTAAATAATGAAATACTCTTTTTGACATTTCATTACAATTTTGTAAGTTATACTATAAACAATATAATTAGAAATATAAATATAACTGACATTTTATACAGATATATGATGATGGTTATATCTTCAAAAAAAAAACCAGGACAATTTAGCATCCCAAAAGCTTTTGTTAGGATAATGGGACAGATATTTCTAGCTACTCCATCTACGTATAAACTTGATAAATTTAATATGTATTAAAATAGATAATACCATTGATTATAGAATAGACAATTTTATAACATTTTTAAACTTTATAGATAAATTTAAACCCGTAGATTGTGAGTTCCTTAGCTATAAAACGTTGGCTTTATTTTAATAATATTTTATTAAATATTTGACCAATCGATGGGAACTTATAATATATAATCAA
This sequence comes from Drepanosiphum platanoidis, assembly GCA_948098885.1. Lineage (NCBI taxonomy): Eukaryota > Metazoa > Arthropoda > Insecta > Hemiptera > Aphididae > Drepanosiphum > Drepanosiphum platanoidis. The sequence continues at coordinate 9,030,644 of OX402532.1, forward strand.
AATAAAAAAGTTTACAGGTATCTACACATCAATATTATTTTATAATACCTACCAGGCTAATACATATTTTATATTGCGAATGCCGAATAATAATACTACTGATGGTACTCGATGGCAAAAACGATTAATATTTTATTATAATTTTTTTTTCGACGCGTGTCTATTTTTTCTGCTTCTCAATATTTGATTCCTATGAACTGTCTATATAGTTTTTATTATATAATGCTGTGCAGCGAAATCGTTTCGGGGAAAACGCTTTCGCCTGCTATGAGTAAATATTATACATACAAGTATTACGTACATTCGGCGAGTCTACGACGAACAAATGTGTTTCATGCCCTTTTGATCAGACTAACACAACAGCAGGACCGTTATTGCTATAATATGTATATAGTCGTCGTGAAGTTATTATATCGTATAATATTATAATGTCTCGTTATCTCGTTGACCTTTTTTTCGACGAAAATTCTCATAAATATTCGCGTGAGACGGCACGCCCCTCCAGCCTTCTGTCGGTTAGGTGGGAATAACATGTAATCTAAAAAAGCATTTACAAAAAAAAAATAATAAAAGAATTTAATTAAGGAATTATATAGAATCGATTCGAAATGAAACGAATTTAAGTAAATAAGCGTTTGCTTACAAAAAAAAAGCCCAACTTTTTACATGTAACTGTAAGCTATACACAGACACACAATACTTTTGAAAAGTGTTTAATAAATACCTGGTCAAATATTTTTTCTCAAAAGTATTTAAAATAATATTCAAATATTGTATTTTCAGAGTAGGTATTTTAAATACTATTCAAGTACCTACTTTAAAAAAATATTTGAAATAATTATCAAGTATTTTTTTTTCCTGCATCTTTTATTAAAAATAGTATGAAAATGAATTTAAAAAAAAACTACATTTATGTCAACCACTATGATGAAATAAGTACGTAATATGTAAATGAGTTGAATGAGCAAGTACTTTATTATGACAAATTTAATTATCCAACATTTGTTTATTACACATTTACACTTTAAGAACAAAATATTTTCGAAATGCTCATCTAACATAGGCATGTGTTCTTACTTTTGTTGTTAAATAGCTCTACTGACATTTACAATTTATCTTTGTATCAAATAATATAATAAGATTATTCGATCATTTTATATTCATTAAAAAAAAAAGTTTTTAAATCAATATAAAAAATAATATTGACCTTGAATGAATTGAAAAAATTATTCATTACTCAAAATAGTATTTTAATAATATTACTCAACTATTTTACACGTTTGGTCATGGACGTACCTTTCTTTGGAGGAGGGGTAAACCATGTTTCATATATAAAATATAGTATGCATTCCAGTCAACTGTAAACAATATAACCTGCAGTGGCGAGTTTGGAGATGAGGCAAGAGAGACGGTGCATGTCTCCCCTGAATTTTCAGAGTAAACAATGTATTCTTCTTGGCACACCGTCAGTTCAAATCTGTAATTTGAGTAATTCGAGTAATTTAAATATTATCAACAATGTTTTTAACTGTCCACGTTTAGAATTTAAATCAACCCGAATGGGTATCAGTGTATCACACGATTTGATATAACTTCTTAAAATTACGTGAAATAATAACTATGTTATCTTTTTCTCGTAATGCTGAATAAAAAAAAAAAAATTAATAAAAATGTTCTTCGGTTATCGCCGCAGAGTTCAAATGATTTTGTCGATTGAAAACTTAAAGATAAATTTAATTGTAAACGAAAAAAAAAAAAAAATCAATAAACAACGTATACGCCATTTATAATGATGAAGCAATTTTTTTGTTCTCGATGTCTAAAATACGCGCGAAAGCGTCATGGAGGAAAACACCGAAAACCGTTGAAATGACGTTCGCTAAAAAGGTCATCCAGAACTACGGTTCTGGTCTCGCAAAGTCGACGCCGTACATGACCACGTATATTCGGTATACTTGGGTATATCATAGATTAATTAATATACTATTATGTATATTTAATTTATGGGTATATAGACAGCGGCACTCGACGAAGCTTACGTTACCTGGCTATATGGGACTGCGGTATACCGGCCGGAATTACCGAAACCGCGGTCGTCTTCAAGGCGGCGGCGCTCGGAACCGTTGGCGTCGCGTATATTTTCTGACGGCGGCAGTCTATCGTCCGCGTCGTCGCCGTTCAAGTGCCGTTTTTTTCGAAACGTTTTCCGTCTTTTTGTCAGTGCGAATGTTACCAAATTCGAGTTTATCCACTCCGTATCGCCGCCAGTGTCCGCGTAGTGCGCTGAACGGGTCGGCAATGAAGTCTTATGAAACACTATTGGTGTTCACGCGTGTTTACAGAGGGTAGCGGAGGTCGAACGGCAAAAAAAAAACAAAATGGCGGAAATCCCCGACAGTTAACCCGCGTGATAAGTGTCGTCGTCTGTGGTCATGAAATAGATGAAGCCGTCTGAACAATCGTGTTCAAATTCGTTTGAATAAACAATAAAAATAATCCGTTTGTTACTGTCACGCCACCTGCTACTCTATATGGCAAGACAATGGTACCTATACCTAGGAGTCAAGTTTCAAAATAAAGTTCAAATAAACGATCGAAATTAAGCCTGTCGTTATTGCCACATTATCTATAAAAAAAAAAAACTATTACCTGCCATGATATCGGTAGATCCAGAAATAGTGATAATGAAGCGAAATTGATACGGACGAAAATCGTCGGCTTTCTCTAATCAGTCGTTATCGTTTCAGTCTTGTTCGAAATGTCCGAATCGTCGTCAGAAATATTTTGTTAATTTATTCGCCGTTATGTGTGTGTGCCGCAGTTATTTTTTAAAGCTTAATAAATTTATCTTGTTTGTTTTGAAAAGTTTAACGTGTAAATTAAATTGCCATAATTCAGTTGTGAAGGATATGATGGGTACAACTACAAAATGTTGTTTTGACAATGAAAATCCAATCATAGAAACGAATCATCTCTTAAAGCAGGTAAGCTTTATTATTATTTCATCGTTTTACTGTGTTAAAATTGTTAAATATTGTTATAATATTTTATATTATTTATTATTCATATGTTAAATATGAATAACTCTTAAACATTTTCTCACTTTCTTTGACCATTTTATTGGTCAATAGTTTCGTTTTATATAGCAGAGGCATAAATCAGTATTAATACCTGGCAATTCAGGAAGGCATTAGGACTTAGGAGCGATGATTTCGGGGTGAGCTTGTTTAATTTGAAAACCTATTTCGGTAAAAACGCCGATAACGACGAGTTATCACAGCACTGCAGGCGGCGCGAATCACGCGAACGGCGCGGCGTACCGCGCGGCACTTGAATTTTCCGTTTCCGATTGAAATATAAAACGTGACGCGCGGCACGTGAATGTTTCGCCGCCGTGGCCGTGTGGTCGCGTGGCCACCATGACGGGACGACGACGACGTGGTCGCGCGCTGCGGACAGAACTCTGGATACCGCGGTCGCGGTCGTTTAAAAAAACGACCGTTAAAAAAAACAAATTATTTTCCATGAATTCGTAAATCATTATTATTGGCTATTCGTTTTTCCAACCGTTTCGGCCAACGCGGGGCTACTGGTTTTCCCTTCCGTTTCAGTCTTCGTCGGTTCGCGCGTATGTCCGAACGTGTCCGTGTTTCGAGAATTTTTGCCGACCGCCATTGTCTCGTTTCTCGGTTTCAAAATTTCGTTTCGCAGCGATGGTAATAGTATTTATCGACGAATAATCGCACGTCTCACGGCTTGGCGGTCGCGTGGGCGCAACCAAATTATTTCGTCGCTAAAATACTACCGTACCATCGATATTCGGTGTTTAACGTATTTTTCCTATCGTATCGCCGCCGTCGAGTCCGGTGCGCGATCCATTACGCGAGTGTAATGGCCGCTGCCTTCGGATTTTCAACGATTCCGTCGAGGCTCGGATGACGCGCGACGTCTAATACAAGCCGGTAAAGGCTTCGAGTGTGCGTTTTTTGACGTCGTCGTCGTCGTCGTTTCGTATCATATTCGCCGTCGCCCGGCATGACAATTTTTGGTTTTTTTTTCGTGTTTTGCGCTTCACGACCACGGAAGCTCGGATGGTAAAAATATAACACTCTTGTCCGCCAATAACGTTTCGCAGGACATTTTCCAACGTTTCGATTTGTGCGTATACATACGATGTTAAATAAAATTTAACTTAAAATTTCTTTGCGACAATTCGCGATCGCTCAAAACGGGCCGGCCAGAATAGGTGCACCGTATTCATTCGTTATTGCATTGTGATGGCGCCACAAACAAACCTATATTCGAGGTAAGGTTTATTATTATAATAATACCTAATATGATTCATTTGTATATCTTATTCAAACGGCCGACTTGTTTATGTTTCGGTCGTGCAAACGAGGCAATATATCATTATTATTATTATTATTATTTAAGTACATGATTATTGAAATTATTAGTATATTACACTGAATAATTACTATTCTTTTTACCTATTATTGAAACATTATTATCATGATATTTATCATATTGTATTATCTGTGTGTAACGTATAGATCGTAGACGAAAAAATAGTAACGGTTTTATTTTATTTTTTAAATTATAATACGCGCGTATACTCGGAGGTGCGAGTATTATAATAATATAATAAAACGCGACGCGCGGCACGCGTTGCAGTGTGAACGTTCCGCCGCTGTCGCCGTGTGGCCGCGTGGTCACGTGGCCGCAGTGACGTAATGACGACGAGGTCATTGACCGTCCCTGCGCCGTGGACAGAAGTTAGGTACATAAACGGTATTACATACCGCGGTCGCGACAGATTTTCGTAAAATGGCCGTTAAAAAAAAAATCACTTACCATGATTCGTGGATCGTCATTGGCTGTTCGTTTTTCTAACCGTTTCGGCCGACGCGGGGGGACGCTGGGATTACCCTCCCGCCGTTGCTTCAGTCTTCGTCGGTTCGCGTTTATGTGGTGGGCTTCTCCGATCGGGTCCGTGTTTCGAGATTTTTATGCCGACCGCCATAGTCTCGTCTCACGGTTTCTACAATTCCTTTCGCGGCGATGGTAATAGTATTTAACGACGAATAATCGCACGTCTCACGGCGGTCGCGTGGGCGCAACCAAATTATTTCGTCGCCAAAATACTACCGTACCATCGATATTCGGTGTTTAGCGTATTTTTCGTATCGTTTCGCCGCCGCCGCCGCGTCCGGTGCGCGCGATCCATTACGCGAGTGTAATGGCCGTAGCCTTCGGATTTTCAACGATTCCGTCAAGGCTCGGACGACGTCTAATACAAGCCGGTAAAGGCTTCGAGTGTGCGTTTTTTGACGTCGTCGTATTCGCCGTGGTCGGTGCGATTGCCGCCGCTTGTACTATCGATATTCGTCGTTTAGTATATTTTCGGTCTCGGTCGCGGTGCCGCGCCGCCGCCGTTCGCCAAAACGGCTTGTGAATTTTACCGTCCGCCAAAAACAAACGAATTATGGTAATATCGTGGTTCGCGCGAGTAGTGAATAATCGTTCCGTGGTGATTTTGCCCGCGTCGTAGTGTTTTTATTCGAGTGTACCTGCAGCACGAAATACGCTGTGAAATGTTTCGGACCCGCCGAATGAAAACGGTCGTCAATGGAGTCGACGACGGCCCGAGGTTAGTGATAGATAGATAATATAATATAATATTATATCGATGTAACAAATAAGTGCGACCTACCGACGCGTTATGCAAAACTTATTATTATTAAACCCCCGTTAACAACACGCGTTGTAACTGATAAATTGCGAGTATAGTAGTAGTGAATTCGACGGCCACTCGGTAGAGCGAATGAGGAATGCGACGCCAGGTCTATATTAGCGTGGCCGCCATGACGGGACGACGACGACGACGACGCGGTCGCGCGCCGCGGACGGAACTCCGGATACCGCGGTAACGATTCTCGGTAAACAAAAAACCGTTACGAAAAAAATCACTTTCCATGATTCGTGAATAATTCTCATTGGCCGTTTGTTTTTTTAACCGTTTCGGGGGACGCTGGGATTACCCTTCTGCCGTTGCTTCAGTCTTCGTCGGTTCGCGTTTATGTGGTGGGCTTCTCCGAACGGGTCCGTGTTTCGAGATTTTTATGCCGACCGCCATAGTCTCGTCTCACGGTTTCTACAATTCCTTTCGCGGCGATGGTAATAGTATTTAACGACGAATAATCGCACGTCTCACGGCGGTCGCGTGGGTGGAACCAAATTATTTGTCGCTAAAATACTACCGTACCATCGATATTCGGTGTTTAACGTATTTTTCTTATCGTATCGCCGCCGTCGTCGCGTCCGGTGCGCGATCCATTACGCGAGTGTAATGGCCGTCGCCTTCGGAGTTTCAACGATTTCGTCGAGGCTCGGACGACGACGTCTAATCGAATCCGGTAAAAGCTTCGAGTGTGCGTTTTTTGACGTCGTCGTATTCGCCGTGGTCGGTGCGATCGCCGCCGCTTGTACTATCGATATTCGGTGTTTGGCATATTTTTCGTCTCGGTCGCATTCGCGGTGTGCCGCCGCCGTTCGCCAAAGCGGCTTGTGAACTTTATCGTCCGCCAAAAATAAACGAACTATGGTAATATCGTGGTTCGCGCGAGTAGTGAATAATCGTTCCGTCGTGTGTTTGCCCGCGTTGTGGTGTTTTTATTCGAGTGTATCAGCACGAAATACGTTGGGAAATGTTTCGGACCCGCCGAATGAAAACGGTCGTCAATGGATTCGACGACGGCCCGAGGTTAGTCATAATGTATTATAATATTATATCGATGTTATAAAACGCGCGTTGGAACTGATAAATTGCGCGTTGTCGTCAATACGATTTTTGGAAATGAATTTCATTTCGGCGCCGAGTAATATTAATAACGAGAACGGATAAAATCCATTACGCGCGTCGCGCAAGTCATATGTTTATTTATCCGATCGTCTCTTATTGCCCGCGCTGAATTTACTCTGTTCGTCCAGTGGCTCGACTGGGCTAAACTGGGCCCTAGTGTTGTTTTGAAGGGAGGGCCCTATAATTTATGTTTTTTATAATAATATACATATATTATTATACAATAGTGAAAAACAATAACATCTGGTCTATAAGGTGTCCATATGATAAAATACATCTTTTAATAAATATACGAGTAGATTGCTCTTAATATTTCCTTCGAAATGTATTCTGTCTGTTGGATAATTATTATGCATATTAAAACCTAATAATATGAAGTAAAAAATAATTAATCACCAATATAATTGGTACTTATATTTTAAAATAGATACCTATTCATTTACTATTCAATGTAACCAAAGATAAATATATAATTAGGAATTACATTATACTTTTTACAGTCAATGTTTATTAATAATATTATTTAACCCAGCCTATATTTACTTAATCCAGGCTTGCACATTGCACTTTAGTAAAAATTGATGGTAGGTAGGTAATATAAACATATTATCTACTATAAATTAATATAATTTTATAAAGTAAATAAAAAAAAAACAAAAAAATTGTCATAGGTAAATAGAAACTCATAAATTAATAAAAAATATAATAATTTAATATATTAAGTATTTAATTTAATTAAAAACAATCTAGTGTTTCAAAATTAACAATGTATGAAAAATATATATGTAATTAAATAAAAACTTTGCCTGAAGTATAAGTTTTGGTTTGTAATATACTCTAATACACAGTTTCGATTTCAATAATTATTATTGTTTTATTATGTATTTATTTTACATTGTTAATTGTGTATATATTAGCCAGTTGTATTTAATATATATTTTACTAAATGATTATATATCAACAACATGGAAAAATGTTTAATTTTAATTTACCTGAAGTAGAATCATGTATATCCAATAAATAATCATACAATTATTATTATTTACTCATTTAACCCATTTAAGAACATTTTTAAACTAGTTTTAACTTCTAATAACTTTAACCTATGATAACTTTATAAGTTGACCTTGACTGTAGAAAACTAAAAATACTTCTGATTATAAATAGTTAACATACATTTACATATTTTAAATTTTGAATTTTTTGTTTTGTTATAAAAACATAATAGTAAATATACATTATCTATCTTAGTAAATATATCATTATAAAATGCACAAATTATTTCACTTTTCATTCATAGGCGTTAGAAAATAGTTCATTTTGTATAAAAGAAGCTAAATTAAATTTTAGGAGGTTATAGCTCATATAGCCCTCTTATTCTACATAATTATATGTATAGTCATCACTAAAGTGCCAAGGTATTGTTCATCATTCTCATAAGTTATTGATAAAAATGACTAAAGATTATTTTTTGTATAAATTAATTATAATTTGTCACTGAACTAGGTCAAAGATAATAGTGTAAAAATTCTTTGAAAATAATAATTATCGTTTTATTTCACAATGTTTATGTTTTCGAAACGTATACGTGAGTATTTCAGAATATTTCTAAAATGTTTAGTATGAGGCGTAAGCGAAATTCAAAAACTGATGCTAAAGTGTACTGTATATTCACCCCCCCCCCTCCAAAAAAAAAAAATCACTGTACCTACATGCAAATATCTCGCCCGCGAAAATCGGCACGGCGGCGTGCACTCGTTTTCCACACATGCGAAAAATCCCAGAAATGCATACGCGCGTCACTCTGGATATATGTATATTTATAAATTCAAGCGCGAGTGGTCGGGTGACTTGACGAGACTATTTCGGTGTACCTACGCGAGAAAACGTCGTCGAAAACCGTTCAGATTCGGTGTAGACGCGTTCGTATCGGATAAACATTATTTCTACACTAGAATGGCGAGAATTTACCGTCGTGAATCGGCCCACAAAAAGCGTGCTGTAGTATATTGCATTATAAATTAATAACTATACATATTACATATAGATCCATGACGTGCTCGTAATTTTCAAACTGAGGGGGCTTATATATTTCAATTAACTTTTAATAAATCAATTAGTTACCCTTTTTGTCTCATCAAAAACAAATAATGTACCTTTAATATGATTATAATTATATATTAAATACTGTTAAATTTGATAACATTTAAATACTGTTCTTCTGTTAAATTCTGTCTTCTGATTGTACATTTATACCTATAAAATATAAACGCAAAAGTAACTATAACATTAAAGACTGTATTAGCATTTGAGTATATAAATAGAGATATATAAATGAAAGAGCTAAATCAATATAAAAAGATATCTATGCCTGAATCAAATCCAATCATAGATCATTAGTTCTTGATTTTATTATTTATTCACAATTCATAGCACAAGAGTTATTTTTAATCTCGGTGAATATCCATACACAAAATATAAATAAAGCCAGGGAAAGTGATATTATGACACAATAACCATTCAATAACTCCTAGAGTACGCTCCATGTATAGATGGGAAAATCAAATAGAATTTAATCATTTTTGAATTTTTTATTTATCATTAACGATTATGTTTATGTAAACCCAAGCTATTAATTTATTTCATTCTACAAATTCATTTTAAATGAACATTTTTTACTTTAAACTGGTATTTTTTTTCAGTTTAACGTTTTTTCACAAATATTATTTGACATCATATTTTTTTATTTTAATTTGTTTTAACTATTTCAAGAATTTTTGTTGTATAAGAGTTAAGATTTTAAATACCGTTATTTTCACGTTAGTCGATCAAATATTTTGGAGTAGATACTATTATCTTTCTAATCTGCAGATCTTCAAATCATACATTTTTATGATTTTTAAATTCAAAAATTTATCATATCATTATTAAATTTGGGTTTGTAGGACATTTTTGGAAGTATTTTAGGTTTTGAATGTATCATGTGGACTTGAATTTGGACAATTATTTACATAATTAAATATGTAATTATTCGGAAATTTACATATTCCGAAAATATAAAAAAATTATTCATCATCTTATAGAATTCTCGAATCGCGTAACGTCAAGATTTCTAATCAGAATTATTGTAGATTAAATACATAGAAATATATGCAATCGTATATATCTATAAATCACCGGGCTCTTACTTAATATTATAACTTCAGAGTGAAGTACGTCTTCTACCCCTACATAGGTAAATATATATACTTCTTGTTCAAGTTTGTCTAAACTAGATGAAAACTACTGTTTACTCAATCTATATATATATATACTCAGAGTCAAAGGATTTTCAATTATTTCCAATTAGGTTCAAGAGTTCCGGGTCCTCCAAAATAAATGAGGCCTCTAAAAGTAGAAATCATAATATATTTTTTCATAGTTACAGAAAAAGTTAATTAAGAGAACATTTCACATTAAATTATGATTTATATAAAAAGGCAATAGGTATTCTCCGTAGCAATGGATTTGATTGCTGGTAGCTGGTAAGCTGGAAAAATACCTGCTTCTCAGTGGGTCGTTTAAGTGCTAATACATTCAGTTCAAAATTTTCGATAAAAAAACGATGTTTTCAAATTCTAAATTATCATTTTTGTTGGTACATAAAAATATCCTACATAACGTAAAAAATAATTAAGCAATTTCGTAAGACTTACAGATATTTATCCATACAGTTATAGTTTTATCTACTCGTATTATGTTAGTAAACTTTATATAATTATTGAAATGAATTAAATTAAAAATATTTAAATATTTTCATATCGCCCGATTATTAATAAGGCTCGACATTTTAAAATCAAGTCCTGTACGATGTACAAATGGCCAATGGGTATGTTCAAATCTATAAACCTATATTGATTATCATAATTATTATTACAGAAATTAATTATATTTCTTATTCGAATTGATACAATGACCACTGCAACTATGATAATATTAGTGTCGTATGACACGCGATCATAATTAATGTTTAATTAATCACGAGGTATTGTTAATTATTTGTTAATAATCCATTGGAGCGGGCGCTATAAAATTAACTAACCGAATAATCCAAGCATTACACATGATCATATTGTTTACTCGGAATGAAAAAAATGAAAAAATTTCATAGACGCATGATTTTCCTTGATCGATTGCGACCTAACTCCGTGCCTATGCATATATAATACATTGCAGATGCTATGTTAACGGTTTTCGTGCAGAAAAATACTAGTACAAATAGTACGAAGAAAATTACACGTACGGTTTTTTTATTCATTTAAAATATTATGTATAGTGTACGAATTCCATAGATGTTAAAATAACATTAACAATTAATATCAATACAAAACGATGATAGATTACTCGTATTGTTCGCTCCAAACAAATTGTTTCCGTGTAATCGTTTAAAGTACTATAAGATAAGAAACGAATAAATAAGTTAGATCTTTTGAACTGTTTGACTTGACCAGATATTTAAATTTACTAGGTAAACATTCGATTTTCCTATGGTTTGGAAATTTCAATAAATAATTGAGCCAAGTAATTATTAAAGACTAAACATTAAAAAAAAATACGCAAGTGAATAGAAATGTTTGCTAAGATTTTATTAACTCCTGATAATTTTCTAGCTTTTAGAATTCACTAAAAACGCACCTATGTAGTATTATTGTTGATTTAATATATCTCATCGCTAACGTATTTTTGTATTCACAATAAAATTGAATAAATATACCTACGTAATGGTAATAAAATTTAGTAATTATAACTGTTATAATATTACTTCATGGAAACACCACGATTAATGTGAAAACAATAATAAAACGTATTTTATCTCAATCATATCGAACAATATATAGTGACTATATTATAATTTATAATCCTGCACAATCGATGTAAATGTATAAACCATATTCTTTCAAAATCAATTAAAATATTGTTTGAACTCGTAAAATACGAAAAATTATTTTAATTATCATATACGAAATTCCCCCTCTCTCCACTAGTAAATATTTCAGTATACTTCTTTTTGTCGAAATTGATTTTAGATACTACCTACTCGGTTTAAAAAATATTATTTCATTTAAATTATTATTTATTTTAAATAAAGTAATAAGTATTTTGAATATAATAAACTGAAACAAGTGCATAAATTTAACATTTTCGGATCGCACGTGAGTATCTAAATTTGCATTTACGATTTACCTCAAACATTTTTAAAACCTATTTAATACAATTTCAAGTTTTATGAAGTAAAATAAACTCATACTTTAATTATATTTGAATAGAAAATGTAGTAAACAAAATAAAGTTAGTAAAATTCATAAACTGATTATTGTTATTTTAATATTAAGTTATACAAAATTGAATGGTTTGTTTAAAATCACTTTAATTTAATTACCTTTTATTAGAATAAAACATATTTCAAAACCTGATTATAACAAAAATAAGGACTTTTCAGAAAAATGATAAATGCTAAGGTTAATAAAAATACACAGTAACGGACAAATTGGTTTCTTTTTTATAAAATATTAGACATTCTTTCAATCAGTGGCTGCTTGAAGCTTGAAGGGAGTGTATTTGAATCACATAATTCACAAAAAAAATAACGGGTGTATGTGTGTCCCGTGGTTGGAAAATATAAATGTTAATAATATAATGTATTAATGTAATAATAATATAATAATATAATATTATGATTTTTCATTACTTAATATATTTACTACTTAATTACCTACTTAAAATGCTCAATGCACCATTAAGCTACATTATAACAATAAGTGATTATTTTTTAAAATGTAATGTATTTTGTATTCTTTATTTCGTTTTGTCGTTTACAGAATAAATAACATAAAATACATATACATGCTTCGTGCATCAGGTGCAACGGGATGATGGTGATCATGCAACTATAGTATCTATAGTGCAAATTTATATCTTTACGTGTTATCTTCGAACTTCAACTACAGCAGCCGTAACTTTTTTCTCCTTTGTTTATGGTGATTTCCGTTTTCAGTTTTCAAATCAGTACAAAAAATCTACTGGTTTAGCAGTGAATAAATACGGGAAAAAAGTGGCTCTGTAAAGTACAACATTAATATATACAATTGCCACTTTTTATTTTCTAAAACTATTTAATTATACCGCATAATAAATATTATGCACGGCTTCTTTGTACAATGCGTTTAGAGTAAATCTTATTACAGTGGAAATATTTGAGAATAAATCTATCGGTCCGTCATCTCAGTTAGATTTCAAAATAATCAAATATGTCGTGTAACGGTTGCGTAATAGGCATAATGATATTGTGTCGCTGTAACACAAAGTTTACATGGCACCATCGCGTTGTTGGCAAAGAGGACGTAGAAAAAGTCTTGCGAAGGGGTTTTATTGGTATACCTATATACTCGTCAATATGCTTAATAAATAATAAAACGTAGCTTTAAAACTATATTTTTATCATAATCAATCATATTTTATTTTAAGAATTATAGTGAACTAAAATTTTATTTAGTTATAAATGAGGTATTCAGTAGATTCTAAACTAATTAGACCAAAATTAGACATTAAAAGACTTTTTGCACTTGATCATTTCTAACGCATTTTACATTAATATACTCGTATTATTATGTACAAATTTCATACAAGTGACGAATTTTGAAAAAATAAATAACTGTTGTAAAAACCAAGCAATTTTCTTACAAATAATTCCGATAAGATGTATAGATTTTAGTCGAAAGTTGTAAGCCAGTGAATTTTTTCATAATCCTGACAATTTTTCCACAGTTTTTGATCGTTTCATTGACACAATGACACGAGATTTGCGGATGAGTCGTGCTATGTCCTGAGCTATCTACTCGCTGTACATTGTCTCGTCGTGAATCGCGCTCCGTCTAAATCCGAGTTCTTTGAGAATGGGACTTTTCATCGCCATAAATTTCCAAGTTTCTAATGTACTTATAGTATATGTGTATAATGGCATACTTACGTAACCCCCTCCCCAGTGGCCCCATGCATATACACAAATACATATAGTGATGCGATTTCGTACGGACATCGGAGAGTTTTGTGCGCGATCGTCGTGTGTAATTGTAAAAGTCTGATCGTAAATCAAATAGTTGATATACCTTCGTGTGCGCGTATATACACATTATACCCTATATTATATATATATGTTTATGCTAGTATATATGTATACTATATACTTTTCTCTCAATATCTGATCGGTATCAACTGATAGTTATAGTGTAGGTACATCGTCGTCGACTCGTCGTGTATATTATAATAATTTATCTGTGTGTTCGTCCAAGTCCCGACACACACACACACACACACACACACACACACACACACATGCACACGCACAGTCATGTAGAACAGGTTTGGAAAAGTATATGCGTGAATATAATTTTAAATTGTACCTATATTATGGATACGTACTGGTTTTATTATTCTCACTGTGGGGTTCACCGAAAAATGTGCGTGTGCGAGAAAAATACGAAATTTTATACTTCACGCGTGTACTCCTCGCTGCATGTGTATCGAATTTGTAGATCGGTTGTATACCTACATTCTAACGATTCAATATTGTGTGAGTGTATACGATATTTATATACATATTATAATTTAATATGTTCCGCGACACGAGGAACAATGTGTTACCATCGCCATTGTAATATATATCATACTGTATAATTTACACCACATTGTAATTGCGTTACACGAATATTATTTTGAACACCTCTGATTTACGTTTTTTTTTTTTTACAAACCTGGTGTGCTTATTTCTTATTGTAGAAATTCGATATTTTTTTCTAGCGCCACGTGATTACAGTGTGGCGGTGGATGCGAGCAGACAATCATTTTTCTTTTTTTTGGATAGTGAAATTTATATTTGTTTAAATATACCTTTATGACGTGACTTTTCTATGTAGGTCGGAACGATAAGAAAATATACATTTTTAATAACTGTTTTATTATTTTATAGAGTGCTGTTAACGTACGAAGTGAGATAGCATTGGTGACAGAAAGAATATTTGAGTCGGAAAAAAACAAGACCAAAAATACATCTAAGTATGTTAACTGTTGGCTAGATTGGAAAAATTTGAAGTTAGAAAAAGAACCAATTTTGATGAGATTGATGCTCTCTGGTCTTGAAACCATATTATTTAAGGTAGATAATTTATTTTAATCAGTTAGTTAAATTATATTATTATTATTATTATAACTTTTTAAGCTCATCATTAAATTATATTATCTGGTATTTTTGAAAGAGTAGAATCTTTAGCCGTCATCTTCCTTCTAATATATACTCATATATCCCTTGGCCATTGCATTTATAAGCGAAACGTTAGCTAAATAGATACGTGTATATTATTATATTGGGTTCTAAT
This sequence comes from Drepanosiphum platanoidis, assembly GCA_948098885.1. Classification (NCBI taxonomy): domain Eukaryota; kingdom Metazoa; phylum Arthropoda; class Insecta; order Hemiptera; family Aphididae; genus Drepanosiphum; species Drepanosiphum platanoidis. The sequence continues at coordinate 9,045,917 of OX402532.1, forward strand.
TGTTCTAAATATTGTCAATCACATTATTCCTTTAAATGCACGTATACACTCGTACACTTAGTTTACTCGAAACACATAAAAATGCACAATGCCATGATTGGTCCGTGAGAGCATAAAATATAATACAGCACACAATGTATCGAAATTACTTGTAATTTCAATACTAATTTATTTCAGTCCTTGTCAATACGAACAGTATAGAACATCTGTGACCTGAATCATATCATAATTTATAAGCTTTTTGTCATCTGCACAATAGCTTAAAGTTTATAAAAAGTGTATAACTAACAAGAAATGACGGTGTAGGTTTTGATGATAGAAATGAAATAAATAGTATGGTTTTGAAAGATGTGATCGACCGCTCGCGGTTTTAAATAGTTCCAAGTTACATTATACTTTATTTTTTCTTAGTAACTTTTATAATATAATACATGCTTGTTAGTTTCTATAACCAAGGCTAGGCAAGTTAATGGTATTTTGTATTCAAGTTAAGTTGTAAGTTTTTCAATTAAGTTAACAGTTGCAGTTATTAGAATTCTTCAAATCACCGAATATACGTTTAAAATCAAGCTTTGTTGGCTTATTTCTCATAAGTCATAAGTATTCAATTAACTTAAATTAAATTAATTTTTTAATCATCCATTAAATCGTTTTTAAATAAGATTTTTATAATACTATATTAACTTAAGAACGATTGATATAATCTGACTACAAATGAAAAAAACCCACACATTTCGAAATCAATGAAAATTAAATTCGTTTGGAACAATAAATTGACCAATACTATAAAGTTAAGTTAAAATTAAGTCAACAAAACTCAAATAAGTACTTTATTATTAAATTTTTTATTTGGTTAAAATCGACTTATTAGCTCGTTAATGCTTTGATTGATTACACTATACAGTCAATAATAGCTATTCGAATTTTTAACTTAAATTCGTGTTTTTCATGATGATATAACTATACATATTTTATCGATCGGAAAAATGTATAGCTGCAGTGGTAGCAAACACGATTTACGCGATAACATTGGAATAATACTAATTTAAAAGCTTTCCAAAGTGGCGTCGTGCGAGTGAATACAAAAGAGTATACGTATATATACGTATAGGTTGCGTATATACCCACTACTTCGTACGTTACAAAAAATCGTTAATAATAAGGATAGAGGCGCGCGCGCACGTGTGTGTACGTACGTAGAGCTGATAATCAAGAGAATTAAATTTTTTTTTGTTAGTTTCCGTTTCACGTGGAGCGCATCGTATTGGCGCGCGGGAGTATGAAACGTTGAATATATATGTATATAGTCCTTTCGAGTTGGAAAAATTCACGTCCTGTGTGTGTACGTAAAATACGGTGGCGGCGCAAATAGACAATTTCCCTCAAAGTTGGTCTACACGTATATAATGTATATTTTCACGAGAGATGCGATTGCAGTCGGATAGAGAGTGGGAGAAAGAGAGAGAGAGAGAGAGAGAGAGAGAGGAGAGAGAGAGAGAGAGAGAGAGAGAGAGAGAGAGAGAGAGAGAGAGAGAGAGAGAGAGATAGAGAGAGACAGACAGACAGAAAGAGAACGAAGAAGAGACGAGCGACGCGTGCAGGTGCGCGAAAGGATTGCTGCTGCGGCGGCGGCGGCGGCGCACAATTAACTTTTAGGCCTTTAGTTTCGGTGCGCAGCGAAAATTGCATCCGTTTGGCGGCGCACGCGGTTCGTCATCACTGCCGCCGGTAGGACGTGCTGCGACGGGGGAAATGCATGTACTTTCTCGTTTGCCCGGAGTGTGGTGGATTTTGTGGGCGCGGGGGCCGGCGCTGCCGCCGATCGGTTCTGCCGAGCCGAGCAAAACGCAATTACTACTACGACGTATATATATATATATATATATATATAGCTACGTGGGAAATAAAAATAAAACGTAAAAACGTAAAAAAAAGAAATAAAAAATACGAGGAAGAGAAGAGCCCGAGAGCAATCACTTCCGGATTTTCTGGGTTCTCATCCGCCTGCTATATACATGTATATATATATATATATATATATATATATATATATATATATATATTGTAGCTTCGTCCATCCCCCGTTACCACTCCCGCGAAGTCGTCTTGTAGAGTTGTATACCTATAAGCACTGGTGTAAATGAAATATTCGAATTCATGCGCGGAAAGCGGTTAAAACCGATTTATGACCTGTTTAAGTTTTTCACCCTTCACGACCTGTGTGTGTGTGTCTTTCTTATACGTGTTGTATGTGCAGGAGAGGTAAAGTCGTTGTGTATATATTATATAATGTGTCATTCAAATGGAGACGACGATGTAGACTATATACGGACAAATGTAGGCCAAACGCATTGGGAGGGACCACAGGGACGGCGTAGTTTGTGTCCTCCGCTCCTCGTCACTGCCGCGCCTGCTGCACCCGCTATGCACTGTCGTGTATATACTGTCCCACATTTTCGCGTCTTACCCTAATCCCTTGTACACACACACGCACACACACACACACACACATACATATAATGCATATTCGCGTAAGGGCGCGAGGGGCGTGCATGTTCGGAATCGGGTCACTATAACGCTCGAATTCGCCAATCGTAGACGAGCCGCCAAAGTTTTTTTTCGTTTCGATATAACTACGAAGGACACGCGCGCGCGCGTCCGTGTATTATGGTATAATATATACGTTTAACGGAAAGAATGAATTCCGTCATCATATCGCGCAGGCCTGTTTCTCCTCCCAAAGTTTTCGGCCAAGGGCGCCATTTGGGGACCCGCAAGGGAGAACTCCCGTCTATAAAATGTTTTCCTTTGCGTTTTCGGTCTCTCTTAAACCATACATACACGCCGACGATTTTTTGTTTATTTGAAAAATTATATAATCTTTATTATATTAAAAGTGTGTAGTAATTTGATTAACTGGGGATGG